>VZRL01002767.1:0-152762 GCA_013397895.1 Origma solitaria | reverse complement strand
CCCTTGCCCGCTCCGCGCCCCGCCCGCCCCGCGCAACGTGCAGCACCGCCCGTCCCCACCATCACCTTCAGGCCCGGCGGCGCCCTCCGACTGCGCAGGCGCGAGCCGCGCCCCCTTTCCGCACGGCACCCTGGGACTCGTAGTCGCTCTTCCCCACAGCAGGCGCCACCGCTTTTCACACAACCAAGTGACCTTTAAGACCACCCAGTGCGACCATCAATCCGGCACTACCGCTGTGACTCCCAAATCACCCAGCGCCAGATCCAGACTCTCTTAAACACCTCCAGGGAGGGTGACTCCACCACCTCCCTGGGCAACCTATTCCAACGCCTGACCAGTGAAGAAGTGTCTCTAATATCTAATCTGAATTTGCCCTATCTCAGGTTAAGGCCATTTCCTCCGGTCGTCTCACCGCAGGCACGGTAGGAAGACAATCCCAGCTCCCTCAGCCATTCCTCTCAACACTTCTATTCCTCACAAGACACCGCGCGCACCACCACATTGGCCTCATTTTCCCCGCTCCCTCCCTTTCCCTCCGGTCCCTCCCCAGGACGTGACGCCGCGGCGGCGGTTCGTCACTTCCGCAAACAGGGATGGCGGAGCGCTTAGCCGGGTGAGTGCTGGGCCGGGGCAGTGCCGCGCCGCCCTCCCTGCCCCCGCACGGACCGGCGGCGGCGGCGGAGGGGTCCGTGGCCCTCGGCCTCGTCGCACGGCGGGGCTGGGGGGGCCGCAAACAAGCGCCGGGCGCCGCCGCCCCGTTAACGGGAGANAGGGGGAGGGCGCGTACCGAGGCCGGCGGGCTCGTTCCCCGCTCACTCCAGGCGTTTTGAGCTCTCCGGCTGAAGGAGCTGCTGCTCCCTCTGGGGCGCTTGGTTGCTGTCGCTAGTTGTGAGAGTCGGATCGTTTCACAATTTAGGCCTTCCAAACATCTGCTTGGAATAGCCGGGTGAGGATAAGGAAGAGCGTGCTGCTGCTACTGCTACTGCTACGGAAACTAAGTCAGGTGCTGTGCGGTGGTGGAAGCACGTGAAGGTGGAAGAATTATTTTTGTAAGTCGTACTTTGAGCCTATTTGTTTTGAGGAAAGCTGCTCTGGTGTCTCTGTGTAGTGGCCCACTTAGTGGGTGTGTTCTGGCCCTCCTTTGGAGATGAGCCTGGATACGGTGGACTTGGATATGATTTTTGATTTTTTTTTTTTTTTTGGCTGATTTAGGCCGCTTTTTCAGAAAAGGAGTTGCCAATTGCTCTTTCCTGTGCCTTATTAAAAAGTAGGTGCCCTGCTTCCCCGTGGTGGTGTAAAGAAGGCTGGGATGTGCTGGAGACTGAATGAGCTTTGTGGAAGTGGTTTGCAGTCCTGCAGGCTGTGTAGATATTTGTGATGTGGAGGTGTGGAAATGCAGGTGCAGCTGAATATTCCATGTATTAGTTAAGCTCAGAGCATAGTGGATATTCTTGGCAAACTGGAAGATCCCAAACTGATAAGAAGATTTGCTCATAAAAACCCATCTTGATCTTTTATTTGAAGACATCAAGTTCAAAGCATATCTGTTTAAATAATGAATTTACTAATTTGAGAGAACCTGTCTGTATTTCTAAACATAAAGTGATTTGTAGATTACCTTTTATGGGGAGGGAAAGAGGGAGATTACAGTCTAAAAAACAGTAACGTGTGGCAGTTGAATCAATAAAGATGTGTAGGAACAACTCTAAAATGAAAAGTAACAATTTATCTTAATTTGATCTTATTTAATGAGTACTTGCAAGTTCCACGTATTTTATTGTTCTGTCTTTATTAAGTAACTGGAATTATTTGAAATCTGTATGTTGTCTAGGGTGAAATACCACTGTTACATTTGAAAGTCATGATCGTAACCTCGAGTAAGTGAAATTTAACACTGAAAATCATTGGTGGTTTGTTTCTTTCCCCTCTATAGATTTCCATTCTGATCAGTGGACCAGTCAAAATGGCTGATGTAATCAAGACGGAGGAACAGGAAACAGAGAAGAGTTTGGATGAAGAAGTGGAGAAAATACCTCATACTTTAGAGTCAGATTCAGGTCTCGGGTGTGAAGGCAACAGTTCTGCTTCAGGTACAAAGCAGTCTACTGAAAATGAAAAAGAAGTTAATAGTGGTGATCCGGATGGCAGAGCAAAGAGGAAGAATTTAGATTCTGAAGATGAGCCTCCTAAGAAAGTAGTGAGTATCATTTATTTTGAGCCATTTTCAAATCCTTGTTTCAAAACCTCAGCTCAAGAAAAGATTGAAAATATTTATGCTAGATGTGTGTGAGCCAGCACAAAACACCAAGTATCAAAATATTTCCTAGGGAAGTAATAGGTGCACAAGTGATGCTGGGCTTCAGAGAGGATAAAGAAGGTTGGTAATCAGAATGATAATCTCAGCACATACTTAGTCTCATTCTGAGACTGTTCCATAGTCCATGTGGTAGCAATCTGGTAGTGTAGTGTAGGGTTTACTGGCTTTAGTTCAAGTCCCATATCTGGAACTCAGATCTCATGTGTGTTGTTAAGCTATGTGTTAGTATAGTTACCTATGCTTGAGAAATTCTTTTATAAAGTAATTTTGTCCTTTCATTTCCCCAGTAAGGTATTGTATGGTTTACAAAACTCTACAGACTGCATCCTCTGTGATATAACTTCAGTGTGATTTGTTGGCAAAGTGAAGTAGTGAAAGACTTACAAGTGCTTTTTTATATTTTAAGACTACAAAAGTAGCAGAAAATGTATGTCCTTTTATATGTCCACTTGGGAGGGTGAAAAGGGTAATGTTTTACATGATGTTGTCCTTTATTATGTATGAGCTTGTAGTAACTGATGCTTTAATGTCAAGTCTAGTTCATCCTTTTGGGATATTTAAGTATAATTTGAAAATGTCTGACCTAATGTTTTGATTCTCTGCCCAGAATTTTTCCAGGATGTTAGTATAGGGCGGTGCAGTCTGGCAAAATAAAGGGTGCTTTTTGTTGTGGTAGAAACTTTATTAACCCTTTCATCTTTCTAATAAGGTGGGATAAAAGTTGAACAAAACCCACATCGGGTTTGTGTAGCTTAAGGGTGTAGAGAGGTGATTGAACATAGCTACCAGCATCTAGCTGTGGTTGCTGATGGGTGTTTGCAGCTGAGATGTGTTAATGGCTTGTATGAGTATGTGCCCCACGCTTGTCTGAGTCAGCTGTTCCAGCTTTTGTCACCTTCAGTGGGCATTCAGGGAGCCATCTGTGCTTACTCTGAAAAAGAATAGAAGTGGTCAAAAGATTTGTTGGTATCAGTCAGCCCAGTGTGGTAATAAACAGATGATGATGCAATGGAGATTTCAGGCACGTGGGTCAGTGTTCATTCTGAAGGTTATGAAAAATACGGGAAACACTGAAGAATTCACATATCATCTTAGTCAGCCAAACCTCCTTTTCCCTTGAGGAACTGCTATTTGAATAGTAAGATGTTGGGATATTGACTTCTGTAGTGAACTGTTGGGAATGCTTCTAATGGCTTAATTCAGGTTTGTACTGCTGTTTCAAATGCTTTTGTACCTCACAGAATTCATGTTGGTTGTCTGTGTTCTGTTACTTTGGATTTTATTTATAATTTATTTTCATGTCATATGTATAGTTGAAGACTGTTTTCAAGGTGAAGAGGTGTTGGGGGCTTAATATCTGGATGTAGACTGCTTCTCTGTGTAACATAGGAGAGAAATGTCTTGTAATATTTAAAGCTAAGAGTGGTCAGAAATTTCTTGGAGTTATTTTGAGTTAAGGCTGAGTCAGAGACATTTCTACAGCTAACTCGTAAGCATGAGATGGAATATATTGTCAAATGATTCCTCTCATTCCTTTACCATAGTCTGATTAAAGCTCTGGCTGTGGGGTCATCCACTTGGGCCTGCGTGCGACATCAGCCAGTTGCCATTTTGGTTAAATTGGCAGTTAATACATGTCTGTCAGATGAAAACACTGAATTTCTGAAACAGGCTCTTTGAAGAGGCTTAAAGTTCCTTGGGAAGGAGCATCCTCTTCTTCAGTCCCAGGCTTCAAAGGAATGAAATGTATTCTTTGAGAGTGGTGAGAGTATTAGAGAACTGAAAGTTAAATATTTCTGTGAAGGAAAGATGTTGGGCAATATCCATTGTCCAGAAATTGCTTGAATCAGCTGAAAAAGGGATTAAATTAGTGAGTGTTGCTGTGATAACTGAAGTACTAACATCAGTACCAGGACAGATATGGGAAATCTCTTTGTAGTAATGGTGCTTTTCATAGTATTGCTTGTTTGCTTTCTTAAATCCTTGATGTGAACGCGTGTGTCTTTTGATTAAATGAAAAAGTAATAAAAAGAATTCACTGCTTGATCCTGTTCCTTCCATGGTTTCTGCAGCATGAGATTGGCCATGGGCAAGCTGTAGCTGCACATTATAATGAACTGCAAGAAGTTGGATTGGAAAAACGTAGCCAGTCTCGCATATTCTACCTCCGAAACTTTAATAATTGGACAAAGAGCGTCCTCATTGGTAAGATTCCTTAATTGAGTCTGTAGTGTTGATTAAACTGTAACCAATTTTTGTATCAAAATGTAACTACTTCTGTTTTCTGGTGTTGGTTATGACACTTTGTCTCATAATACCTAGTAAGTTTTCCAACTGCCATAAAATGTCTGTATTTAATTTGAAGCTCTGTGATAGTGTTTTGTATTGTTGGAGTGCTAAGTGTATGCTTAAGCTTTAAAAATCAACTGACTTAAAAAGTTCATACTGGAAACTGTTCTTCTTCATGATGTTTTTAAAAAGGAAAGTACAGGTTTAAATAATAAAGAATATAAGTGTTCTTAGATTTAAACAAGAACAGGTCGATCTATCTCAACTCATTTCTTAGGCATTTTCCCAAAGCAATCTGTGCTCAGATCCTGGTTAAGTAATTCTGCGGGAAGCTTGAACACATAAATATTTTCTATATTATCCATAGTCAATGGTTTAAAAGGTGGAAAACTAAAGAATGTAGTTCTTTAAGAATCAGCAGATTTTTATTAAAAGGCAAAGTCTTCTGTTCCACAAACTAATTCCAAAGTGAGGAAACAAAACCATCAGATATCTGCCAACAAAGAAAAGAATCAACAGCACAGCACTACAGGTTCATGAAGAGGGATCTGTGCCAGGAGATGTTGGCACCATTTGTCTTAGCATGCTGCTTTTTGTTGTGTTGTATCAGAGCAGTTAGAAGCAATATTTAGATTTCTATAAAGCTGTTCCTGAAGCCTGTGTTGAAGCCTTTCTGTCATAAAGAATTTCAGCAGTGTGACTTTATAGCAGTTGTATCAAAACATATTTCATGTCTCCTACTGTGAAGAAAAGTTGCTAGCATGCTGAAATGTTTTACATAATATGCCAACATCAGTCAGAGCAGAGAGAATGTAGACAGGGTGGAGAGAGAAGAAAAAATGTAACTGGTGTATGTAGGGTAGAAAGACAGCAAATGGGTAGCTACTGTTACTGCAAGGCCTGGGAGAGTGAGTGGAAAACATTATGCATTGTTGTAATGTGACCGGGAGGAGATGTTGTGGCTGATGCATTTAATTGGTTTTTACTCTTCTGCAAAAGGCTTTCCCATACTTTCAAATAACATCTGCCTTCATTATAATGGTAATGAAAGGGAACCCTATTTCCCTCCTCATGTACAGGGTGGTTGTTTAGCCATGTGCAGTTTTGCCTTAGCTAGGGAAACAATTCAGAGCTTCAGTCAAGTTATATGCAGACTACATTAAGCACCGAAAATGTTGATCTTCTCCATAGTTTTAAATGTTTGGGGTTATGTTCATCATTCTAGAAAAAACAGATTTAAGTCTGTAACATTAAGAAGACTTACAGGCAAACTAAGGTCTGAGGTATTTTAAAATTCTCAAAACCTTTTGGTTCTTTAAGCTTTTATGTGCAATACCAGTGAAATACAGAGATGTGCATATATGCTGCCTGTTTTTATTTTTCTAGGTGAATTTATAGACCGCGTACGACAAAAAAAGAGTGATATAACTGTTTTGGATCTAGGATGTGGCAAAGGTGGAGACTTACTGAAATGGAAGAAAGGCAGAATTAAAAAACTCGTCTGTACTGGTAAGAAGACAACTTTCTAGGGAAAGTACATCAGTTTTTTATGGGAGACCAAGTACATCTCCGGTATTTTATTATTTCTTTTTTCCCAGTGAATCAGAGAATGTAATGAACACCTTTTGTGCAAAAAGTCATATTTTGTCTTTTAACCTGAAGGTATGACTTGATTGCCAGCAGAAATGTAAGAATGACTGGTTTTCTGTGTATTTAGCTTTCTGTTCAACTCTTAAGTAAAAACTGGTATCACTAAAGAAAAACACCATTGCCACAGATTGCCTTAGCCAAAATGCGGCCCTAGGGAAGAGACTGACATTTTATATTTTATGTGTTTTTTCCCACATCTCTTTTAGTATTTTTAATTGTTCTGAAAACGTATACAGAAGAGTTGCATTTAAAAATCCAAATAAGACCCCCAATGTTGTGACAAAAAAATGGTCTTGGTTGTTACAATCAACTAAATATTTTCAGACTCAGAAAGGGTGAAGAGCTGAAAGCTGACTAAAAAAATCTCTTGTTGGAATAATTGGTTTAGAAGTTGGGAGGAAGTTACCATCTTCCCTTTTGAGAAAAGTATTGCAAGGATAATCAGAGGAAATATTACTTAACTCCAGATTTAATTAGATACTAAAATTCCTTCAGTGGGAATTATTTTGGGTACTCTACATTTTACATTTCTTTCTCGCATTTTTCAGTGGGCAGTATTCAAATGCAGTTAATTAATTTACTTCCAAAGTTCTTCTGTAAATTTATTGCATATTGTCAGAAACTCTGTGTGAGAAAGAAGCAGTCTTAGAATTAAAAAAAAAAAAAATTCCCATTTTGTAACATATCAGAAATAATTGCATTTCAACATCTTTTATATTTTTAGGAATATTAAGAATCCCAGGGAGCTGAGCTGTTTTAATGGTACAGAAGATCAGTTTTTTTATCCTACCATATTCTGCTGTGTTCCCGTAATCATTCTAGTTTTCTTGTCTGGGGAGCAGTTTAGATGCTTTTAAAAACTTTATTTATTAATTTTATTTTTACTATCTTTCCATATATAGACATTGCTGACATTTCTGTGCAACAGTGCAAGCACCGCTATGAAGAAATGAAAGCCCGATGTCGGTATAATGAACATATTTTTGATGCAGAATTCATACAAGCAGATAGTACCAAGGTACACTTCCTATGCTGTGTAATATTTTTGAGATTTAACATTCTTTTTTTAAGCAGGTGGAGGAGGTTGATGGTAGTGCTATAATATTTTGGGTAAATGTATTTTTAAGGTCGGATTATTGTACTTCCAGGACGGTCAGCTGTAGGGGTTACTGGGAGGTTGCTTGAGACGTACTTAGGTGTATTTTGCTGCTGTTGTATAGTGTAATATTCCTGAAGTCTGAATGTCTTTTCTGGATAATAAATCTGGTGCTTTCAGTGTCTTTTACTTGACAAGGGGAACAGCATGACTTTTTACCTTTGGAGTTCTGTGAGACAGCATGACATGTTGGAAATTATCTTGGTGAATGCTAGAATAAATAAGGGACCTTTTCTGATTTGAGTTGTATGCTTTACTTACAATTTTTTCTTTGTCATGGCATTTTGTTTACTATAATATGCACCTTTAAAACTTGTTTGGTAGAACAGGTTTCTTACACTGTCTGGGGGCAGTGGTGAATGCATGGCTGAGGCTTAGGCGAGTCTTGTAACCAGAACTGCTTTTGCTTCTTAGAAATGCAGGCTGAGAGTGCCCTGCTGATGGAGGCTGAGAGACAGAACCTACCTGGTTCCAGCATATCTGTGGAAAAGCTGAACCTGTTCTCAGCCTTGCATGAAGGGTTGTTTGCTTGAATTCTTGATTGCCTTTCCTTCTTCTGAGAAATAGTCTGTTGCAGGTTCATGACTCTCTTGACTCAAGCTTGCAGTTGTGGGAGAGAGAAGAGAGGCTTGGCCAGGAAAGAAAGGGATATTTCCATATTGCTCTTTCAGCTCAGTCTTAGATGCATATGTGTTTTCTGTTGCATGCTTTGTTCTGTCTGTCCCTGCACACAAAAGTTAATTTCCCTGACTTTGGGTCTCTATCATGAATGTTGTATATCTTGCAAAATTCTATTCTCACAGCTTGTCCAATTCTGCCCACCTCTGTTTCTCGTTTTCCTATGTTTTTCTCTATATCTGCTGAGTATAGGGTCAAAGCAAGTTTTAGTCTGACAAATTTCAAGGGCTCCAGGTTCTTCAGATTTTAGTTACTTGGTCTGAAGTGGGGAGGAGTACATTGTTGATGAGCATGGGTGAGAATACAGACAAATACAACTCACTGGGCAGGGCAAACAACCATATTTAAAACAACCCCTTCTCCTCTCAAGTATGTGTTTAATGGGTCAGTTCTTATTGCAGAGACTTAGTAAACTGAAATTAATTTTAGTACAGCATTTTTTTCCAGCTAAATGGTGGTCAGTTATAACCCCCCAGCAATAAAGTACTTCTGGAAACTATAAGTTAACTAACCTTGGGTTTTGGTCTTTCAGGTGTAGCAGTGTTATTTGACAACATGCAAAAAATTTGAGGACATTATAACTTTGAAATGTGCGTGTGTTCTTGTTTCTAAATGTTGTGTATGGTTTTCTGTGTAGGAGAGAACCTTTTGTTACTCTTACCATTTTCATCTTGTCTCTGTTGAACTTGTAAAGGAATGGGGGCTGAAAGGAGAAATTTCAGAGAATTCAAAGAATTATGGAAATAGTGTATTTGTTAGAAGATTTAAATGAGTTATGCTAGTTTCTGTAGCTTTTGTTTCTTTTTTATTTGTTGCAGGATCTCCTGTCTTCCAAGTACAGTGATCCAGATATGCGCTTTGACATTTGCAGCTGTCAATTTGTTTACCACTATTCGTTCGAGACGTATGAGCAGGCTGACATGATGCTTAAAAATGCTTGCGGGAACCTCTCTCCTGGAGGTTATTTCATTGGCACAACTCCAAATAGCTTTGAACTTGTGTAAGTACTTGTATGTTCTGTTGGTCTTCCAAAAGTCTTGTTAAGTGATTATTAAGCATTGTTAAGTGATAGTTGTTCATGCTGTGCGCCAATATGTTTGTGCAAACAAAAGCAAGTTTCTTGCAACAATTTTGGATTTTGGTTAAAAAAAAACTCGCTTGTGAACTTGAGTCAAACAAGTAAATCAATACTAACCCTTGTCTCTTCCCCCATGGCTCTTCTAGTAGAGAGTACAGGTCTTCACACACTTCAGCCCTCTGTTGTGATTTAAATAGTGGCAAAATGGCCACAGCCTGGGGAAAAACTGTCAGGGTTTTGTGGTCCGTATGTCTGGGCTAAAGGTTCATCTTCTAGGTCCATTTAGTCCTTGGTATATTGTATAGGAATGATAAACTGTTAAAACCCAGTATGCTGCTTCATTTCATTGTTTCATTATCTTATTAGATAAGGAAAGTGGGAAACTAGAGAGATCACTGAATACTCTAGTATTGGGAGAACCACTTTCAGATCTCTTATGTGTAGTTTTCTCCGGGTTAAATACTCGTTAATAAATGTTTGTTTATATCTCATTTATAGAAAGAGGCTTGAAGCTTCAGAAACAAATTCCTTTGGCAATGATGTGTACAACGTAAAGTTTGAAAAGAAGGGAGACTATCCCTTATTTGGCTGCAAGTATGATTTTCACTTGGAAGAAGTGGTTGATGTCCCTGAGTTTTTGGTTTACTTTCCATTACTGGAAGAGTAAGTTAAGTTTTGAACTCATTATACAATAAAAGCTGTGGAACATAATAAACATTTGTTTCATTTATGTGTCATTGCATAATACTTGTAGAAAATGATATTTTGGCTGTCTTATTATATTTTTCAGTTCTTAATTTTTGTTGTTGCTTCAAGTGCAGAGGTTTCTTGCATTTCCATCCACAGCCGTAATCTGCCTATTGCACTCATTTGAAGGTGGTCTGGTCAGAAGCTATGAGGACTTAAACTATGTCTCACAGGAGGACATCTGCATGGTTCTGCTTATGCTGGATCTGTCAGCAAACCTTTAGTACTGTCAGCTTTTTCTTCTTTAATCATAACTTTTTGAGGGATTTCTCTCTAACTTGTTTTAGTCTTTCAGCAAGTTTTCATATGTATCCTCTTCATCATGGTGCCTCTTTCTTGGCTTCTCCAACTTTCTTTAGATGGTCATAGGATTTTTGCTGTGTCTTATTTTTTTCTTCCTCTAAATGATCTTCTTCTGTAAGCATACATTTTACTGTTACCTCTGTGGTGTGACCTCAGATTTGCTTTTCCCAGCTGTGCCCTGAGGCATGGACAAATGATTCCATACTGGGCTTTTTCCTGCCATTCGAACTCAGTATGGTTAAACAGTATTAAGCTTTCCCTTCCAGCCTGTTCAAGAACTTCATTTGTAGTTGTCTGTGAAAAGTAACAGCATGTGTCGCTGAGAGCTGTAACTTCAGTGTTGCATGTCCACAGTGGCTACATATTATTGAGATGTAAGGCACTAAATACAATAGAAGGAAGTTCTCTCTTTATAATATCTGACGTGACAGATACTGCAGGAAAAAGAGTGTAGTCTGTCTGGAAGCTCACCTGGAACTTCTGTGTTTTGGGAGAAGAGACAATTTTCTATTAAAACATTTGTAAATGACTTCTGTGTAGGTTTTTGTTGTCCTAATTAAAAAAATGAAGTACAGTTTGTGGTGGTACTGCAGCTTTTTTCATGTAAATGTCTTCACTAAGGAAAAAAAATTCTAAAAAAAGTGTTATCCTAGTAAATACCATAAGATGTCACTGTGGCTTAAAATTGTTCCTTTGAAAATACAGCTACAATAATTTTGGGGCTTCCCTAATTAAGTTTATTATTTTGACAGGATGGCAAAGAAGCATGGTATGAAATTAGTCTACAAAATGACATTTCGGGAATTCTATGAAGAAAAAATCAAGAATGAGGAGCATAAAATGCTGTTAAGGAGAATGCAGGCATTGGAGGTAAATTTGAAGTTGACTTATTTGATTCTAATACCATTTTAGCATTTGTTAATTATTTGTGCAATAATTGAAATTCCCACTGTGAATGTTTTGCAATTAATAAAGGGCTACCAATAGAAAGTATTTCACTTCTGGGGCTGAAAGTGTGGCTATGGTGTGTTAACCTTGACTGGCTGCCAGACACCCTTCTTGTTTCCTCTTCCCAATAGGATGGGGGGAGAAGATAGGAAAAAAACTTGTGGGTCAAGATACATTCAAGGAGATTGCTTAGCAATTACTGTCACAGACAAAACAGTGAACTTGGAGAAGGGTAATTTAATCTACTGCAAAAAAACCCCATAATAGAATGGTGAGAAACACAGGCAAATATAAAAACACCTTTGTCCCACTCACTGCTTGTTTTCAGGCTCAGCTTCACTCATTCACTCCTGACCTTTCTACCTCCTCTCCCTGCCTTGCAGTGCAAGGAAATGGGGATTATGGTCAGTCTGTTAACATTTTGTCTCTGCCCCTCCTTCCTCCTCATACTCTTCCCTCGGTCCAGCATGGGTCCTTCCAATGGGATATAGTCCTTCACAAACCATGCATTCTCTCCATGGGGTACAGTCCTTCAGGAGCAGACAGCTCCAGCATGGGCTGGTTCCCTATGGGATTGCAGCTCCTGCCAGAAAATCTGCTCTGATTGGGCTCCTTGTCATGGAACAAAATGGTACTATAAAGGAGAGACCTAAACTGAAAATCCTTTTCAGAATTACTGACCTCTGTTCTGGACTGTGTTGTTACAAACCCTTTACTTGATGTCATTAATGTATCTCACTACTCAATGTTTTTTTACTATGTTCTCCAGCCATATTCTACATCTGGTGATTCCAGGCTTGTTTCTGATAAACCTGATGATTATGAGCATGCAAAAGAGTTTATCAAAGATGGCAAGGCAAAGTTACCATTGGTAAGTTCCTTCATACTTCACTAGAGCAAATGGTGTCTTAAAATTGAGGCCCTGATCTTTCAAACTGTGGTGTCTTCTTCCTTTCAACCTCAATGAAGTTGGTATGAGTGTCTCTTTGTATGTGAAAAATTGTAGAGCTGCAGGGCTGAGGAGTTCATCTAATCTATATCCCATACTCAAAGGATCAAATTCACTTAATTTGGTAGCTATTAGAAATTTGTAATAATGCAGGAGGGAAAGGATATTTTTTCCATCTTACTTGACAGCTGTTCTAACTATTCCTAATTTGAAGAATCTTCTTATGTTTCTGGATCTTCACCCCACTGATTTAAAGCTTTAGTTCCAGTCCTGTCATGTGAGATTGGAAAACTTTCTTCATAACACTGTATATATTTGAAATAATTCTTTTCATTGTCACTAATACAGCATGAGGATTGTCAGCTTCAAGTTTTTGCACTTGGTTTTGTTGTTAAGGTTTTTAAAAATCCTTGATTCATTTACTGTTCATGTTCTGAATTCTAGAAGATGTTGTCCTCTTACTGTTAATATAAAAATCCTATATCAAGAGGGAAAATAAACCTCCTCTCTCCACATTTGAAATTAAAAAATTTTAGGAAAAAATTTGCTTGTTTTAAGAAATAGGCTTAGGAACATGAAAATGGCCAAGTCAGACCAAAGATCTCTGTTGCCAAGTGCTGTTTTAAAAGGTGAACCATTTGGTCAGGTTTGATCAGTGGGTAGCATATGGTCTAAATCATGGCCTCAGTGAGGACTCCTTGGAAGGGGATGGAGTGGGCAGAGCAGAAAATCAGTTTGTTGTTGTTGCCTTATGTTTCTTAATTGTTGGGGTAAATGGCAGCCACCTTTTACTTGTGGACTTGTCCTGCTTTCATTTGATCAGCTGAGCTGGGAGTTTCTTAGGCTGGAAGGCAGGCTGTTTTTCCAGAATGAATGAGTTAGTCTCTTGCAAATAGAATTCCTGTGGGCTGTGGGGTGTTTTTGGGTGGAGGCAGGCAGTGTTCCTGAGGAAGGTGGCAGCACCATTGTGGAGGGCCTTTACTATAGGGCCTTTTCTTGTCTTCTGCATGAGTATTGGGCATCTTGGTCTGAACAGCAGCTGGAGCCAGGTCGGGTGGCACTGGTGTGTGATAATGGGCCCAGGCGTGTTCTGCATTGCAGAGGTATCCAGACCAACAGACTGTTGGCCCATTTTCCTATACCTGTTTAATTTAGGTGTGTTTTATTATCTGGGGTCTTCCATTATAGTTAGTGGAGTTATAAGTATCTGTGGTCTACAGTAATAATCTTCTTGCCCCTAAATAGCCAGTCGGGGGGGGTGGGGGGAGGTTAGAAGCTGGTCAGTGAAAGATTGATTATCCTGAATTAAATCACTGTTTTATTGTTTCATTTTTTTGTTGAAATTGTGGGATTTTTTTGTGTCTCCTTCTAGGGAACATTGAGTAAGTCTGAATGGGAAGCAACAAGTAAGTAATGGTTTTGAAAATAGTATTAACTGAATGACTGCTTTGGAAAGTGTGTGAAATAGCCTTAGCTGTGGAAGAAAATCCAGATTTTAAATGTAGTAAGAAGTTGTTATTTGTGTAATTCAAATGTCTCTGTAAGGATTATGTAATGTGCACATCTCAAGAAATTGGGAGGGAAATGCATAAATGCAGCCAACCAGGATTTTCATTTTTGCAGGCCATTATGCTGGTTGTGTTAGTAGTTTAAAAATGAACAAAAATGCTTTTTACTTCAGAAGTGAGAAAAATCTTCTCTCTGCTTTCTTAAATTATTATCTAATTTTTGAATGTATGAATTGTAAAGCAGACATCAATTCCAGCAATGTAGAAGTATTACCTCATTTATCTGTTTGAGAGGGGCTTTTTATACCTTTAGAAGTTTGGTGGTTACTGTGTTTCCTAAGTAGTCTCTTTTCCCAGAAAGATTTGGAGTGCAGAGCTTCTGATAGAGTATAAGCACATCTTGTTCCTTACATGGAACTTTGCATTGTTGCTGAGGAATGTCTGATACGCTTGTCTTGAAAGATTTGCAAGTAGCTATGGCACCTCATTGATTAAAATAGAAGTTGAATTCAAGTGGAAATCTATAAATGTTTAATTGGACCCATGGTCTCAAGTAACTGGTTTGACATATCTGGTGTGGAGCAGAGAAACATCTGACAAAGCTGGCATTGATTATATGCCAAAAAAGAGTTTTCCAAGGGTGCTAGGGTGGACTGTACGAGTATCCATTAATAGAATCATACTGTTCTGGACTTGAAAAAATGCTATAATTTCTTCTTAGTCTTTCAAAATTTAAAAGAGTGAAATTGATAATATGGCATGAGTTCATTCACTTTTCAATTAGAAATGGAGTTAATAATTTCAACCGTGATTGTCCATTACTGAGTGTAAGAAGGAGTCTTTAAACTTAACTTGCGTATATGACTATTTATGCACTAGTAAATGTTCATTGTGTATAGAATGGCGCAGTAATTTATGAATTTCATTCACATTTCCGACCTCTACTGTGAAAACACATAAAACTATTCTCACTGGTAAATCGTAATATCTTTTGTAATTTCAGTAATTTGATAACAGGTTGTTTGGGTATAATATCAACCTGGTTACATTTTGAAAACTTAACTTAGTCACCAAGAGAGCTGAAACTCTAAATACTCCTATTTTCTTTTTTAGGTATTTACTTGGTATTTGCATTTGAGAAGCAACTGTGAAAACTTCACATACTGGCTGCAGCAAAAAGAGATCATATCCATGTGCAGGTTGGAATGATCAGAAATCCATTGTGGCAACTATTTTTTTATTTTTTATTTTTTAATTATCAGATGTGTGCAGGACACTACCAAAAACTAGAGCAAGCTCGTGATTCAGAGTTACATTGCCTGTCTGTGACAGATGGACTTGTGTGTGTATATATAAGAAAGATTCTGAACCCGTCTTTTTAAGCATTTGTAAGCAATCTGCATGCTCTCAAAACCTGTGTTTGAACTGACACAACTTTCTGTTAGAAACAAATGTTTTGTTAGGCAAAGTATATTTGTGGCTATGAGCCTGACCCTGCACTTTCTGAAGTTGATGGAAGAATGACTGTTGACTTCAATAATGCAGAATGAGGGCCTAAATAATGTTCTGCAGAGCTCAGTTAGTTCATAACAAGATCTATTCAGACATAGAGGGTATATCTACATTGCATGCAGAGCAAAAAATACCTGAGTCAGTTTGAGAACCTCTGTGCTATGCTCAAGCCTGCAGTGTAAATCTACCTTAGTGGTATTCATGGCATAGTTTACGTGGTAAAATCTCACGACGTTCTTGTTTTTCCTGCTTGCTGATATGTAGTGTCACTTCATGGTGCTGTCCAGATTAAATGAGTTTGTTCTGTACAAAACTGCTCTGAAAGTACTCAATTTCTAATGTTTTAAATCTCTACTTTGTTTTCCGAATATGGTTACGCGGTAATCAGTAACAGCTGCTTAACTTAGATTACTGAACATTTTTTATTGTATTAAAGACTCTCCTGACTTTTCGATAGTTTTAGTGTTTCTTGAAACTTACTAGACAGATCATAGGATGCCTTTCTTTCTTGTTTCATGGAGTTCCAAGTATGCTCAGCAATAGAATGAGCTGTTGGTGGTGATGGGGACCTCATTGCAGTCTTTAAGGCTAAAAACATGGTCATGTCTTGGATCATGAACCAAAAGAGGAGCCTGTATAACATTTGAGGATACCAGCAGTTCCCTCTGGAAGGGAGGGCTGTATATGTGTATACACACTCTGGTACCTATGGGTAACAATCCCCAAATTAGAGCCAAATATTTTGTTTGGGAATGTAATCAAATGGTACCAGAAGGCAGAACTACCATCATAACTGCTTGCTAGTCTCTCAGAGCTGGCTTAGGGATTTCTGGGACAGTGTTTGCTCGACTTTTCATGTGCTTGTAGCCACCCATTACTGAGAAGGCCTGAATACTTCATGTTTTTTCTCTCCATTCTTGGGCTAACTGTAGCTGATGGCTACTGTTGCCTAGTAGAGTTTACGTAGAGATAAAATGATGATGGTACATGAGTATTTTGAAAAGTTATAGTAAACCTAGAAGAGAACATTTCTGTTAAGACTTAAACGTTCAAATTATATGGGTTTGTAGTTGTATTGCTTTCCCCCTATAATTAGGTCATCCTCTTTCCTCCATGACTCCCATTGATTTTTATTGTCTAGAAGAACACCTGTACCCTTCACTGAAGCAGTAGAATCTGTCAGTTTTGCTGCTGGAATTAAGAAAACAAGATGTTCTTGTGTGCTAGAATTAGTACTCTTGAAACTAGCTGAAAATGATGACACTTTAGAAGTGCTGAAATGTTTCTTCGAAATTTGTGTGTGTCAAAGCTAGTTTTGTTAGATTTCTTGTATCAAAATTCATTTGAAAATACATTGCTATGCTATTTTTGGAAGAAATAATAATAAAAAGAGAGGAAATATGGTGGAGTGTCTTTCCTCTTTTAAGTGAATCTCAACATATCAATTGCATAATCACATAATGGTTGAGTTTGAAGGGACCTCTGGGGGTCATTTGTTCTGCAGATGGGGTCTCAGCAGAGCTGAGCAGAGGGACAGAATCCCCTCCCGCGCCCTGCTGGCCGCACTGCTTTGGATGCAGCCCAGGCAATGGTTGGCTTTCTGCGCAGAGGTGCACATTGCCAGGTCATGTCCAGCCCCTCATCTGGCAAAATCCCCAAGTGCTTCTTGTCAGGGCTGCTCTTGATCTGTTCATCCCTCTGTCTGTATTGATACTGGACGTTGTCCTGGCCCTGGTGTAGGACCTTGCACTGGGTCTTGAACTTCATGAGATTCTCATGGGACCACTGCTCGAGCTTGTCCAGATCCGTCTGAATGGCATCCCATCCTTCAGGTGTGCTGCAAATCTTACACGTTCTCCTGTTACAACACTTGAATAGTTTAATTTACATAATGAACATCTCAGTCCTTTGACTGAGTGTTTTCCTTTTGAGTCATAGTCTATTTAATAAAGCACTCTTGTATAATCTCTGTTTTTATGAAAAAGTAATTATATGCTGTATTCTAATTGCTAAACTGTGTTTTTAAAGACTTTGAAAACCATTAATTTTGGGAACATTAGGCTGGAGAGCAACAAGTTTAAAACATCTGTGGGGTAATGAAGGAGCTAATAATAAATCCACTCCTGCAATCCACTTATTGCCAAAGTAATAATGCTTCTGGAGGAAGCAGGATCTAATATGAAGCAGGCTTAAGAGTAGTCTTGTAATCTCAGTTCCTGGTGTTCCTTGTATGCCACAAATTTGAACCTCTGTATGGAAGTGAGGAAATGAACATCTGTATTGTTGCTTGTGAATGCAAATAACCATCCTGATTTTTCAGAAGTTTGAAGCACAAAAATCAGGTCATTTAAGTGCCAAAAGACATGGAGACAAGTGTTTTGAGTAGTTTTTGAACACGAAACCTGATGTGAGATTTAAAGGAAAAAAGTAAAATCTTTGTTCTGATGACATTATGAATGCTGTGTACCAAACTAACAACTCTTGCTATAGTTTAGTTTTTTGCATCTTCCTTTTACATGGATGTACTAGTTGTCGTGAAATGGCTTTCCTTTAACCTCCCTTACAGCATACCCCATCGTAAATTTATGTACTGCCTTGAATGTTTCTGTTACTTGGAGAACATACGTAAGGCAGAACATAGTTAATTTCATCAATTAGGTTTTGCTAAGTTAAAGGTTTTCCAGTACTACTATGCAAGCTGTTATCCTTTCTTCATTTTGTTAAAGCTAGTTCTCAACATCACTGTCTTTTTATTTGGGCTAATGTGTCTCCCAGCTACTGAGGTCCATTTACAGGATAAGGTGTTTGGACTTTTGCGGTCTGACTGATCTGTGCTGTTAGTAATGAAGCTTGAGGAAAAGATGTTTTCTTAGTTCATAGGCCACATTGTTTTAATGGGCAGCTTCCCAAGGGTTGGGCTCTGAGTGTGGCAGTGTTGTATGAATTCACTGAAGCCATACTTCTGATAGTCTGATTTAATCACTAACTGTGATTAAACTGAAAATTTACTGCTCTTAGCAGTTGCATGAGCATCACCATGGGATTTAAAGTAATAATGTTCATATTGCTGAAGTCATACTTTCTCACTTGGCTCTTCTTTTATGTCTTTTTCATAGTCTTGGCATCAGACTACTCAGCTGGTGACTTGCTAGCTCCCACCTAGTAACAGCTTCCTTCTCGGTTTGCACTCACTTCTAACTGGGCAGTGATGGAATTGTTCTGACTTTAGACACAAGACTAGTCTTTGTAGGTTTTAAACTACAAAAACTACACAAAACAATAATCATAAAGAAAGTCTTGGTTTATATATAAAATGCAGATTTTGCATCTCTAATTTTTATAGTCCAAGGAAACTTCTCTGTGGAGAAGTAATTTTCTGGTAGCAGAATTATTCTGAATTCTTTGGTTCAAGTAGTCCTTTTCTTTCTTTAGTTCACTTTGACACCTGCAGTGAACATCTCTGCAACAGACAGCTGGAACTGAAGCCTGCTTCTTTATAAAAGAGCTGTGAGCTGAACAAATAATAATTACAGGGTTGGAAATTGTTGGCTTCCTTGTGTAATTTATAAAATATTTAATTAAGTATTTCTTCAGCTAGAAGCAAAATCACTGCTTCCTCTTAACAACAGCCTCAAGGGAGAAATGGGCTGCTGTGCAAGTGTGTAGGGCACCCTGCACCTTCAGTATAATAGTGTACTGTTGGGTCTCTTAGAAACTGGGGCACCTGGGCTGGCTACTCAACGTCTGAGCCCACAGGAGGATTTAGGCAAAAACATGGAGCCCCAACTGTGGTAATCACGGGGCTGATCACACAGTTTGTCTAATGCTTGTTTAAGGTAAAGTTTATATAAAATATAGCACAAATTCAGAAGACAGTCCTAAACTGCCCCAAGGACATACCTCTCAATGATTAAACTGAATATATCTTTTGCTTGCGGGTTGTATCACTTGCCTGTGGTGTGATAACAGTTGCATGCTTGGTGCTGTACAGACAGGTGGAGGAATGGATTATCCTCTGAAGACCAGTCCTTACATCAGAAGATGATGGGTTTTTTATGTTGCCCTACCTGGATGGACATTGCCTTCACTAGTACTATGATTTTGTGCCTGAATAAAGATGAATTGATGCTTTATTTTAATTCTGTGAGAATATTTTGGATATTTCATAGATGCATAGATTGGCTCATGTCAGAAGGGACCAATAAAGATCACCTAGTCCAACCCCCCTGCTGTGGGCAGGGAGAATTTCCACTTGACCAGGTTGCTCAAAGCCCCGTCTAGCCAGGTCTTGAATACTCCCAGAGATATGACATCCACAACTTCTTCCAGTGCCTCACCACCCTCACAGTAAAAAATTTCTTCCTTATACTTAATTCAAGTCTACCCTCTTTTAATTTAAAACTGTTATATCTTGTCCATTCACTACAGGCCCTGATAAAAAACTCATTCCACCTATTTTATAAGCCCTCTTAAAGTATTGAAAGACCTAATAATAGTCTCCGGTGCCTTCTCTTCTCCAGGCTAAAGGATTCCAAGCAAAGCAGAAATATTTTATTGTACATTTGTGGTGAGTTGATCCTGACTGGATGCCAGGTGCCCACCAAAGGCTCTCTATCACTCAGCTGGGCAGGGGAGAGAAAATATAATGAAAGGCTTGCGGGTCAAGATAAGAGCAGGGCGAGATCAGTCGCCAGTTACCGTCGTGCACAAACCAGACTTGATTTTAGGAAGTTAATTCAATTTGTTATCAATGAAATCAGTCAGATAATGAAAAAAACTAAATCTTTAAATAACTTCCCCCCATGCCTTCCTTCTTCCTGGGCTCAACTTCAGTCCTGAATTCTCTGCCTCCTCCTCTCCAGCAGTACAGGGGGAAGTGGAACAGGGATATATGGAAATACATATTATAAAATTACTGTTGCTTTATGAAATTATTCTGCTGATGAAGATGGGATTGCTGTTTTGCTAATCACTAGCAACATATTTTTTAAAAAAAGGCAAAAAAGCAAGTTTTATGTTTTTCTTTTTCAGGGGTCTCTATCAACTCCTGAGATAAATGGGAATGAAATGTACAATTTGGCCACAGCCTTCAGTATTTTCATATGCCAAACAAAATTTTGCCCCTCTTTTCTAAGGAGTGAAGAGATGGAAGAATGTTCTGCTGGTAGAAGTCCATTAATTCTGCAGCATTGTAACTTGTCATTCTTGTGGCATTATTTAGGAATCTCATGAAGCTTAATATGGAGCTTAATAGCAACACCACTTTTAAAAGACTGTCTAAAATGTTGCTTTCTTAGTTGACTTTCATCTATAGCCAGCCTGACAGAAGAAATCAGTGTCTTAAACTGATTTTCTTTTATTTTAACATTACTTTTGTAGTACAATTTTTAATTTCAGTCGTCACTGCTGTTGTCAATTTGTGCTAACGTCAAAGATTATTTATGTGCATTGATGAAGAGCATTGGCAGTGTCTGTGCACCTGTTCGTGAGTCACAACCGGAGTCTGCTGTAGAATTTTTTTGTCTCAGCAACTAATTTCATTAAGTTTTGCCTTAAAAATGGTTTGTACAGGGTAAGGCGGTACACATTTCAATAAACAGAAGAGCAGAAAAAAAGGAGTATCTTTTCTAAAATCTTTGTGTTTACTTTTCGCCCATTGTTCCCTATCCTTCTATCAAATGCTATGCTGAAAGAATGTTTTTCGAGTTTCCTTTGTGAGTTGATCAATTATTGTAACTATGACTTCTATAGTGAGAATATTTTGGGGAGAAGAATATTTATTAATAAAATGCATTTTTCAGCTTTGCAGGAAATCCTTCAAACTGTAGTGCCGAATACGCATTTCTCTGTTTTACGTGAAGTGAGTTTCAGTCTTTGCTGGTCACTGACTTAAATAATCAGTTCCTATTCTAAATATCAGTTCCTATATCCATTTCATGTGGGAAAATACCATGGATCCTCCAGTACAAATAAGATTTTTATGAAAATATGCATTACAAAGCAATGTAAACCTTCGGGGTCTAGCAGGCAAGGAATTTTCCATAAATTGTCCACAGTGGGAAAAATACGGCATTCTGCTTGCAGATTCAAGGCCAGAGGCAGTTAATGGCACAGAGAACATTACCTCATTGTGCTTTGAGCAGCAATTTCCCGTTTAAATTAATGTCTTAAATCAGGTGAATATTATCTTTCCTCCCTTCTTGAAGATGCATTTCTCTCCAGACAGTATCTGTGGTTTTGCTTACGTTTTTTCTTCTAACAGCTGCCCTTTCTAGAAGCAGTCTAGCAGTTATACACTGAAGCATGTCTTATAAAGAGAAAAATGAATCTTTCACAAGGTCACCTTTCTGTCCTTTGGTGTTCTGAACCTCCTATGTGGGCATGACACCAAATCCTGATTGATTGGGGGTGTTAATATTGCTCACTTCATCCAGTATAAAGATGGCTGCGCTCAGTGCAGTGGAGAAAAACTAATTCATAGTCTGGATTTCTGTATTCAGCTAGTGGAGCTAACCACATTTCTCCTCAGCCAAAATGGAAAATGGCATTTATTCTCTAGAGGACATAGTAATTTTTCTTTCTTTCAGTAACAAACCAACCTGACTAATCTCGACTTTGCACTTACACAGTAAAATATTTATTTTACTTCTGTCACCTTGAAACTTTTTTTAGACTTAAGCATGTTAGAACTAAAAACATAATTTGCTTTGATCAACTAAGGTGATGACATTTCTGGGGACACCAATGACAGGGTTGCTTGTAGATCAATCACTACGACCAGTTAAGAGTTTCTGCAACTTAGCCTTGTGCTGTGAGGCAAAAGTTTGTTCTGTTATCTGGCTGGCTTGGCATGGGATTATACAAATGGTTGGTAGCACAGAGGTTTTAGATTTCTAAAACTGGACTGAGGAGGAGTGTTAAGTATTTGGATTTGAAGTTATAATTCCCACATGCCTGGTCAGCAGATTCCAAATACTTATAGAAACCCCTTCCTCTTTTTAAACTCTCCCATTTTTCTTGCTTTCCCCAAATTTTACCTCTTCTGTGTCTGACTCCTTGAGAACCCTGGTCCAGTGGGCTTACTCAGACTATGTTGAGCAGAGTAAGTATAGACTAACAGAGTATTTTTTTTTTCAGAGTTACATCATTGCCATCACTTTCCACAAGGAGAAGGGACAGCAAGAGAGCTCGGGTAAAGGGACCAATGCTGAGGCAGAATACGTTAGTTCATATTTGTACTGCAAAACGTACATAAGTCCAGTTGAAATACAAATTTCCTTTTAGTCAGTGGTATCAGAAAGCAGGAACTAAGAGAGTAGCTCAAATTAGTATGAACATTTATTAACTAATCAAATAAGCAATAAAAGAATTTCCCAACTCCTTGTTTACCGACGCTTAATAAAGTGTGAGATAACGAATTAGAACAAATTGCTTATTAACAGGCAACAGCTTTGTCAAGGGGATGTGTTGTCATGAACTACCAGAATGAGGTACAGATGCCTATAAAAATGTCAGGTCCAAGTTGAAGCCAGAATTTAGAGATTACCTTATAATCGCTAAGCTTTTGTATTATACAGTGAATAGTTTTTACAAGTAAATGACATGCCATTCAGTCCTGCTGTAATTAAAGAATGCTAATGAGACATGCCAGGCAGAGCTCTGCTGGGCAATTATACCAATTTGTAAAATGATGTATGGCAGGCAGCAGAGTGAATGCAGGTAGACATACAGACCACCAGCAAGAGCTCAGGAGTCTGGGAAATCCTGAGCTAATACTACTACGTGAATAAGAATTCAATTCTGATAGCTATTGATATGCTGATAGAGACAGAAAAAAGTGACTCAGCAAAGGCTCTGTGTGGTGTTGCACACAAAAATATTTCTGCTCTCCTGTCAAGGTGACTGATTTAGCCATAAATGAGTTTGTAGAAAGCAACAGGGCTACTCTGTACTGTTTTAGCACTGTCAGAGAATCACTTAAAAGCCATTTGATTCAGTTTTAACTGCTGATTGTTGGCTTTTATGCATGAAACATAACAATTTTTTGTGCCTGTACCGTAAAGTAGAAAACATTTTTTATAACACAAAGTTTTTTCTGCCTGTAGCTGTTACTATCTCATTGGTAACTCCAGGCTCGTTCTTCTCTTTCTGTCCTATTCCTATGCATCAATTGCATTCATATAGTGTGTACAGTACTGATCTGATAGTGTGTCTCTAAAATTTCCTCTTCTTTGCTACGCTGAGTTTCTCTCAGATCCAGTGCTTCATGGAATATAATTCCAGCATGCCTTTTTTCTCATTTTCCCAAGGGCATAGGTTTCTGACTTAGCTCTTTGGACAATGACTGAACAGAGAGTCAGGCCAAGAGTGCCATTCTTCAGCCCAAATGTTGCAGCCTTCGAGCAGAGTCTTCCTTGCTCAAATCTGCATTAAAAATTGCTGGCAAACCAGGTTCTCTGTTGATAGTCAGAATAGGAGTGGGGTGGGAAAAGGAAAAATGAAGTCACCAAAAATTTATTTCATGCTTTCACAAAATTTTATTTCCAGTTTTCCTCTGAAGTCCTTTCATTTGTTTCCAGAAGCCAGAAAAATGAAGAAGAAATGATCAGTAATTTAAAATGGCATTTTGTTATGAATTATGAACCATTAATCTATTTAGTTGATGAACATTTTACTAAATGAAGGACATAAGGTATCTATAATTTTTACTCTGGTTGGGAAAAAAAAAATCTCAGAGAGATGCTTCAGGGAGCACAAGCTACTTTGTGTGCAGCTGCAGCTTCTATGCAGATCTCCAGCTTGTTACTGAAAAATGGGGTAACTGCAACAGGACAGTCTCCTCTGGCTGGAGACTTGCTGGTACTTGGAAAGACAATTCCTTATTTAGGCAAGACATCCTCAAATAGAAGAAGTGAAGGCAGCGGGATCATATGAAGTGAGAGGAGAGGGTGTTTTCCTTGACATTTAACATGTGGCTTTTTCTGTAGTCTCAAGCTCGATGGCAGCATTTTCCATGCCAAGTAGTGACAATCATGAGAGTTGAGTGGAGCCAAAATAAATGTAGTCAGTGTCAGAGTTGTGCCTGGTACTCAGCACCATGGAAAACTATGGTCAAACTACAGTTTTATTGAGGGAAGGACTGTAAGCCTGTAGGTATCATTGCAGCATGTCTGTCCCAAAATAGAAATCCATTTATTTTCAGTTCTGAAAGTGTGATATTTGTGAACAACTTACTTTTCTGAAACTTTGCAAGCCCGTTTATGCTTACGTCCCAAAGTTGCTGAAAACCTTTGTCTAGCACACGCTCTTGGGATGCAGAGCCACATGAGATGAAGATCAAGCTTCAGTCTGATCTCTGCTGCAGTCAGAGGGAGTTTTCCAATGATGTTCTATAACTTGCCCCTCTTTGGCTATGCAAGAGAGCCTGGTAGCACCCTGCAATGCCCAAAGCTTTGCAGGTGGGGAACTGAGCCCCTCTGACCAAAGTGATGTCCCATACTATATGATGTCATGCTGAGCAGTAAAAGCTCAGGGAAAGGCGGAAGAAAGGAGGATGTTTGTGGTTGTCCTGATGGTTATGGTGCTTGTCTTGCCAAATAATCATTGTAGATGTTGGGACCCACCTTTCCTCCAAGAGGCTGGACATCTGGCTACCAATGGGAAGCAATGAATGAATTCTTTTTGCTTTGCCTGTGTCCAACATTTTTGCTTTTCATATTAAACTGTCTTTATCTTGATCCATGAATCTTTTAACTTTCTTGATATTTTCTCCAGACACTGCAGCAAAGGGGAGTAGAGCAAGTGTCAGGCTGGAATTTTATTTGCTAGCTGGGGCCAACTGACCGCAGTACAACAAAGCTGAATTTTGAAAAGTTATTGATTTTAGAAATTATGTTTTAAGATACCTTACTGCAAATAATATTAACAGATCTGACTTTTTAAAGATGACCTGTTTGGCAGTCCTTGAAAATTGGATCTCTATTAAAATCCTGCAAGTAATAATGAGTATATGAAGCCACTTCCTTTAGGTGCTAAATTTATTTGTGTGCAGGGATATTTGAACAGCAGTGTGCACCATGAAACAAGAGCAACATGATAGGAAGATGAACAAGTTTGGAAGTCTATAAGTTACAAAGCTAAAAGCAAGTTTATCGCTGGTGACTACCTTTATGTTATGTAATTGTGCTCCACTCACTGAGTGATAATACAACAAGATTTTTCTCAGCTTCTGCAGGCGTGTCTCCTCTCGAGTACATGTAGTCGTTACAGTGATCTGCTTCATCACAGCTACACACCATAGGTTTTTGCCTCCTTGAGACCAAATTAAACACTTGTGGCATATAATGAAGATTCTGTTTATCAGTGCATTACTTTAAGTTTCGAAATTTGGTGGCTGTGCAATTAGTGTAATGAAGTGACAAGTTGGAGTGCAGCATGATTGTGACTCTTGTTTTTGTGGAGGCAATTAACAGTGGATGGGAAAGGTGCTAATTACTGTAGCTGTTTGAAATGTACCAGTTAGTTTCTCGCCTTTGATCATTTTAGAGAAGAACCTAGTTGTTTTTTGGCAGTTTGCTAATGTGGGTTCAGTGCTAACTTCAGTGTTGTAGGCAGTTTTGTAGCAAATTTGTCCTTGTTACCTCTTTACTCATTGCTCTTCCAGCTTCAGGAACAGGCATATTTTTTTTCACTGCTGACTTTGTAAGAAGCATTTTTTTAGCCAGGCTGGGATCAGTTTTTCACATGTCCAGAAAGAAACAAGGACAACTAAGGGAAAAAAGAAGCAGCTCATTATTTTTTCTTTTATGTTTATATATTCACTAGAAATTGCTGAGCAGAAAACCACTGGATTATTGTGTTGGTTTTGGCTGGGATAGAGTTAATTTTTGGACTGTGGACTGGTTTTGGCTGGGATAGGGTTAATTTTCTTCATAGTAGCAGGTATGGGGACATGTTTTGAATGTATGTTGCAAGAGTTTGATAACTCAGGGACATTTTTGTTATTGCTGAGCAGCACTTGCATGGTGTCAAGGCCTTTTCTGCTTCTCCTCCTGCCTTGCCAGCAAGGAGAATGGGGGGGAAAAGGACTTGTGAGAGGACACAGCTGGGAAAGCTGACCTCGGCTGACCAAAGGGATGTGGTGAATGACCTTGGAAGTGGTGAATGAATTCCCTGTGTGTGTGGCTTTTGCTTTTGCTATTAAACGGTCTTTATCTCAACTCATGAGTGCTCTCCCTTTTGCTCTCTTGGTTCTCTCCCCTCTCCTGCCGGGAGAAAGCAGCTGTGTGGTGCTGAGTTGCCAGCTGGGGTTAAACCACAGAAACTGTCTAATCTAAACTAGAGATGAGGAAGAAGATCTGTATTACCTCTTCAACACTAGTAAAACAAACAGCCACTGAAGATAATATCTGATTGTACAATTCTACACTGTAATAACAGCAGTAACATGTACTCAAGGATATAAAATTTTACCTAAAACTTCAGTGTGGTTTTGAGCAATTTTACACAACTGTTTCAAAGGCAACTTTCAGTTACTTCTGTGGGTAAAATATTGCTGTGGTGACCTTTAATAATAGTGAAGAAACAGGGACAGGTAAAGGGGGTGAATCTCTGGACAACGTTTCGCTCAGACCTGAAAGTCACAGTAACCTGTTCAGTGCAATTGCTTCTATCTGTTTGAATCTGTTCCTTGAAATTTACAATTTCCTAATCTGTGGTCAAAATGCCCTAGAAGAGAAAAAGTCATATTAGAAAAGAAATTGTTTTGAACTATTTATGGCCAAGTTTACCATTATTGCTTTAAAGACTGGGCAGAATGCTCCTGTAAAAAGCTGTAGGATGGAATTTTCATTAGAGCTGAGCCTTGTTGATATTCTGAGAGCTCCCATCGTTTTCTCTGAAATCAGTCAGTATTTCTGTGTGTGAGGATAGGTCACTCTGCTTCTTCTGACATTAACAGTTGGACTAGACATGCTACTAATTCACAACTTAAAGTAAATGTATTAAGAAGTATGTCTATCTATCATAGCTCAGATAATTTTGGCTTAAAATCTTCTAATTTCTTTTTGACTGGATTTGAATAGTAAATTCCCAATGTGACTTTTGTGTTTTTTAAAGGTAACAAATTACTTCAATCTTGTATACCTAAACTTTTCTCCTGACTAAATGCAAATAGTAGAATTTCATCTAACAGGAAGTTTGGAATTTGCAAAGTACTATTATTTTGTTGATGTTATTACTAAGATGCAAGCCCACTCATCTTATGGATCAAGCAGAGAGCGCTGGCTTCCCAAATGTGAATTGAAACAGAAACAATTAATGAAGTAATGTTTTAACTTGGACCAATGAAAGAAATCTGGGGACAGTGGAATGTATTTATGTGAGTTCCTTTAACCTTTCACCCCAAAAAAGAAAGGCAAGTGACACTTTAGGTATTGTGTGCCACCTGGGTTTCCCTGCCTTCTCCTGCTCCAGTTCCATTTTCTCCAGCCCACTGCAATGATCAGTCATTAACTTCAGAACTCTGACTTTCAATATCAGTGGTTATGTTTGTTTGTCTGCTTTCATCATTTTTTTTCCAGATGCAACCCTGTACTGTATTGTAAGAGAAAGTTTTTCCCACAGCTCTTCCCCTCTGCTCTGGAACCACAGACTGATGCTCACTTTCTCACCCACAGCACTGGATGGTGTAGTGGATGATAGGACCTCTGCCCTGTTCAGTTTTTGAACAGTCACTGACATGAGATTCCACTCCTCAGTGAGCTTCACCTCCTTCATGCCTCTTACACTGCAACCTAATCTCATATGAATAAGCAAACCCTTTGGCTGCCAGCAAGAGGTACTTTTAAAAAGCATTAATTGTTAATAGTAATATTGCTTTTTTTTTTTTTTTTGTCAAACAATAAACCAAGTGCCGTTAGTATTAAAAGAAAAACTTCACACAAAAATATATTTAGATGTAACTGTTGTTTTCAGGGAGAAATACCAGAGCACATCTTTTCTAAAAAAGCAAAAAGATGTTTGTATTTTAATCAAGATTTCAGCATCAGACATAAAAGAAGGTTTCGGTAGTGCCCAACAAGGGCAGAGAATATCTTGCTGGTCTTGCCTTTTTTTCAGGCAGCAAATAAAAGAAGTCCGCTGTCATTTCTCCTCTACGAGATTCTGTGTGTGGATCCAAATGCTCAGTTTTATCCAGGGCTTACATGTGCACATATGCTGTGTTAGTGCCATCAGTTACATGAGAGTGATACAGCTTCTTTCTGGAGGTGTAATTGTACTGCTCAGACCATTCACAGATGCAAAAAGACAGATGTTGCACACAGAAACATCTCTACCATCTCAAGTAGGTGTGCCAGGTGAGACTGGCAAAGATGTCACATTTCTAATTGATTTTTCACTTTTAAGATAGATGATGGAAGCTGAAATGGAATTTGATCTTCCTTTCATGATTGTGTGAATTCCCAACCTTCGAGGCTTTGAAATATTTTTACAGCTTGGTGTTCCAGGTCTTACTCCTGTCCTGCCAGTGTCGCTCACTTGGCAAGTGCTCTGGGACAGGAACAGAAGTTAAAGCATGTCCTTTTAACCTTTGTGCTTTGTCTGACACACTTTCTATCACGGTTACAGTGAGATTGGGATTTTAGGGGGAGTAAATACAGCATCAGGCTGCATTTGAGCCCTGTAAACATGGCCTTGAGCAGTGAGGAGATGCCTACCACTCACTGAACAGCTTTGGGGCCCAAGCTCTCACTCAGAGCATTGGTGCTTCCATTGCAGGTCCCCTTGGAGTCACGGGATTCAATTCCAAGCCTCCCACTTCCTCAGGAATAAGAGTTGTTCATCCAAGAGACTGCTCTAGCAGGTGCTATTTTGTTGAGGCTACAACAAGGTGAGTTCTCTGGATATGGAAGAACAAACAGTAAGTCCTACTCTCTTAATAGTAGCTGTTCAATAGGACCCTCCTGTGAGAGGGGAGAAGCTGGTGTTATTGACCTTGCTCTCTGGACAATGTGTTTTATCAGCATTGGATTGGAAACAGCAACAAACCTCAGAGCACTCAACTTTTCTTTCTCTTAAATAAGTATATGGTCTTTCAGGCAGCTAAATGCTGTGATTTGGTCTAGGTCAGGAAGGGAGAAGCACAGATGTCATTGTCATCCTTCCTTGGGGGTGGTCACCTCATTGCCCTCATCTGCTAATTGGCTCTCTCAGCTACTCTGAGCGAGCTCTCCCCCTTATTAAGGGGCTGTGCTTTGCTAGATACAAAAAGCATTTTCTATGCATCTGTATTCCTGCTAACAGATGTAGTTTGGTAGCAAGCACATCAACAAGTAAGGTCAATTGTATTTATTTCATTTGTCTGTGAGAAACATTTAAGGTAGCAGAGTAATTTTGGTGTCTAAGGCTGTGGTTTGGCACAGATTTCCTTTGGTAGACTTAGCCTTTAAGACAATGTTTAATGACCCAAACATATGTCCTGAATTTCAAAAGTAATAATCTTCCTGCTGTTAATGAAAATCTATTCTGAAGTGCCTTTTTGGAAAAGAACAAACCAACATTCAACGGTTTTGCAGGTCAGCTTCAAGAAAACCAAATAATCAAAAGTTAAGAATAAAAAATGGGCGAGCAGGGTAGAAAAAAATTTGGACAGGGCTAAAACTTAAAGATCCAATGTATTTTGGTTTTACTGACTGTGTGTCATGAACACATATTCATATGGAAAAAAAGCCTTATTAGCACAATTGCAAGTAGTTGGCACCTTAGCCTGGAATATTAAAATTGGAAAGAGTCTCAGCTGGAAAGGATGTAGGAGCTGCCATTTGAAATGGCAGTAGAGTTAATGGTCTGATCCTCTGTTAGGAATCTGGCTGTGCTGCAGAGCTCTGATGCAATACAGACTCATTCAGCTGGTTCAAAATTCTTTAAACAATTTTGATAGCTTGACTTGATAGGCTCATGCTTTAGGGCAGTGCTTATTGTCTGTCTACCCTGCTCTAACTCTGTGGCAGGTCAGGCATTGATCATCCCATTGTAGGGCATAAACTCTACACTCAGTGCTAAATCCAGCACAAACCATCAGGATAAAAAAAATACATCTCTTCCACAGAAGCAGGTGTCCTGAACTTCTTCTCACTGCATCCTCTAACTTGTAGGAGCATGTCTTCTCAAGCAATTCCCATGGCCTTGTTGTTGTTCTCTGACACTTCATGAGCCTGCTGTGTTAATCTCAAAATAATTTAAAGACATGCTTCTTCCATCTAGTTACTGACTAATTTACTGCCTTTTAGAAAGACTAATGAAGATGAAGAGGTGAAAATTTCATTAGCTGATTCAATTATCTCTCTTATAAATTCTGTAATATTAAACTTTCATTTCCCTTTGTATTTTAATTAATTGTATTATTTAAAACTGAGAAATGCTGCATTTTTTTTTCCTTGTCTTGCCTAGTCTGCTGAAAATAGACTTTTGTAAACCTGAAAAGAAGAATGTGTGATAATGTTTTGTTTTCTCACGGCAATGATCACTGCACTAGTAGTGGTTAATTTAAACTCAGAACCAAAAGCATCATGTTGTTGCAAACCTCAAATTAACTGAACACATGCAATGAGATAATTGATTTTCTCTAGTTTGTTTATCACTGTTTATTAGACAAAGCTCCAACTGCCCTACTGCTAAGCCTGAATTCAGGTTGCATTGGAAATTATACTTTGTGTTCCCTGTTTTTCAGAAGTGGTGGTATCATTGAACTTGATAATGTTGGTCCTGGAGGTCAGTATTAATTCCGTCCATAATATTGAGATGTATACTGATGAAGTTTCCTTCTCATTGCTGAAAATGAGGCTCCTTTTGTGCCATCTCTTGAATAAGAGCCTGTGAACTTGCACTTCCTGCAAATTTATTCTCTGGAGAGAAGTCAGGAGGCTTGCAAGGTCTCTTTTTCCTGATCTAATTCATCTAAATGTTTGTATTAACTTGTCCCTTTCCCTTGAATAAAAAATATTTGCATATATAAAAATTTACTACACAGGTACTACTTTCCCTGAACCTTTTCTTTCCCTGAAGAGGTTAATTCTTTGCTACAAATTTGTGCACTGTTAAGTGTTCAGACTTCAGTTGTTCCCTGCTGGCTTTCAGGGAGTTTTTCACATGAGCTTATCACTGACAGACCAGGATGTAACAACAAAAATATACTTGGTTTTGTGAATCAGAGCTGTGTTCAGCGGCTTTATGACATTAATGACATTAATGTCATAAATTACATGAATGAAGTTATGCTAACAAGTGCAATCCTTGCTGTTTAAATCTCTGTTACAACATTGGTGGTGGCACTGTATGTCCATGGGAGAGTACAAGGAATACAAGCAAAGTCTCCAGAACCAGAGGGTGGTGTTGTTTCTGTGGTACCAAACTGCTGCTCCATCAATGTGTCTTACATGGGCATGTGGAGCAGGAGCTCCTGCCATGTTCTGCTGAAAGGTCTGCACAACTGTCTCTTCCCTCTCAGCTAGCTAGGGAATTTCTTAAAGAGTGCTCGAGTTTTCGGACCATCAGCCCTGGAGGCCATGAAGGCTGGCAAATCCAGTTTGATCTTCCTTAAGATTAAAGCTTATTTTTTTCCCCAGAAGTTTGAGGTGTTTGTCTTTCATCCCCCAAATGGAAATATTTCAACCCCTGCTTTCAATTAGCCATAGAATTTGATGTGTATGTTAGGTATTCAACATCTTTAATAAGCACTTTTACAAAGATGCAAATTTTCACCACTTTGAAGGCTGTGATGTTTAGCCAGCATTGACCTCCACCCTACAATTAATGAGGAGCTCAACAAAAGAAAGTGAAAAAAAATTGTAGATGCCAAGAATTTTTTTCATTTTATTTATCAGCCATTAGAGATGGAACGAAGAAATGTAATTTAGTTTTGTTCATGTTTCAAAACATACAAAAAAATTATCTTCTGATCTTCTTTTATAACCAGGCACTTCGTAAGCCCAGGAAAGCCAGAAAGGTGCATCATGTCAGCAGCCTCATCAAATCAGTATGAGAAGACTTTTCTCAGGGTCTGCTCCACTTTTAATACTGAATCAGACACTAAGTACATCAGGACACATGGTTCCTACTTTTGTGAGGGGTTAATGATGATTGACATTTTAAATGCCAGGAATCTGAGGAGCTCATGAGAGTCACTTGATTTTTGTATGTCAGCAAACAGTTTACCATTGAGAACAATGTTTTATTGTAAACCGATTTAAGTTCTCAATAGTACAACTGCATGCACTGGTTACTGCAGCATAGATATTCTGGGTTCAGACTTGATATTGAACTACTTTTCTTTCTGCAAATCTGTTTGCTTCTGGATAATGTAGTTTACCTTTTTAATTTTGACAGCTTTCATTTCATACTGCACCCTTTCACTCCTTAGCAGGTGAATGCTAGAAGGAAAATAATCCCAACTTCTGAAATAATGTTGTTTATCTTTTTCTGTTAGGATACAGTGATTAAAAAAAAAAATCCTGACATGAAAAGATACTGCTTATTGCAAGTCTGTATTGCTGTAAAGTTCAGAAAACATTGTGTAGTAAGGGATTGACAGAAAAAATTGAGTTCTGAGCTAAAGGGCTATTATTTAATTCTCATTTTTGGTACACGTAGACACCTCAGTAAATAGGAAGTGGCTGTATTTTTTGCCAGCCTGAACAGAGAGTGAGGAAAGAACCTACATATCAGTACAGAGATGTTCGATTAGCACTGAACACTACATCTAAAGAGACAAATGTGGATATTGGTGCCAGGGTGTTCCTGAAAATTACCCATGTAGCACATGTATCCATGCTTAGTTATCATATGCATTGGATCAGAGACATTTGCACTTGCCTTGACGGGAGCAGCATGCACACATCACTGCATCTGCAGTTTTCTATGTGTAGAATTGTCTATTTGTGGGATAGAGAACTAATGATTATTCTTACTGTGCATCTCTTTGAGGTTTTCCTTCAGCTTCTTTGTTACCTTTCCCTAGTCATGCTGTGCTAAAATGCCAACACCTGACTAGAAAGACAGCACAGGACAATGAGACACCGAGCTGTCAAGGCTCTCTGCTCAAACCAAGCAGCCAGGCCAGGATGGAGAGCACAGTGCTGTGACGCTGTGCTTATCTGGCACAAAGGAAGTAGCATGTGATCAGCTTTTCAAGGAATCTCTTTAGAACAGTAGTTTACAAAAAAATCAGAAATCAGAATTTTGTCACTCATTCTGAGGAATTCATGCCTCTTCATAATCAAAAAAAGTGAGCTTATACTTTGTACTAAAGTGGGGAAGGATGATCTAAGCACAGGGCACTGTATTTGGAAAGCTTGCTCTTTGGTAGTAGGACCCTGCATTTACCTCTGTTGTATTTCAAAATCTTCTATGCTCATCTCTCCAGCCTGCTGAGGTCCTTTAAAGAGCTTCACACTACTCTGGGGTATCAACCAGTCCTCCCAGAAAGAATTATCATATCAGCACCTGCTAAGTGGTTTGTTTTTTTTTTGTTTATCCCACTTTGTAGATTATTGAATTACCTCTCTTTTCTGTCAGAAAGTTTCTACAGTCTTCTGCTGGTTATCTGTGCCTGGTGGAGACTGCAGCTGGCACTTCTGCGTGATTCACCGGGTCTGTAGTGCTGACCCATCCTCTGACAAACTGCTAGGGGGTGACTCATTACTGGAATTGGCTCCAAGTAGTGGCACATAAAAATGATGGTTACTACACTGCACTTTTACACTTTAGGAGGCTGGTTACAACATCGTTGATTTTAGGTTATTAGGATATATTTTTCTTAAATGCCTTTTGTACAGTACTGCATCTTTCTCAGCTTTCTACTCTCGTGCAAGAAATGCCACTGATAGGTACTCACTGGGAGTGGTCAGAGACTGAACTAAACCATTCATATCTCAAACCATTTTGAAGGACTCGGATGAAAGGGTTGATGGTCAAAAGTGCTAGTGCAGTGATAATAAGTATGGCTGATCCTACCCTTTAACAGGGCACAGTATACTTGGTATTTTGATGCCTTTTTTCAGTCTTCCTTTTCTTTCTGAAAAAAAAAAAATCAGATGTTAATCTGAGGATTAGGGCCATGATGTAAATGAAATTATTCACTATGCCACTGCTTAATGCAAAGCCTCACTTTTAGGCTTTCAGACGTCCTCTGGACAGGCAAGGGGACCTAAGAATCAACACTCTGCCATCACTTCATCCAACTGTTTTAAGGACAAAAAGTAAAGATGGCATTTAAAAAAAAAACTTGATTAATTGACCATCTTTGCTAGAGGCTAACTGGCTGCTAATGTTGAGGAGGTAACAGTGGCAACCTTGATAGGGCTCAGACAAGGCTACTCAGCACAGGGGCCAAGACAAACAGTTTTCTCAGTCTGAGAAATTAGAGAACATTTGTTATGTGATTTGAATGCAGAGAAGGCCATGGTCTTCCCTTTTAGTTCATCCATAGGTTATCTCTTAGAGCAGTCTGGAAGGATCCTCTGTGGCTTTGAAATATTATGCTAATGGCAGCATAGGTAAGAGTTAGACAGAAAAGGGATTTTGTAAATAGGCCAAGAGCGCCAACCTAAGCTACATCATGAAGAACAAATGTATTTTCATCAAATACATAAAAGGAACTACAGAAGGACACTGGAACTGAACTGCTTAATTGTACTAACACTAGACAAGTTTGGTAGATTTCTATTAACACCACTGACACTCTTCTCTGAACCTGTTAAAATTAGCACAGATTAATATCAGAGCACATCTGAGTGTAACCAGCTCCTCTACAGAAACATTGTGGGCACTCTCTTCCATTGGCTTCATTTATCCATTTATTGATAAAATCCTATCTTGCTGTCATGAGAGTGGCATGCAATTCCCTGCTGGTTTTGACATGATGTAACTTGACCTCCAGCGTATGTGCAGGGCAAAGGGAAGCTCTGACAGGGATTGTTGGTGGTGCTGATGGCAGGCAGGGCCCAGCTGTTTCTGCCAGTGACATTGTCACAGCTCCCAGTCTGGCTGCTGATGAAGCCTGAGAGGCAGATATGTGTCTGGAGTGGCTTCTGCTCTCTCTCACCACTTCACAATTGAAAAGAATGGCGTGGAACAGAGACAGGCCCTGTCATCTCTTTTTCTGCCAGAATCCTATTTTACTTCTTTCTTCTATTCACTTACGTCTTTCTGTAGCACTTTTGATCTCTTTTCCTGGAACCCAAAGAAATTTCCTGGTTGAGGGAGCTGAACAATGACATCATGAATATCTGAAGGACAAGCCTATTCATTCAGGAGTTCTCCAGCTGGAAAACTGTTCTTGGATTCTTCCCAAGAGAATCCAAAGATCTGCTCCCATACACCTTTATTTCAAATATTTGTAACTTACTTTCCTGCCTTCACTCACTGCTGTTTGTGTGTCCCTTCAGTTACTTGCTTGCCAAGCTATAACACTAAAGAGCTGCTTACTGCAGCAATATAATGACCAAACTTTCTTTTTGGGGGGTGTGGGGTGGGGCAAGGGAACTATTTTTCCATTTCATCCTCTAACATTAAAAAAATGCATCTATACCACTATCCAGGTTCCAGGCAGGCAATTTTTCTGCAAGCTTTGTAAATAAGGGAGGTTTCTTTTTGTGTAGCGCAGACACTTATATCAAGGTTTACACCTGCAGTGTCTGGCTTGTGGAACAAGAGTCCAAATGCTGATTCATAATTTATATGTAAGAAGCTTGACATGGCTCTAAGGAATAATAGCCAAACCATCCAGTCTGATGTGGGATTTATTACTTGTAATTGGCTAGTTTACTGACCCCTACGACGTACACTGAAAACTTTTGTAAAGGCAGCTAAGCTGTTCTGCAAAGAACTTTGTCAAACTGAACATACAGAAGAATTTGTAAATGGATTCCCTCTAGCAAGAGAATGTGATAAACAACTACAGAAAACAAGTGGGGTACTGCAAGAGAAGTAATTGGAAGTGGAAAGAGCACAATGTCTGCACAGCTCTTGTTAGATATAAGAACACTGGAACAAGTAAAATTTTACTGTTAGGTATCTGATTTCCAGGATCTGCAATGGGATAATCAAAAGCTATTCAATAGATAACCAAAAATAACTAAAGTAAGTTAACTAAAAACATGCTTTACATTAAAGAATAGAAACAGAACTGCAGATGGTCTTTCCCTTTTCTTTTGGGCACAGCAGAGAACTGTGAGCTCAGAACTGGCACACAGACAGGTGAGATAGAGCAGGGAGTGTGTGCGCTCCCTAGCTGGCATTATCCACTCAGATTTAACAGCTGCACTTGAGCATAGTTTCTGACCTCTAGTTTGTGATAATCTGAATTCTCTTTCCAGTACCGACGAGAAGGGATAGGCAAAGTTCACCTCCTGAATGTAACTGCAAAATGCTAAAAGAGCCATTTTACTCCAAATAATAAAAATGCTTTTCATTGTCACCCTTGGTGCAGGGACAATTTGTACATAAAAGTATTTCATACAATGGCCCAGGTGTTTCAGAATCCCTAGAGTGAAGGGTTAGAGTGAGGCCTGTGGTAACAATAGAGAAACCTCCTGTGGAATACAGTAATTAGAAATAGGGATTTATATGCTTTTCAATGATAAACCTTAGCTGAACACTGAAAACACAAAGGTGGCACAGCATATAACAAGAAATGGAGTGTTTGTTGGTGGTGATTTTTAAAGAAAAATGCAGTAGGTTAAAAATAAGCATTTGAAGCTGTTACACACCATGAAAATACTTCAACCCACCATTTTTTGGAAAAGTGGTGATTTGGAGAAGCAGAGACTTCCTGTGCCAAGTCAACTTTGAATCCTTCGTGGTATTTGTCTGGTTAGCAGCTAAGATGAAGGGCATTTGGCAGTGTCAGGACTGCATGTGCTTTGCATTCCCCAGTCTGCACCTGGAAGCACAGACCATTTGTTAAAGACTTGAACTGATTTTTCCACCTTTTGGGTAAGGCAGAAAAGGAGCATTGGCTGCCTGACTGCTCCACCCAGAGAGGAACTTCAGCCATTGGAATACAGAGAACTGAGTTTAACAGCTCTTAGGCCCCCAGGGGAATGCACATCCATCTTGGGGAGCCCAGGCTCCTGGGATGGTACAGTCTGCTCCTTCCATTTCTACATTCAAATCTCTGTTCTAGCAAGGGGGACAGAACACAGCTGTTTATTAGTTTAATTTTTAAAATACAAATAATTAAAATATATTTTCTATTAGTGGCATGGTGGCTTTGCCTGTGTGTTCTCTAAGTTTTCTAACAGTGCGATTCTTATTTTTGAAAAAAACCTCAACGAAACTGAATATAAGAAAAATACTTATTACAGTAATAAGCTTCCCACTTCAATAAGAATCTTCTCTTTTGGAGTACTGTTACAGCACGAACTTATTGTCAGTGTACTAGAAACAACAAAGAAAACAAACAAAAGGAGCATGTCTAGTACATTTCCCCCTTTAATATTATGGAAAGCTCATAATGAATTTCCGATCAGAATTGCTGTTCAGTCAGAAAGACAGAGGAAGGCCACTAGATGGTGGTAAAAACCCAAGCCTTTGCTACGAGATCTGTGGAAAGAGAAGTCCAGAGGGGCAAAGAAGAAGAGGAGGAGCCACAGTTTGAGAACTGAAGTCATTATTGCTTGGAGTCTATAAAAAGGCGGTTGCACAGTAAGTAATTTATACGTGGTCAGCTTTGACTCTATGGATTTGCTAATTCCTTTCTCTCTATTTTTTTTCATCTTTTCCCACCAAGGAGTCCCTAGCCTCAGATGTTGGGGGGGCTGAAACTTCAGCTCTCTGGAGGAAAGGTTGCAGACGATGAAGAGGAAGAGCAGCTGAAGTAAATAGGTACAGTTAATTCTCGATTGCAAATAAAAAACTGCTTTTAAAAACTAAAAATTGTTTAGCATGATATGCTTTGAATTTTACTTGCAACAAGTCACTGACAATCAGTTCTGAGTGTTCCCTTTACTAAAAATCCGATGGCTTACAACATTCCCTGAATATTGTCATTACCAGAAAATCACTGAATAAAATATTCTTATTCTGGAAGAGAAAACTTATTTTATAAGAGAATTCTACCCACTCTGGTTCTGTAAATGTAGTGTATCCTGAGATACATGGATTTGCTTAAAGTGTTTAGTACCATGCTTTTAAATGAGCATGTTAATATTGCACAGATAAGCTGTTTATAATACAGTTCATGCCAACTTAAATGTACAAAGGTCAGGAAAGCATTTAAATATTTTACTGAAAATGTTCAATTATTTATTGTGTCAATAATTGAGACTTCTTTATATTGTATTCAAGTGGGCGGTTTCTGATGAACTTAATAGTACATCCTCCTGCATTTCTGGGGTCTGAGAGCTGGGAATGGGAAAACTGTTTATTGTTTGCTTTCCAGCAGAATTTCCAGGACATTCTGGGGAAGTATTCCAGGCATTACAGATAGAATAAACAAAACTATGAATGAAGAATGTATGAATCTTTTCATTGGTTTGTGATTTTAATCTCCCAATAAGGATGGCTCTCTGAGCCAACCAAAGTTTAATTTAGAATCAGTACAGGAATGTGGTGTGGAAGAGGCAGGACATGTACAAGCCAAACTAAATAGAAATGGATAGTATTTGTGTTGTCAACTTCTGCCTGTAATCTTAATACTATATATATTTTTTGCAGGATCTTCTGCCTTTTGGAAAATGCATTTACTACACTCCTTGGCAAACCCTTCAGGAGGAACAGAACGTGTTAACTTGCAGAGATGAACACATCCTCTCAATTCTATGTGTCTGAACTAAACCTGAGTGCCTTTGGTAGCAACTTTACTGTGCCTACTGCAAAGAGCAAGTCATCGCCATGTGAGCAAGTGGTCATTGCAGCTGAGGTGTTCCTAACTCTGGGCATTGTAAGCCTCCTTGAAAACATCTTAGTTATATGTGCAATAGTTAAGAACAAGAACTTGCACTCACCCATGTATTTTTTTGTTTGCAGTTTAGCAGTGGCTGACATGCTGGTTAGTGTGTCTAATGCTTGGGAGACCATAACCATATACTTAATAAACAATAGACACATCGTTATGGAAGATGCCTTTGTCCGTCATATCGACAATGTCTTTGATTCCATGATCTGCATATCTGTGGTGGCTTCCATGTGCAGTTTGCTGGCTATAGCAGTAGACAGATATATCACTATCTTCTACGCCCTACGTTATCACAACATCATGACAGTGAAAAGATCAGGGCTTATTATTGCATGCATCTGGACCTTTTGCACAGGCTGTGGCATTATCTTCATTCTTTATTATGAATCCACTTACGTGGTCATTTGTCTCATCACAATGTTTTTTACCATGTTGTTCCTCATGGTCTCACTGTACATCCATATGTTCCTCCTGGCTCGTACTCATGTGAAGAAAATCGCTGCTTTGCCTGGGTATAACTCTGTCCGTCAAAGAACCAGCATGAAAGGAGCCATCACTCTGACTATGCTTCTTGGCATCTTCATTGTTTGCTGGGCTCCATTCTTCCTTCATCTCATCCTGATGATCTCCTGCCCTCAAAACCTCTACTGTGTTTGCTTCATGTCTCACTTCAACATGTACCTCATTCTCATTATGTGTAACTCAGTGATCGATCCCTTGATCTACGCCTTTCGTAGCCAGGAAATGAGGAAGACCTTCAAAGAGATAATTTGTTGCTATAGCCTGAGAATGCTCTGTGGGTTATCAAACAAGTATTAAGATAACAAAATGAAACCAAGGAAGAGAATGGAAAGGCAACATTTTCCCGTGTCCTGTAATTCTGGTGAAATGTCTAAGGAGCATTTTCTCCATTCAGCTCTCATGATTCCTGCAGCAACCAGAAACCATTGTTTAATGTGTGATTTTACATTTCTTTACCTCCATACACCATTCTCATGCTGGTGGTAGGAGCTACTCGGTGCATCTGTATTATGGGGATAAAGAATATTTTGAATTTAATTTACCCTATTGAAGATCGGATTTTATAAGAGGATTATACAGGGAAAATCTTATTTTTCTTTCCGCTAAATGCAATGAGTGAGACCTGCCATGTGAATGAACCCATTAACCTCTCAATGTGCGTTTCTTTTGATGTTATTTGTCTCTCTAGATTAAAAAAAAAAAAAAAAAAATTCTCTCTCTAGTTAAAAACAAGCATGGCTTATTTCGATGCCCAGAATTAACAAGGGATTTTTTTTTTGCTATTTCCTTCTGAAGATGTAAAATCAGAGAAGTAGCTGGAATTATCAAGCTTCACATACCTTGGTCAGCAGTTATGATCAATGTACATGCACATAGCAGCAGTCCTGCATTCCAATCATGACTGCTACAGTCATAGAATATGTATTATGTAAGAGGCCAATGTTACCATGAGATTTTCCAGGCTGGATACAGCACTTTGTCATATATGAATATATGAATATATGGATATATGTGTTCAAATCACTGTGAAGCAAGATGTACCACAGGCGGATTTTATGGCTGAATGCGAAGGCTGAGCTGGTTCTAGTTTGTCTGTTTTCTTTATTTCCCAGGGCTGGAGAAGCAAAGGGTACATGGTCTCTAGATATTCATGCAAAGTTTTGTGGAGATGGAAAACTGAGGGAGTGGCTGCCTTTGTACAGACATTAGAAAAGCCTTTTGTCTGTAAAGAGCTTTTGTACCTGGAGGAAGCTCTACTGTAGATTGCATCTTTCAAGCTGGGAGAGACAAAACAAGTTTGATAATCAAAAGGCATAGCAGGCAATGGCAAAAAAGGGATTTCAAAACATGAGGCACATGTAGCTATAACAGAATCCTGACTTTTGCTCCCCAAACAAACAGTTTTCCTCTTCATTGAGAGGATTCTGAGCTGAAACCCTCATTCCTTCTGTGTGAGTAATATGCATCTGGTCATGCTTTCATAAACCTGCTGTTCTGCAACAGCTGTGTAATGTACAAAATACTGGGCTTACAAAAGAGGGAAAAAGCACAACTGTGACATTTCTTGATGACCGAGGATGGTGTGTATCTTGCACTGTGATTGAGTTATGAAAAGATTTCAAGTGGTGGTAAACTACTGACTAGATACTAGAAAATATATTGAAAAAATGAACTATTCCTTCTGAAATCTGAAAGAATAATGCTTCTTATACTTGGTTTATACATGATGTAAAACTCTTGTTTATCTGTAGAAGGTTTATGATTTATTCTATGAGTGTTGGATTATACTTTCACAGTGAAAGTCCTGATTAGGTTTTAGGAAATTTTTTTTGCTATGAGGGTGGGCAAATGTGAGCAGGTGGCCAGAGGCTGTGCAAACTCCATCCTTAGAGATATTCAGGACTTGACTGGACACAGCCCTGAACAATCTGTTCTAAGCTGAGGGCTGACTTTGAAGGTGGCCCTGCTGTGAACCATTAGGAGTAGATTACCTCCACACATCCCTTCCAGCCCAAATTAGTCCATGATTCTCTGACACAGTTTATATATTATGAAAAAATATAACTTTTTCCCCTCCTAATTTTATCTCTTGTGTAAGAAAAATTGTAATGTATTCTCCTCCACACACTTAGACCATACTTTATGCCTTCATTTGCTTAGGAGGCTTCTGACAGGAGAAGTACGGTGCACCTCTAGCAGCAGAGTTATACATTTTGTCTGCTTAAAATTTATTATTCCTCTAGCTCACATATATCTCCCTCTGACATGAGTGGGAGTGTTATACTCAGTGAAGATACCTTATGTGCTGACTGATATAATGGTTGTATCAGTGCACTAGGTGCTGGAGCCTTCTTTCAGTTGTATCTGAAAATAGGATTTCAGAGAATGTTTGTGGTCAGTAGTGAGAATCTTACCTTGTTTCAGTCCATCGCTTAATCTTATCCATAAATATCCCCTAAATGTTGGCTCTTGCAACTATGAATGTAAACGAAAAAAGGAGACAGTTCCACTGCACTGTGAAAGGCACCAGCTGATGTAAATAAATCATTAAATCTTCCTTGGGTATTGCAAATAAGACAGTTTTGTATATAACTGTAAATCAACTGAGGGGAAACAAAAACTGTAATAGCTTTAGGTATTTTCTTGAATTGTATATTACTCTTTTTTTGTTTTGTTTGATGTATAAACACAGACATATGAAGAAACTATTAAACTGGATTGATGGAAACCCCCACATTTCTGGTTGTTCATGGTAATGTTTCTGCAGCTTTATAGATTATTCACAGAGGGAATACTGCATTACAGACTTCCATGTCTCATTTAAGCAGATGCCTTCTTAAGAAACATTCTGAATGTGAGCTACAGACTAATACAGTGTATTTGCATTCATACCTATGTTCCCCTGGGTGTCAGCATCACATCTTCATTATAAGCTTTTCAGGTGGGGAGCTGAAACAACTTCAGAGTGAAATGAAAGCATTTTCAAGAACAGGCTAGAACATTTTCTGCAAAACGGGCTGTTTACACTCGAGGAATGAATACAGAATACATATCTCTGGGAGACTATGACATGCTTTAATATATTTCTTTCTCCTATTTAGCTGCAGAATAAAAGGAACATTTAGCATACTGTCACTTCTGTCAGAGCCTGGAAAACACTAAGTGCTGTGATAGACTGGGACAAGCCAGCACTGTGTAAGCAGGAAATTTGCTGTTAGAAGACAGTCATGAAAAAATTGGTTGCTAGACTGTTGTTGAATCATGTCCCTGCAGTTAATGACACTCTTGCTCATCCAGCCAGTCATTTACAATTCAGCTTTAGTCACTGGAAAAAAAAGCTCAAATCACACTATTTCTGTCCCACAGATCCCAAACTAGTTTCTATTACCCACTGTTGCTTTGATGACAGAACACTGCTTCTAACTCATGTGTCACAATTAAAAACTTCTTAATAAGCAATTATTCTGATCTCACTCCTGTTGCAGGTGGGATCAAGTTCTATAAAGTGATCTGCATTTAAAGCAGATAAGCATCAGGGGAATATTAAAAGAAGAAGTCTGAATCTTTTCTCCATGCCACAATTATATTCTAGGAAGTACTAGTTTTCCAAGACCCTTAACATCTCCTCTAACACAAAATGGTTATAACTGGATAAAGAAATTGCTTATGGTCCTGGGCTTCATGATCCTGCTTCCCAAATGGGCACAAATCTGTCACAAAAAGCTTGAATTACTGAGTGCCTGTGCCACTGAGTCTGGACTGGGAGGGGTGATTGCTTTCAGATCTACAACCTGCAAGACTTCACCTTTTATGCAACCAGTGTCCAGCAGTCCACTACTGTAGTGTGGAACCCTTTTTAGAGAGGATTGCATATTCATTCCTGCTGCTTAGGCTTTTACCCTCAGAAAAAATTCTCAGAATGTCTCTCTGGAGACTTGAGTTGTGTTTTTTGTGAATACTGTGCAAAACAGTGCAGAAACCCCAGGAATTTCCTGCACTCCCAAACTTTAAGAAGGCAGAAAATGTTTAAAATATTTGGGAAAACAATTGTCTCACACGGTCTGCTCTCTGAAATCTCCAAGGACTCTGTTTTAATCCAAAGACTTGTTGGGGATTTTCCTGCCTGTCTTGCAGTGAATCCTTCTTCTGTTGCTCATTAGCTTCTTGCACAGAAGACCAACTCATGGTGACCACTGCTGTGTTCAGGAATTGCAAAGGATTGTCCCAGTCTTCAGCTGTGGTGGTTTTCATGCACAGTGCCCTTCCTGTTCGGCAGGATGGGTGAACAAACGGGCACATGGATGTGGAAATGGGGATCCTCATATGTGAGAAATGGAAAGTCACGCAGGCTGTGGCAGAGCTGCCTGCATGAGTCTCTGCTAGTTTATCTCCAGGTGAGATGCTCTCCCTCCTTTTCTCATCTTACCCTGTGTTACAATCTGAGCTGTGTGTGTCTTGGATCCACCTGTTCTTCATATAGGGCAGAAGAGTCTGAGGTGTATATGTGTCTATACTTACATACATATCTACATGAGTTCTTAATCTCAAATATAAAGTACAATCACAAACGACATCAACAGATGAAATGTACGTGAGGATGTATAGTTCCTTTTTCTAACCTTTCTGCTCTTTGTCATTCAGTTATTTGTTACGCTGCTTTTTAATCTGCAGCACATGTCTCATGTATTTCCTCTACCTGTGAACAAAGTAGCAGCAGTCAAAATCTGAGGCAGAATGAAAAACCTCAGGTATTTTTTGCATCTTGAGGTTTCAAAAATTATAGCAGATCAATGTGACAGAACAAAGAGTTCCCCTAGCACCTGTTAAACTAAAGATCTAGTAAATTAGTTAAATTCTTAGGGTCCCTAAGCTTTATTCCCACAACAGTTTCTCTTGAGCTGCTTGCCTAAAAAGCCCTAAGAATGCATGAGTAGCTGTGCTGAGCACTGAGAATGAAGGGTCTTCAACAAAATAAAGGGCAGCTGTTTAGGGACATTATGTAAAGTCTGGACTTGTGTCTAGTAATCCTCTGGAACACTAGCAGAGCTTCCAGCAAACTATGGTTTAGGGACTTATTGGGCCGGAGGTTATATTTACAGATTTGTGACTGATTGCTCTCAATGAATGTCTCTTACATGGATTTATCTAATCACTTTTGGATCTCTTTATTTTAACCTGCAACATTGTGTTTCACAGGCAAGATATGTTGAGTGGAAAAATGATTTTTTTTTCTTTTATAAAATATCTACTTGTACATTTTCTTGAATGCCTGATAGTCCTTATGTTGCAAAGAAAAGAAATAACTAGTCCCCATTCATTTTCCCTGTGCCATTCATTATCCTACTCCCTTATATTCTTCTATAAAGTTTCTCTTTTCCAGGTAAGAATCCTGGCCCATTTAATGTCTACTGGTATCTTCATATCTTGTTGTCATTATGTTGTTTTCCTGGACCTATTATATGGTTTTTGGCTCAGAGAGGAGCAGCTAAGCAAATGATAATCCAGACCTAGATGAAAACTACATTTTCACAGTGCCCGATGCTGCTGCTTCTTTTGTTGTCTATGCAATATATAACAACATACTTTCATTTAGTACAACATACTCCATAGTTTGGAAAATTTCAGCATCTCTGAAATACTCATAGGAACAAATGCTCTCTGTTCTCTAAATAGGCTTTCATTTTTGGTAGTAAGGACATACAGAAATTATGCTAAAAAATAGAGGTGTTTCTGTCTTTCCAGGACCAAGTATATGCCTTGGCTGTGTTCTAGCTCTGTAGCAGAACTCATCTGCTGGACACAGCTTTCATTTTCCGTCCTCTGATGGGATGGAAGCCTGGCCACAGAGGCTGGAAGGGCCTTGTGTCCCAGCCATGCTCTGCGTGGCTGAGGGTCAGGGATCCCAAGTTCAGAGAGAGAGCTCTCCTGGAAGCTCATAATTTCCTTGAGAAGGGTGGTAAGGATGTCTTTTGCACAGCTGCCTCCAGATGGTGATTCATCACTCCTTTCAATTAGGCTGCTTTTACACCTGATTAAAGCACCATGAGAAATGGGATGATCAGCTTTGTATGCTGGCTCCAGATTATTTACAAAGGTACCAAATGAACTTTTTTTAAGCTCTGTTGCATAAATACCTTAATTAACAGTAACAAACCAAAAACTCACAAAGAAAATGGGATGAATTTTTCTCTCTAGTTTGCCAGTTTTTAACAGGACACAGTTGCTTTTGGCAGGAAATAAGCAGAGCTGCCTATGAATTAGCTTTTTCATTTTTTTTTTCACAGAAATTTTGTGCCCACTTAACCTATCCTGAAAATATGACCCTAGGAGTAACTATCATCTTCGTATTATACCTTTTCTTTGTTCTGAACTGCTTTCTGAAAAGCTTTGCATGGGTTTTGAGTCCAAACCTAAGTCCCTGAAATTCTATATCCCCTCAGTTCATAGTGCTGGGGTAGCCTAATAGTAAATCTTACTATCATTTCTGCTTCAGAAGTTTCTTGTGCATTTTAAAGTCAGGGAAATCTGTCCGGAATTCAGAGAATAGTAGGAAATATTCTTATACTTTGACCTTGTTTTAAATATGTAGCAACATCATGATCAGAAGTGCCAACACTGGCAGAGGTACTTCACCGAAACGAAAAGTAGTTCTTTCCTGAAAGTTTTTCCCAGAGAACATGAAAAACTCTGGCTATAAAAAAGAAAGGAGATTCCCTCTCTCTGCTCACAGAGTGGTAGATAAGTGGTGGAGTTTGGGCAAGCAAGAATTTTGTGTTAAATTCACACCTGACTCTTGCAGAGGATGAAGATAAATAACCTTTTCCTACTGTGAGGACTAGGCTGCATTAAAAAGTGCCTTGATACACACACTTGTGCCAAATTCAGTTTTAGAGGAGTAGACTCAGTGAGTTGCTGCAAACTTGTCTGAAAGTCTGTGTGCAAGAGCCTCAGCAGGTGTGACTGAATCCCATTCCACTGAAGTGTCTTGTAAGACATCTTCTCCCCACAAAGCCATATAAGAAGAATTCAGGATGTGGTACCTCTCAAGCTCCTTCTCCTTCAGAAAGCAAAACAACAACATTTAAAACACTAGTGGAAAATCAGTGTGTCAAGAACTAAATTTATTTCTCACATTCCTCAGACCAAGAACCCACCTCTGCGGGCCCCCAGGATCAAGTGCTGTGGCTGAGGGTCTCTGGAAGTCACATCATACAGAACCTGCTTAAGTCACTTGGAAAAGGTAAGTTAAACCTTTGACTTCTCTTGGTCTAAAGTGCTCTGCTTGGTAATCATAGTTTGAAGAGGAAGTGCTTGAATAGTCCTCCTTTCAAATGGCAGAGAAAAGAGATGAATCACTTGAATTTCAAGTGCAGTTCCAATGACAGTTCATGTCCCTGCATAAAGTGCATAAAAAATGAAGAGGTAGGACGTAAATCCTTGAATGAAATCCAGGTTTTTCATCTCACAATTAAACTGCTAAATATTCAGGTTTTCACATTGAAAAGGGACATTGGTGCAGCCACCTCAGAATCCGGAGGTGGAATTTTGAAAGAAAACCTTGCGAAGCAAAAAATGGTATTTGTTGTGTAGCCTGCTGGTTTAGTTACACTCTGGAAAGTCTGATAGTCCCATTGGAGAAACAAGAGGAGAAACATATTTTTTACTAATTTTGACTGAAGTAATTTTAAAGATGGTGTCTGTGGTCTGTGGGTCCTCGGTGTGCCTGCTTCCAAAGCAGAGGTGCTCAGCTTCCAGAAAACTGGAAGGTGCAAGGACTTTGGGTACAAAAAATGACAAATGAATGAATTTAGGCTCCCAGCTTCTCATGCAGCTCCTTGGTTTTGCCTGGTGCTCCAGTCATGTGCAATTAATAACTGAACCTAGCCATGGCATTTTAAGCAATACACCAGCCTCTTATTCAGAGTAGGGGATATTGAAAACATGTCCAGCTTAATTGGAAGGGAATGGAAAAGAGGAAAACCACCCTAGAGCTATCTCATGGGAGACAGCCCTGGCATACAGACAAGTGGGGGATCAAAGGCCTGTTGCACAATGTAATGAGTAAATAGATGACAAATACAACATTAGCTCTGGTGGACCTTTAGAGGGGAAGGCAGGCAATACGAGGAACACTGTGTGTGTTTCAGATGACCTTTTGTTGAAAATGTCAGTTAGAAGACTGTACTGAATTTTTAAAGAGGGTAATAAATAACTGGACTGAATAATGAAAGCTTTAATTCTCAGGGAAGGACCAAAGTGAAGATGCAGGAAGGCTGGGCACCTGGCATTACACATACTTTAAAACTTTGCTGAATTAATAATGGACAGTGTTTTCGGTGCTGGGAAAAAACAAAAGCATCTAATGACATGAATAGGGCCAACAATAATGAAAGAAATCTGTGGTGAACTAACAGAGTTGATAAAGAAGAGGCCCTGTGGAGGTTGTTCCCAGACCCTTTCTTAATGTCACTGCCTGCAGTAGGTGCCCCTCACCTACATTCCAGCCCTGGAAGGCGGTGTCCATGGGATCCTGACAGTCATGCACTTAGGAAGAGACACACTAAGCCTTCTCCATAAACAAATAGGAGGGTATTTAACAATTTTCCAGTTGTGTTTTGTTTTGTTTTGCAGTTTATTTTTCAATTATATTTTTGATCTTTCAGCTTGACTGGGTGAAATAATTTCTGACTGCGGCTAATTAGGCAGATATTTAGAATTCTGTGGCATCTGCCTTCTGAGAGTCTCAGAGTATTTTGCAAACACTAATGAATGAAATCTCAAACAGTGGCTGCAAGATTGCTTGCATTGTCTTGAGGGTGAAGGTAGGGAGGTAAAGATGAGGTATTTTTGAAAGCAGAGCTCTAAAATACTGATTTCATACCTTTGTAGTTAAGTAGCACATCTCTTTTTCCCCCCCTTTCTTCTAGTTTCTCAGCTATGGCTGGTTGCCTGTGACTGATGTCTTTGCAACAGGCCTGAAATCTCCTCGCAATTTGAAAAAATCTGAAGCAGCAGCTACGATCACTGCTCTTTGAATAAAAAAACAAATACATTGCTAAAACATAGGTTAAGGTTAGGGAGTAGGACACTGTGGCATTCAGGGAGTGAAGGTGTCTGGAGGCTTTTTCAAACTGAGAGCACTCTGAAAGCACTTTGCATGCAAATAATCCCTCCTACTAATGCATCCTTAATCCTCTGAAATGCTTGTACTGAGTGGGACTCAGTCCTTCGCAAACAAACCAAATACAACCAATTTTCTTTATTAATTAACTTCAACAGTCACAGCCGATAAGATTTCAAGGCTTAAGGGTGTAATATTCATTGCTACTGTTAGCAATTGTCTCAGCTCTTCGGTAGGCTCAGGTTTTATTAGGCAGGCATTCCTTTTCTAATAAGCCAGGCCACAGGGGAAGCACACCTTAGAGGTTGTACTGGAGGGGTTTCTGCATTTTCCTATGCAGGTTTTAATTTAACAGCACTCTCAACATAATATCTGCTTTCATTTAAAATGTGTTTCAGACAGGGAAAATTTGTAAGGCAGAGACAGGATAGTACACAGACATAGCAAAGAACCTCTAGCCTGAAGTGACCAATGTAGTTCAACTTGACAAACTATTGATTCTTAAACTTAATAATTCCTACCAGATTCTGTAATTTGAACATTTCCATCTACCTTCTTTCAGTTTTGGCTTGCAGTGTGGGCTGAGTAGCTCCAGAAGGAGGCATGTTCAGACTTTATTTCAAGGACTTGAAAAGGATCATGGAAGTCTTGAAATATTTTTTGTAGTGCAGGTGCCTTGGCAAAACCACAAACAAGGCAAAGACAGAAACTTGTGTCAAATTCTCCCTGTTGCTTCCTGGGAGAATTTGAAAATTCTCTGTAAAAAAGGGGAGTTAGAATATGAAATGCTCTTTCTTACCTTTGAAATGGAAAAATACATGAAAATTAGACAGATTTGTTAATGACATCCGCAGTTTTAAGCTAACATTTTGCTACAACTTGAGGTATTTACAAAATCATTGGAAGTGATTTTTGTTCTACAGAAATTATTTTTCTTGCATAAGGTAGGATTTACTTAAAAATCTTTTCTACTTCTTTTCTAAGGCATATTTGACTCCCAGTTTGTTGGGGGCATTAAGGCTGTTGCTCTCTAGCTTTCTGTGACCCTTTATCAGAGTTCCTCTGCTTGTGCTGCAGATGAAGCAGCTGAAATTCACAGATTCACAGAATATTCTGAGTTGGAAGGGGCCCACAAGGACCACTGAGTCCAACGCTTGAGTAAATGGGGATTGAAATCACAACCTCGGTGTTATTAGCACCATGCTCTAAACAACTCAACTAGTGTCAGGGTAATTCTTTTTTCCCGATTTTACTCTTTCGCCAGTCTACAGCTCCAGTCTAGTAGTATTATGGGTTAACTGAGAACTTCTTCCTTAAGTAACCACGGACTTTGATAGCAGCTTGTGATAAGCGCTGCTGATGCCTCCTGCAGCAACACATTCCTCTGCACTGCAGAAACAGCATAGGCTGAAAATGGATTCATCCTGTGGGGAAAAGAAAATCAGTGATGAAAGAAAACAAGCCAAGTTTTTTGAAATACCTGTTTTTCTAAGGTTGCTATCTTTGATTATCTTATACATAGACACTTGATCTAAAATCCCCTTAGTATATCTGCAGTCAGGTGGTTTGAGGGCATCTTTCTCAGTTTGCAGGTTTTCCTTTGAAAATACCTGCAGCTGATTGGCATCCACTGCTCATTAGCTTTATGGCAGCATTCTTGATTCAGTCTCCAATTCAAGAAAACCCATAAGAGCAGGCTGCTCTTCAGAGCTGCAAACTCTCTTTCCAAAATCTGCAGGCCTGCATGCTTGATGGTGCAGGGGCAAGGGAGCCATGCTGGAGATCCTGCTACTAGAGCCAACATCCCAGGAGAACAAAGCAAAATATGGCACATGGACTGACTTGAAGGTCTCAGGTAATTTAGCCACCTAAAATTTGGTGTTGTGTTTGGTCTAAGTGTAATAGCTGTGCACTGACAGTGCTGTGCTTCCCACAGGTTTGGCACCAGCTTGCTTAGAGCTCCTTTAAAGGTCTCTGCATTGTGGCCTAGTGCAAGAGGTAGATGAGCCCTGAGTAAATTGCTTGTCTGGATCATTGTCTTCCTTTTCTGCACTTGACAAATTCAAGTGCCTAAAGATATGAGATGACTCATCATGTAATTTGTTAATGCAAAGTGCCATAAATCTCTGTCACTTCTCCATACAGTGTGCACGCTTCATTTTGGAGCTAGAATAAAGCGAGAAAACACAAGTAAAAGGACTGTTTATGCACTATCAATGGAGTAATTTTTTCCACAGACCTGTGGCAATATGACTTTTCATGCCTGGTGCCATTATTGTATTAAAATAGTAAATTGAGAGGCTGTGAAAATAGTAGTGGGAAGAACTTGCTGAAACTGAACTGTTAATAGTGAGGAATTAATGCACCAATCACCTTGATGCAGAAATCACAGGATGGGATTTTTATGGTCTTTATTATGAAAGTCAGGCTGGTGGATTGTTTTAATCCATTCTAGTCTTAAAATTTTGAAATAAATTTAACAAAAAGTTAACAGATATTCAGCTCTCTTTCCCAAGAAAGCTGGTGAACATGAAAACTCTGTTCTTCTTAAAGGGGCAAATAAATACAGTCCAAAGGGAATCTTCCTATGTTTATAAATGTGACGGCCGATGATAGAAGCTTTCATGAATTCAGGTTAAGACCAGAGTATAAGAAATGGTTGAAGTTTAACACAAAGTTTGAGTCAGAAATCACAGTACAAATGAACAGCCTGAACTGTGAAGTAGCTTTGTACAAAATTCTGCTTGAACTAAGAAACATTGATGGAATAAATTATTTGATAAACCCCCCTCCAGAAAACAGGAAGAAGAATTAAGTTAATGGAATAATATATGCAAAAATTAATTTATCCAGGTCTAAGAGTGACATGACCCATTTAATTAATTCATATAATTTCCTGAATTGTTTAAACTTATTTGACTCAACCACGATTAACCTAATTTAGTATTACATTGATTAATGTACTGCATCTCTAATCATCCATAGCTTTGGCTATTTGTGTATTTTTCTCCCAAAATATTTAATACAGGTAACAAGGATTTACAAAAGTTGGACAAGGTAAAATGCAAGGGAATAATAAAAATCACCTTAAATTCGTGTCTGCCAATGTTCATGTTTAAATTCCTAGAAGTGAAAGGTTCCTTTCAAACAACTGTTCTACCATCAGGATGAAAACCAGTATAAATAAAATTGTAAATGAGAAATGAAAGAGTAATTCCTGATTGGGACGGAAGAATTTCTTTGGGATAAATTTAGATATAAGTGTTTGATTATGGGTTCTAGAACAGTCATGAAGTTCTCCAGTGTATATTTAACATTTAACTTTGTTTGAACAGGAATTTCTGTTTAATACTTATATCTGTGATGTCTGGATATCATTTTAGTAGACCCATGTTCTAGTGGTTTAAGAATTATTTTCAAACAGATGCCTCTACTTGCTAGTGCTTGCACAGTGCAAGTTTCTGCTTACTTAGATTTTTTTTAGTGGGTCCTCTTGTTAGAGGTCCACTTAAATTTTGTTTGAGCTCTCCTGATGCAGACTGTTTTGCCAGATTCTCTGTCTGCAGAGCAGGGATTGCAGGGCCATTAAGAGTCACCAACTCCTTGACTTGTTGAGGCTTTGGCATAGGGAGGAGCAGTGAGGGGTGGTGAGATGCAGACTGGGATTAAGAAGTTGATTGGAAAATATATAAATAAGCATCATGAATCCTTATGGAGCAGGCAGGTTATTTAGAAGGAAGACACATTTCAGATGTTGTCTGATGGTACATTTTTGTTTTCTTCTAGGCAAGATGAAAGACAGGGAGAACTTTAAAGGACCTGACTAATTGCCATATATATGAACAGTATTAGGCTGATCTTCATTTTTCATATACCATTATACAATCTATGAATAACCTATAATAAAGTGACAAAATAAAATGAAGTTATTACTGGGACTCAGGAGATAGTCTTCCCTTGTATGACTGTTTCTTTAAAATCCTTATTATAGTCTTGAATTATTCTGATTTAGATTTTTTTTTACTCTTGATGGACTTAGAATGAATGAATGAAAAAACCCATTATGCCTCAGCCTTTTTTTCTCAAACTAAAAGTGAGTGAAAATGCAATAAACACAGGGTAGGAATTTCCCAAAGACAGTCTCAGCAGTAGAATGCCATTAGACATAAAATATCTCAAAATACCCATTCTTAGTCCAACAACAGATTTCCTGGGAGTACAATGGGGTTTTAAAATGAATGGAGAGGTGAAGAGACAGACCATTTGAATCATGCTGAGATGCTTCACATTGTACATTATTCTACTTATTTCAGTTCAATAACTTGAGAGCCAGTTGTATATGAAGTAGGGTTTTTTCCTTCTTTGTGACTTAGACTGAAAGTTGCAGCCTGGCCATAGGGGGAATAAAGGCACCTGCACAACTGCAAGAAGACAAAAGCAAAAAAAAAGAGTGAATTGTAATTCATCGTTCCAGTCATCTCATAGTCATGCATTTCCCTCTCTCAGGGAAGAAGGGGAATTGAAAGTGTTGCCCTCTTTTTTGGTGTCAGACACTGTGGGGAGTAATTCTGCCCACTTACAGTCAAGCAACAGCTTGAGAACATTGAGATGAACATTTTATCCCATTGCTCCTCTTTATCTATCCAGTGCCAATTGTCTAATTGGCCTGGAAACTGGACTTGCACTGTGCTAGAATTTTTTCCACCTCTGGTACAAAGCTGATCTTATTTTCCTAACCCAGGTTTGCTTCTGAAACCCTTGGAGTCAATTGCAGTTGCTTCAAAAGCATTGTAAGCAGAATAGATCTGAGAAAAAAGGGCAAAATTCCCGAGAAGCAGCTGCTACTATTTTCTGATGTACTCTGAAGAGTTTTCCCCCCCAGCTTGCAGCATTTGTCTGCAGCCTGGATCATGGTGTACTTCTCATTGGAACAGAATTATAAAATTACAGAATGGTAGAGACTGAAAGGGATCTTCAAAAATCATCTAGTTCCATCCCCCTGCAATAGGCAGGGACACCTTCCACCAGACCAGGTTGCTCAAAGCCCCATCCAGCCTGGCCTTGAACACTTCCAGGGGTGAGGTATCCACAGCTTCTCTGGGCAACCTGTGCCACTGCCTCACCACCTTTGCAGCAAAGAATTTCTTCATAAGATACAATCTAAACCCACCCACTTTCAGTTTAAAAGCATTCCCCCTCATCCTATCACCACACGTCCTCGTACACAGTCCCTCTCCACATCTTTCCCTCCTTGAAGTCCTGGAATGCTGCTGTAAGGTTTCCCCAGAGCCTTCTCTTCCCAGGCTGAATAATCCCAGCACTCTCAACCCCCTGTCTTCACAGGAGAGGTGCTCAGCCTCTGATGATTTTTCTGCCTCTCGTCTGGACTCACTCCAGCAGGTCCATGCCCTTTTATTGATGGAGGCCCCAGGGTCGGATGCAGCACTCCAGGTGGGGTCTTTTCCTTTCAAACCACTGCTGATTGAATGTCTACAGGACAAACATGCTTTTATGAGATTTTTAAGCTTCTTACATTTATTGTGTTTTGTAACTCGTTTTTGTGAAATATGACTAGGTCAAGGTTTCAGATTTAGATCTCAGGCTCTGCCTGTCATTTCTGCTGGGATTCTGAAGTGGCCATGGACCCCTTGGCTTCAGTAGCAAAAGTAATTGAATCTAATGCAGTTTGACAGAATGATTTGGCTTTAACAGCATAGGAGAGTTCTGGCACTGCAAAAACTTTCTCAAAAAAGGGGTGAAAAGTGATAATTTAGTATATTTTCCATCATAATTTTTGCTTCAAATGTACTTTCAGGAAGCTTCACTGTTTTTTAAAATGGAAAGAGGTATTTCTTCCTATTTCTTCTTGCTTTTTTTTTTAAAAAAAGGTTTTGTTTTGTTTGTTTGTTATGTTTGTTTTGTTGTTTTTTTCTTTTTAACAAAAGATAAAATTTTGAAGGAGCTAAAAGTTCCTGTTATGTTCTCTGAATGAACTACCTGTTTTTTTTTACCAGATCTACGAGATCCAAAATTGTTTCATATGTAGGTTGGCAAATGATTTGGTCTTATGCAGCAACATCCTTTTTCATGAGCTGAAATTATATTACTGTAACACAAGTTTTCATAACTAAAAAAGTTATGTTTATCTCATAACAGTCACAGAAATATCTGAACAACAGCTTCCAAAAGGAAAGGACACTGTGGATCTTTTCTTCTTGCAGACTTGAACTCTGGATTTTCCATAACCAATTGGATTTTCCATAACCGAATGACTTGACACAAAATGTCAGAGTGAGACTTGCATCTCCCATGTTGAATTTTCTCCCATAATTATCAGGAACAAAATATTTCCATCTTATACCTTCAAAGTTCTATATATGAACTTTCTGAAGATACAGGTTCTCTGCATGTGTCTAAGATACCTCTGCTGTAGGACCACAAATGGTGCAGGTTCTGTTTCTCAGCAAATGCATTTAAAAGGATGTTACTGCTGAAGGAGTATAGTCTTGTGTTATCTTTTTCTCAGAAAAATCAATGATGACAAGCCAGTTAAGATTTAATTTTTAAATTACTCTGAGGTTTTTTGGCTCTAAAAGACTGGATTTAAAATATTTGTATTCATCAGGCTTATTATTTTGCTACCTCCATTTATATTAATTGAAATATGGTATCACTTGATATTTCACAGCTTTGTTGCTATAAAGCAGGGAGCTAGGAGACATTTCCAGAGACGTTGATTATGCAATAAAGATCAATCTTTCCTTGAAGACTGGAAACAGGGTCAAAACTTGAAACCTATCTGTTTCTTTTGAATAATTCTGCTTTGGTGAGTAGCTAATACCTGTTAAATAACTCTCAAGGGGATGTAATATAGATGATTTCCTACAAATGGCAACTTTGAAAAAGAATGTGGCTGCAGTGGAATGTGGTAAGACTTTAGACAGTTGTAGGAATATCTGCTAGGTGACTTTCATGCTGTGGACTTCTGCCAGTGTATCTTAACCCAAATTTGCAAAAATGCACTTTGTTCCAGTGCTGGTCCTGTAGATTGCCTGAACAGTATTAGCATCAATTCTCTAAATGGTCACAGAAAAGAGACTATAACATTTATTTCTCTTCTGTATGAGCATTTAAGTGTCTTGCCCCAGAAACTACAGCTTTTTCCACTTGACAAGTGAGGAAGTACAGGTCCTTGACTGTTCCCAACGTCCCAGCTGAATGCAAGATACAGTACTGTGAGTAAAACCAGGAATACGCATCCTGCTTCTCCACTTTCACTTTGTGAGGTTTTGTGGAAGTTCACTTCAGCTAAGTGCTGTCTCTGCAAAGCAGAAATGAGCAAGCGTGTTCCATATAAACAATAAAACATTTTTGTTGTCTCCTGTCTATTGCATTCATGAGAAAGCATCAATTTGTAACAATAAATTTTTGGATAAAGGGAGAGTAAGTACAAAATATAAACAGCTGAAAGTTTTAACCTCTCCTTCTCCAAAAGGAGGGTGAAGAAGTCTTATTTCTACTCTTCTTATTTAACCTATCTTATTTCTATTTCTGGGTCTGTTTAAACATAACTTACTGCTGTGTTTGGTAACTAGTACAGTTGTATTCTATAGTAGTACAGTATATACTAAAAATATATGTGAAAAATCCATACATGACTTAGAATCTGAAGTTCCATCTTTAAAAGCAATGAAAAAGGCAAATTCTGAATGGAAAGTTCATAGCACATTTTCCCACATTTTCTCTTCTTTCAAGGCAGCTTAGGTATTTTGTGAGACTAAGGATCTTGCTGGTGCTGTTCTAATTTTCTCCTTTGAACTTTTTGGTAGTAATTGCTAAGTTTGCTTGTTTGTTTGTTTTAATTGATTATACTTTCTATAGCGGAAGCAAATATAATTTCTTTACACAGAAGTACAGGTTTTGGCTGGGTTGTTTTTCTTCTCGATGGCTTGTACAGTGCTATGTTTTGGATTGGTGACAAAAGCAGTGCTGATAGCAAACTGATGTTTCAGTTATTGCTGAGCAGTGCTCACACAGCAGCAAGGCTTTTTGAGCTCCTTATGCTGCCCCACCATTGAGGAGGATGAGGGAGCAAAAGAAGCTGGGAGGGGACATAGCTGGGACAGCTGACCCCACCTGGCCAAAGGGACATTCCATACCATATGGCATCATGCTCAGCAACAAAACTACTCAAGGAAAGAAGGACAAAGAGGCAACATTCAGACTGATGCTGTGTGTCTCCACAAGCCACTGATGTGATGGGGCCCTACTTTGCTCAGGATGGGAAGGCTGAACACCTGCCTGCCCATGGAGAGTGGCGATTGAATTCATTGTTTTGCTTTCCTTGTGTGTCCAATATTTGCTTTATCTATTAAACTCTCTGTACCTCAACCCACAAGCTGTCATACTTTTTACCCTTCCACTCTCTCCCCCATCCCACTGCAGGGGAGTGAGTGAGATGTGTGGGGCTGAGCTGCCACCTGGGGCTCACCCACAACAACTGGCTACTCAGAACAGAGCAAAGCTGAACTCTCATATATAACCAGAAGAGATGAAAGAGTGTTCCACAGAAGCAAAAGCCTTGCCCTTCTTCTAGAAACCTGTGGTGCGTGAGTTGCAGATGTCACTATGGTCCTCTGAAGGCTTTATTCCAAGCAAAGCTCTGTGGAAGAATAATTTTCTGAAGCAAATTATGTTGCTGCAGGTCTAAATATTGCAGGGTGCTGAGAGCACATCTCTGCAAAACTCTGTCAAATTCTTTAGCTCTCTGTGGCATTCTGTGACAAAAGAAGAGTTTCTGTTCCTCTCAAAGCCTTTGTTGTTCAGTTGGAGGTACAGGATTATACAGATGCAGAAATAAGTGGATAAAAAGATGAATACAGCTTCACTGGAGCATGGCTAAAGCAGTGACAGAGGCATTTCACAGCTCACCAGTGACCCATGCTATTTTGAAGGCATGACACTGGAGCTCATTCCAACTTTGCATCCTTGCAAAAGCTGAAAGAAAAGGAGGAAATTTCCTTCAAGCAGTTTTGTTCTGCTTGAGCAATCCAAGTGCCTAAAAGCTCTGTGATGAAAGGTGAAGTTGTCAAAGATGATTCAAGAAGTTCAGAAACAAGTAGAGAAAGTAATGAGTTGACCAGGTTGACAGCAGTCATGGAAGGATAGCAGGGCCGTCGTAAATGAACTAGACACCTTTTCTGTTTCTCTCCTTTTCATTGCCCTGCTATGACAAGGTCAATGGAGATTACATACTTACAACTTCAGAACTCTTCATATTTTAAAAACTAAGGTATGTCTTTATTAAGAAATCTATGTCTTACATAGCAGCCTGTAGCATCCCAGCACAGACTGATTTATTTTTCCACTTTCTTCTCTTTTGCAACCCATGCTGTCCTTGCCAAGTTCTTTACCACATCTCTTTACAAGTGGTAATTGTTGCCGAAGGGTTTTTGTGAAACCTGTGACAATTGAGGGGGACTAGAGGAATTTAAAGGTTAGTAGCTCATCAGTAAAAAGTAGTTTTACTCTTTCCTGGCCACTTTACTGCTACAGCATGTTAGCTCTTTAGTTTTTCTTTTCTATATCATTTCAGTATGCAGTTCCCTGAATCATTCTTGTTTGTACCACTGCTGACTTCAGGGCAATGGCTGTTGCTACCAACTTTCCTTTGTCAACTTCAGGTTCCTTTTGGGGCTCATGGTTTCTCCCATATGGAGCAAATTGGGAGTTTTTTCTCTAGGTTCCCTTGGTCTTGTTTGACTCATTGGGCCAAGGAGTTTCCCGAGTTTATCCACAGCTGCTATCAGGCCACTGGCAGCATGGCCCTGACTTTCCAGCCAGTCTGACTTTAGAGCACTGTGCTTATTCTCCAATTGTGGATGCCGCAGTTTTACATCTTTTCTTGAAAAGGAAATGAAACCAACCTTCCTAAGCTAGTATTTGTCTTTCCTTCCTTCCCTCCTTCCCTCCTTCCCTCCTTCCTTCCCTCCTTCCCTCCTTCCTTCCTTCCTATACAGGCCTCTGTCATCAGATTAGACAGGAAAAGGAACAGGGGTCTTAAATCTGCCAGTGAAGGAAAATCCCCGAGAGCCCATCTTACATGGTCAAAGATGTCAGAGGGCATCATCTGAGGCAGAATCCAGCAGCAGATAGTACTGGCATATATTAACTTGATTGGGGGAAATGAAAATTTTGAGTGGAGGAGTGAGACTTGTTGCAGGTGAAAGAAGGTTGTTTGTGTTCCCCTTTCCACCAGTCTCAGGAGAGACAGCATTAGGATTCTTTTCCTGAATCCACACTACACCTTAACAGACACCTTGTCTTTAAAATAGTGCAAAAAGAGTTTAAAAGAATTAATGATGATCTATTAGAAGCTTAAAAGCTGCAAGTTCTGGAGGGAAACATGACAGATCCCTGAACCATATGACACTTGGAATGATAATAGCCAGGAAGTGGTGGATGGCAACTTAAGGAAGAAAGTCTGCCTATCTTAGCATGCTTTTATCTCAGCATGCTCTTTTCTTCCTTACTGTTATGGATGGGAGAGTGCTGTAACCTTTTCCACATGTGGAGGAGGTGTAGTAAGCAAGTAATTCTGGTTTTATGTGCTGAGGAACTACCTAAACCCTGCTATTAATTGAAGTATCATAAAGCAGAGTGAGCGGACATGTGTCTGTGGCCGATGTCATGCCACGTGCGTGTGGGCAGCTACTGCACTGAGACATGATGGCCAAGATTATCCCCTGCAAAACACTTGTGTAGAAGATTCAAACCAAGAATCAAAAAGAATTAGGGTACCGTGTATTACTGCTCCTCTGAGCTTGGCTCTGTGTGACTACAAGAAAGAGCAGGCTCATGTGGAAACTCTTGCTGTGTTAGAGAGTCTGTTCAGATGGGAGAGAGCCATCTCTCTCAGCAGGAAACATTCCCCTGTCTCCTGTTGCACAGTTGTTTGGGAAGGTGGGGAGCTTGGTTTTACCCTCGTGGCACCAGCTGGGATAAGACCCCACTAATAACACAAAGGTAAGAGGCAGGGGAATAGGTATTAGGAAGTAGTGTCTGCTTGGTCTTCGTCTGCCAGGTCTTTAAATACAGTTTTCCAGTGACTCAAGACTGACTTCAAGCACCAGAGCTGCAGTGATTGCTGAGTGGAAGCACAGTGTACATTGAAACCCACTTGTGCCAAAAGAATGTGTGTCTTTTAAGATGATTAGGAGTGGGAAGAAACGTAAACACAGATCTGAAAGCAGCACAATATCTTAATGCGGTTCTGCCTAAGCAAAACAAATCTAATGAGAAAGCTGGTCATCAGCCAGTGGCAAGACACCATGGTATCGTTCAGGGTAAGATACATGATATTCTCAGCTGCTTGCTGACTAATTTTCCTTTGCCATCATCTCTCTGAAGCTCGCTGCATGTATTTATTCCATTGCCTACAAAAACACTCTGTGAATCCTCAGTTACTCACTGTAATTATAATTGTAATAAAAGAAGCTGAAATATGTTTCCCTGAAACACAGATATTTATCTCTGTCTGGGTAAGGGACTAATTAGTAACTATTCACTCTGACTTTCTGCAAATTTAGTCACTTTTTTTTTTTGGCAGCACTATTAGGTTTGTTTTTTTTACTCTCTTTCAAAATCTTTAGTTATGCAACTACTAGAGATGAAGAGGACTGTGGTTACCAACCTTTGTCCCCAAGATATCTGCCTTCACATTATCAAAATGTCCTTGCTCCATTTATCATCTCAAGTAGCATTTATAGCTTTCTACTTTGTGAAAAAAAACCTCCTGATTTTTAACTCTTTCTGTTTGAAATATTTTAGTTTTGCTGTCAGCTTTTACAAATCAAATCAACAGACGGTTTCTGAAAGAAAAGTAATTTCCTTGGAGAACATTATTTTAATTATCTGGGGAAAAATAAATTTGCACACAAGAAAATTAATCTGTGAAGAGCTTTTTTAGCAATTTTAATTTTTATTACACTATTTGTCAAAACAGCAGTTACAGTGGCTGGGAAGGCAATGAAGAACACTATGAATATAGCTGCCATGGTGATAATGATGTTGTAAGCACTTAGATTCAATCTGACATGACTGGGTAGAGAAATAGCTTTTTACTTTAATCAACATAGCAAAAAGGAAGTGAAGAACTTATTGTTTTCTGATATCCTTTGATTTAAGTAGATGTAATAAGATTTTCAGTGAAAGATAAATACTTCATCTCCTGCCAATGTGACTTGTCTGTTAATAAATCAGATTGGGTTGTGTCTTTTAGAAGGGAATACATTACCCTCTTTAATGGAGATTCCACTATTGTTCCTTGGTTAATTACTGTAATTGTTTGATTTTTCCTCTGTAAGAGATACAAATTTTTGATCAGTGGAGCTTTCAGAGGCCAGGCAAAATAATGACTTGTCTGCTAAATATGCTAGGGATTTCTTTCAGTAATCATTTCATTAGCTTTAAATCAAGTGCTGTCATGGCTGACTGCCTAAAATTATACTGTGTTTACCTTGAACTGCAAAATAGTAATGTTTTTAAAACCAATGGCTGCAGTAAGAGATAGGGAAAATCCTGTCTGTAAAAGAGATGAACAGAAGTAGCAATTCCCTTGCATTCTGGCAAATAAAATACTGTGCTAAAATGAAGCATAAAATATAAGACATAGATTAATGTTTTCACTTTGAGAAATTTTGGACCTTTCCTTGGATTGCAATTCTGTCTTTGGCGCTAACATCAAAGCTGTCTTCATTAGTATAATAATCCATTACATTCACAAAGTGCCTTTAAATAAAAGCTGTAGCTATGGTTGTAAGAAGATTCTGACTCTAGAATTTTACTCCCTCCCTCACCGCCCCCACCCCCCCAGTATCTGAATCAGTAATTCTTTAGATTTTTTAGAGGTTTCCTTCTTTATTAAGGTTTTGATATCTATCAGTGTTGTAGATGGCAACTCTATTTCTGGTTTTTTTTTTTGGTTTCTGCAAGGATGTGAAGTTTTTCTTTCCCATACAAACCACTATCCTTTAATAACCATTTCTTACTGGGAAATAGTCACTGTCCTTTGTGCTTTAACTATGTTGGTATCATTATTTGGCCTACTGTTTGTCCTTCCCAAAAATGTTTTTTTTCTTACAGCTCAGCTACTGTCTCTGAGACTTTTGTATTGTTTTATTGAGTGGTTAACTTTGCTTCTGAAGGGGCAAAAGCTTAATAATGAAGGAACACTACCTATCTATCTGTCTATCTCTGCCTTTATTCATCTGACAAGTGATACATGTGAGTGAGCTGAATGCTAACAGCTCATCAAATACATCTGAACCTCCCAATAAATTTTTTAAGGTGGCCATTGTTAATCTTCCCATTTTGTCCACATGTACGAACAGCTCTATGGAACTGTATCACATGTCAGAGATATGCACAGAGTGGTTTAAAAACAGTCAGTCTTGTGGAGACAAAATTGTGAGGTGATTAGTTAAATGTAAAAGAGTCATCTACTATTTCTTTTTAGTTGTTTTCAGAGTAGGTAGAGCTCAACCCCTGTAAATCAAGGGGCAAGAGGACTGATGTCTGTAACAACCTCCTTTGAGAGCCTCTGTTTAGACCAGATTCTGCATGGACGTGTGCTCCTCTGGCTCTTCCAATTTCCCCTGCAGCAGCACAGACACTTGTGACCTTTCTAAGGGACCTAAAGCCATACTGGTGTAATAGCTCTTTTCTTTAATAGGAAACTTGTGCAACTGGCTGAGAACTATAGTTGGGAAAGACATTTTTCCTAGAACAAAAGGGTACTGAACAACAGGCATCTGTATACAGATCCAAAGGTCATGGGCTGCAAAACTAAGGATAGATTTAAGCAAGTTGTGTATCAGCATGAAAGACATGCAGTCCCTTGTCAGTTGTTTCTCTTGTCCTCGTGGGTTGTCAGTTTATAATTTCCCTATGTCTTAAAAAAAGATCTACTTGCATTCGTTCTCCCTGTGGTTTACTGTTGCCTTCTCAGCCTTGGCGTGGGTACAGTTGTGTTTCAAGTATATGTAATTGTGGTTTTGGTAACTTGTCAAATCGTCTATGAAAGGTGCCAAAGATAATACACAAATTTATTTTAAGACAGCTGAGAGCACACTGAATCTTGATCTGAATCTTGAGCATGTGAACATACCTTTGAACTGTAGACAGCAAGAGGTGACCAGGGAATGGGGAGGAAGCAATGCTGGCTGAAGTGTGGGTACTGCCTTCCATATATTATGGCTAATTTGCTCCCATGGAAGAACATATTTGAAAGCGTATTTCAAATACCTGCTATTTACTCTCACCATTATGCTTTGCTACAGCAGTAGTCCCCTGAAGAGATGCTCCTATTCCTTACGGAAGCTAGTGTATGGGCTGTTAAATTCCACACAGTAAATCCACTGCTCTTTGGTAAAAAGAGCCCAAACCCAAGTATTTGAACAATCTTGTTAGAAAGTCCCTGTGATATAAACAGAGGCCAAAATCCCATTAAAAAACACACAGAGGTCAGTCTACACCACTAAGCACAATAACTAATTAATTCACTCCTCTGTTTGTTATAGGGATGATTTTTCTACCTTTAACCTCTCTTTTGCAGGATGAATCATGTTTGGGTTTCGACACAGTTGTTCTCTTCCCTCCCTGGAGTATCATCAACCTGTTGCTTACCTTCTCTTTCCATAACCGCCTCCTCAGAAATAGAAGCTGGCTGTGTTCTGGCCTCTGTTTCCAGATACAGTCTTCTTTTAGCCAGCTAATAATGACTTTGTCCTTTAATTTAATGCACTAATTCATTTAAAGAACAATTTTTTTAGCTGCAGAGACCTGGTGTGTGTGTGTGGGTGTCTGTGTGCTGATAGCAAAGGGTTCCTGGTTCTTGGGATCCTTTAGCTCCAGTGGTGAGGGTGGGATGAAATGTTTTGCAGCTTTTCCTGTAATGCAGCTCAGGTATTGCTGTTAGCCTGGCCCACCTTGGCTTTTCTGGAGGAAGGCATGAGGGAGCTCCTACCCCTGTTCCGAGAACATTTTCTCCACATTTTAGTATTGTTATTCAGGAAAATACCCTGCGATAACTCGTCTGGGAGAGCAACATTAAGATTTTCTCCTGCAACTGGTTCAAAAAAGTGGTGAGTGGGTCATGACAAAAGGTGTAGAAGGTTTAGCAGCAAAGAATAGGTCTACAAAGTGCGTTCTATGATTTTCGAAAAAATGATTTTTAAAATGCAGCAAAATCTCTCTACTGTTGATGGATAAAAAGGATCTTAGTAAATGTAGGCAACAGCAGATATTAGAATATCCTTCAAAAGCCAAACATTTAAAAAATCAGAGTGCAATTCAGTTTATTCACAGATTGCCAGGCTTGAAGCAGATATGCTAGAATTAAATTCCTTTTAAAATTTATTTTGCAATATTCTGTCATCAGTCCTTTCTCATTTCTTATTTCTTTACTATTGTGCCAACCTCTTGCAACCCACAGTATCTTGGGTGCAGTGGTGGTCGTTGTTTTTCTGGGGATAGCTGTGACACTGTTTCTACTGTTGTTAGAAAGCAGTACTAAAAGGAAGCAGCTGGGTTTTTTGCCTTTTCTTCCTCTTAAAGCTGCATTTGCTGTCAACTCCTGTGCTCTGTGTCACCCATCCTGTAACTCTAGCTGCCGCACTTTGGTGCAGAGGTTTGTTGCACTTGAAGAGTGTGGCTTCTCCCACTCATATCCCCTCTCAGAACCTGGAGGGACTCTCACCCAGTGTGCTTCAGGTGCATCAGATTTCTCTTTTATGAAAAAAACCTCTTCTCCCCTCTGCTGTCTTAATTCGTGAAGCTGTGTCCTGGGCACACAGACTCACAGACAAGGCAATCTGCATTTCAGTCTGTTGTGGAGAAGTTGGTAACTGGTCAAGTGCACAAACCAGGCCAAGGATGCCTTTCCAGGACTTATTTAGCAAAGCTGAGCAAATATATTTGTTGGAAGAGATTCACCAATGGACAAAAAGTGTGCCTCAGCTTGAAATCAGTGTGAGCAAAACTAGTCTGAAGTAAAACCACTTTCATTTTCACATTGCTTCATCTGTGACCCAAAAATACTGATATGAAAGTATCATTAACAGAACAGATGCATTTTTGAGCTGCCAAATGCTATTTCTGACTCTTATTTTCGGTATTTGTTTCAAAACATTGCGAGCTGGTTTGGCATATTCCTTAGGGGGAAGGCTTTCTCATTAATACAGCCAGGAGGGCTGGAGGAGCAGACTTACTTAACTCAGAAGATCTTTTGCTTCCCCCTCATTTCCCATCATGTTGTCTCAGGAGAACACTTGCCAAACCTTTAAACTGAAAGACTGGTCTTCTACAAAGCTAGCTGCAAGGAATATGAGACGATTTAATAAACTTGTTTCTCTTCTTTAGGGGAGAAATTCTCCATTGCATGTTTAGTGTAATACAGGGAGTCATCTGAGCTTGTGTGCATTCGCTTGCAAAGAAAACAGAAAAAGCTGTAGGTCTCCCTGTTTTAGGCACCAAATTCCAGCAAAACCCTTCAGTTAATTCAGCCCTCCTTTTTCACAATACTGCTTTTTAGTCAAACTTTCAAATATAAGGAGACAAATATTTGAATAGACTACTGAATGTTAGTACAGATATTACATTAGGTAATTTTAGTCATATAAGCAAAAATTTGGGATCATGCCTCAGTTGCTGGGAGGACAATCACCTGAGGAAAGTACTGTAAGGTGCTTTATTATAGAGTGGATGTAAAGCATAAAATGCATGAGATATTTTTGAAAACTCTGAAATTCAAATGACTGTGCAACATGTTTTAAATTTTAAATGACCAGGTTATTTTTGAAATACCAGAAGCACCATGCTTAATCTGACTATATTATTAGTGACCTCCAGACATGATACATTAACAGCGACCAGGATCATGACAGAGAATTTTATGATGATGATGATCTAAGGAAGAAACAACATTTTTGAAAGGAAATGAAAAATAAATTAATAATTAAGCTGTAAAGAACAAACATCCCTGTTTACATTATAGATTCTTCAGGACCTGTTTTGAATTCCTTGCATGAGTTATGGTGTCACTTTATTTACACATATCCAAGGAAATAAGACTTCAAGGTGCCTTTGGTCTCTAAATCAAATGAAAGCACCTTTGGTTGTTATTGCAAATCAGGAGAAAAAGCTGTGTTCTGGACATCTCTGCTCCTTTCACTTATCTCAACATTTCTGTTTTTTGTCTGACCCTGAATGTTACTTCTTTCATTTCTACTTCTCTCTTAGCTCTTCACACTTCTTTCCAGCAATGCGAGATGAATATGTCTTCTCCACCTGTTTCTTTCTCTGTTCTGCTCACTTCCATGCTGTGCTACCCAATCTTAGAAATTGCTCTTTTCTTCCCTGCCCTTTTCTCTCCTAACCTGACCTTGGCTTTGTTGGCAACATTTCCAGCTTGGGAACCAGAGACTCCTCTATGGGATGAGCTTTCTTGTGCCCCCAATACTCCTGAGCCATGCAGACAAAACCTTCAGTAAAGACCCCTACATACAGAAAAAGGCTGAACAACTGATTTTGTTCATTTAACACTGTTATTAAAAAAAACTATTTTTCTGCATCAACCCTTTACCCTGGGCCTGTTCCCAAGCTTTTAACTGCCCCTAACGCCAGCTCCTCTAACAGGAAACGCTGCCAATCTCTTATTAATCTGCCAACCTTATTAACCAGCCAGCTCTTGCAAGGCTGTGCTTCTTTCCGCCACCTGCTCATGCAGGAGTGAGCAGCTGCCTTTTATCCAAATCCCCCCTCTTCCAAAGGCTCTGCTGCGATCTGAGAGGAAGCTAAGTACAGATGAGAGCCCCGAGGCCTAGCCCAGCTCCTCTCAGCTTGCCCTCTGACATGGGCTGCTCCATGCTGGGCTGAAGTGGAAGCATTTTTTTCCCTCTTCTTTTTTCCCTCATTTCACAGACCCGCAGTTAAGACAGGTTTAGCTGTCACACAAGATGATACGATTACCCAAATTACTTGGTAGTGGTTTCATTTCTCAAGTAAATGAAAATGTAAGACTGTGGACTGTGAGACTGAAATGGTGCATCAAGCAACTCTGTAGATCGCTCTTTAAAATTCAAGCGGAAACTCAAATGTGTATTTAGAATGATGGATAATATTAATTAATTTTGAAAGTGCATTTGGAGGAGTCCCTGGACCAGGAAGCTCATTCTGAATTGGAAGACATCTACCCGGGACTTTCAATGCCACCAAACCCTGAGACCGAATTTAAATTGTCAGGGACAATTAGCCAGAAAAACCTACGTGACTGGATTTTAAAGGGGCTGAAGACATTTCCTGCTGGTTTTAGAGGCTGCAGTATACCTCATGGTGTTATGCTGACAGCAAGATTCGCTACAGGGCTGAATGCTCTCATGATGTGATGACACAGAGGCTCCTGAGATGCTTCAGACTCTGTGGAAGTGGTTTTTAATTGCCTGATCTTGTAAACACCAGGTCAGAGTCAGGGCTCTGCATGGGCCACGGGACTCCTTTAGGGTCCATCAGGGCAATCTATCTCTATAATGGAAACCCTTCTATACAGCTAACCAGAGCTGAAATGTCAATGCAAGTGTCCACCCGGGCCTTGTGATCCTCTATCCATGGTTAGGTTGTCCGAGAGAGAGGAGTTGCCAATGGAGTAATTCCTCTCATTCACCAGTGGTTTTTGACTAACTCTGCCTTTATCCAGGTAGTTCATACAAATTTTAGGGGTAGCTAAAGGACTTCAAGGACTGAAGTTGTAACAAATGGTAGCATAAAGGCGCTGATGAAATATTGGAATGCAGACTAACAAACCCATCTCATAGACTTAATGTAAAAAAATCCCAAAACTCTTGAAAGCAATAAATAATTTTAGTTACTCACTAGGCATTTGTACTCCAGATGGGTTATCCAGAATTATTCGGTAGTTAATGGTCACTCATTAGGCTACGTGTGACAGCTCAATAGTCTGATTTTGTCCTATAGATGTGAGAGGATTTGAGGACATAAGGAAACTCCTTTCAAGTGGACAAGAAAAGTTTTTCTTAAGTGGTCACAGTGGTTCTGTTCTCCAGAACTGTACTTTAAGTCATCCTGTTTGAATTGGAACCTTATAACAGCATTGTGTCTTCTGAAAAATGACACTTCAAATGAAGCCATATTAAAATGCTCTTGAATGATAAAGGCACAATGGGAAGCTCTCGGCTGAAATTATCTGAAAGGAATTAAAAACCAGACCCAACCTGAGTATAATTCTCTTTGAATAAATGTATCATTTGAAGAGTTTAGTTTTTGAAAAACTGAAATTTTGTTCAGCTAATAGGAGTCCAAGGCACCTATTTTTCTGAAAGTCTTGTCCAGAACCATAATTCATTGAAACAAGATTTTTCTCACATAAATAAACTCTTAACTGTATTTTCTCACAAATAAACTGTGTTTGTCTTACTAATTTGTGAACAAAATCAAACTTCAGGTTTGTTTCTCACTGGCATACCAACTCTTTCAGTGGAATTAATTCCCCTGGGTACCTTTATCAGATTTGTTCAAATTACTCCTGAACATGAAGTTCAGTTCAAAACAACAAAAAGAGAGGAGGAGCTTTTCTTCTTTGGTTTTGCAGTGACTGGGAAATGTTTTGTTGCTACAGGCAGGTGAAGTTCTGTGGACCTTTCCAAATGAAACATTGATTGTAGCATTGCCTGTGATTTTCAAAGAACTAGATGTTCCTTTCAGGCTTGTTAGCTTCTGGCAGGACCCAAAAGGAATTTTTTTATTTCTCCCAAAGCTAAGGTACGATTCTGCCTCCCAAATATTTGAAATTTAAAGCTGGGCAGATGAAGGCTAGTGCCAAAATCTGAGAAAGGTCTTCACTCTTATGCATTAATATATCAGAGGAGAATTTCTGTAGTCACTTCAGAACAACACAGTGTAAACTTCACAAATTTTACCTTAAAGTATCTGTTCAAAAAGTAACATAGGGAAATATATGGAGACATTGGTATGTGAGACAGAGAAACTTGCTTGCCCAACAACTAAAATGCAAGTCAAACTTACAGCCAATTGGGAGATAATGTATGGAGATTTACCCATCTGTTGGCAAGAAAGAAGTGCAGACAGACTGAAAAATAATCTTTCTAGAAACTTTTTTATTCAGTTATATTTTGCGTTCTTCCTGACTCTTTCTTCCCAGAAAGGAAATATTTTCAAAGCAATGTTCCATTTAATCATAATTAGCGAAAAATGAAAAAAAGGGTTTATATGTGTCTTTTGGATTTTATATCGGCTCTTTACATTACGCCCAGGGTCAGCTTGAGATCTAATATGGTAGATACAGATTTCAGCTGTGTTGCAAATGCACAGGATCTGCATTTCTTACAAATTTACACAGTGAACATGGAAAATCATGCGGTCTCTAACACAAATGGAGAAAAAGAAGCAGCCCTCATAATTTGCAACCTGTCTACCTTGCAGCCTTTTCCCAATCTTGCTCATTGTCTGTGTATTAGACACAGAGTATAACAGTAACAGGCATCAAGTGTCTACAGCAATTTAAAGACATAAACTTGAACCGTAATTTTGGTTGTTGCTCAGGCATCCTGACAGGAATAAATGCTATGGGATGTTGATCTGAGTGTATTCACAGATGAGTCCAGGTAGGTTACAGAGAACAGGCAGTTCATTTCTGTTGATATGAAGTGCAAACCAGTGCCGGAGAGTGTTTGGGTCTCATGGCAATCTGAGATTCAACATCAGTAACTGCAGTCAAGGTAATGTTAAGTCAAAGAAAGCAATGTGGGCTAAAACCTAGCAAAATCTTGCTGGCCAGGTGTTGACTTCTTGTTTTAACAAGCTAGATGGAAAAAAAATTCTCACTCGTCCATAACCTGCATAACCACACAGCTTCTCCGTGTTCTGCAGATAAATGGTGGCTGGAGGCTTGGGGATTGAGCTGGGAAAGGCAGTGGGATGGTCTGGGAAGGAGTGGGCAGCTGCTGGGTTTGTTCTGCCTTTGCAGGAGGACCCAGAGCAGCACGATCAAAGGTGTGCCCATGGGATGGGTTTTATTTAGTGAGGTAGAAGGCCAGGTTCTTGTTGCAAAGTGATGGCTGTGCAGGGATAGGAGCTGGGCTCTGTCACCTGGGGTCTTGAGTGACCCCTGCCTCTTTCCCCTGGGCCTGGGGATGCTAGGAAGGGAGGTTGACACCAACCAGTTCCTGAGACTTTTCTGGAGGTGAGGGCAGTCAGATGAGGGCGGAAGGCAGCCAGGCCCAGCCACACCTCCCTCAGGACTACCCTGGGCTGCTGCTTGGCTGCTGTGGTAGGAGAAAAGTGTAGCTGATGGCAGCACCTGAGGTCTGCTCTCCCCATGACCTTGTCCACCCCCAACTTTCACACAGGTAGGTGCCTTTCTAAGCCCGAGCTGCCAGCGTCTCCATGGGAGCAGTCCTCATCAAAGGACTTTATACAGAATTTTAATATGTTTTACTGCTGGATTTTTGATTTTGACGAGTCTCACTTGTATGTTCCTCATGGTGGGGCTAAGTGTATAGTGTTTTCTTTAATGATTATTTCTCTGTGTTTAGATGTTTTGAGGTTAATATTTTATGGTGTGAATAATTTATACTTGGACAGCTCAGTGTGAACATGGAGTCTTTGCATGTGTAGAATTAGAGGAGGCTTCCTTACAAGATGCAGGGTCTTCTAACATGGTGGAGGCCACTTATCTCTCTTAATTATGTCTTCTTTAGGGAGGCAGATGGAAAATAATGTTTTAAGGGAAAGTACCTTTGGTTCTTGCATTGCAGACTTAATTGCAGAGCTGCCTAAATCACAATTTTCTGTCCAATATTTTTTACCATTTTAAAGTTCATAATTTGTGTGCAGAGGGCATTGCAGTACTGTAGATGTTTTGTTTTGCCTTTTCTTTAATATTGGTGTATATTTTTTTCTTTTTTTACCCCAAGCCTAACAGCAATTTCTTGCTGTGCAGTTTTACATTTATTCTGCTTTTTGATGGAAATGAAAAAGTTCTTATTAAAATAAAATGTGTGATTACATATGAACTCCCTTCTGAACTTACATTTTATAGATGAACCTGTTTTTTGCAATAAATGCATAGGTTTCAAAAATTTTCATTTTAGTATTTCTTTTCTAGTTTATTTCCTGTATTTAGTTCTGTAGAGGCTTTCAGGTTTATTGTGCCTTATAACTATCTGTAAACCCAAATTCACCTGAGTACATTTGGTTTGTCTGTATTCCACAATCTTGAAATTCTCTTAATGCTTCTCTCTGGCACAGCTGAATGACTTCCATGAATTATTGTGAGGTTAATTCCTCACCATATGCTCTGGACTGCTTCAGGATGTTTTGCTGCTGAAAGCCATTTTGCCTTAAAGTTTTGTGAGTTCTATGTTATTTTTGAGGAAAAATTCAAAATTTTCTCACATGAATTTGTAAATTACAACCTGCTTTGTAGCATCCTTCCAGACTGGCTACCTGCTCCCTTACCCAGGTGGCTGACATCCTTGGAGGTGTTTGAATTTTGTGTCTGGTATTATGTTTTTTGAATTCTTTGTTGTAGCATGTAATGGTTGAATCAAGTGCTTTTGCTATCTGTGGAAATTGTTATTTTATTGAAGGGAACTGGCACTGACAAGATCAGCAATTCCCTTTGCTAGTCCAGACCTGGCTTAGAGGTTTTAAAAATCAAAACCTGTCTTTGCTGGCACGACAGCTTTATATTGGAAATAACTCTTCAGTGACTAGAGATAGCTTTTAAACCAAAATATCTTCTTCTTTTGGACTTGCACTACAAAAGTTGTTTTTGAAACTAATTGCATGATTTTGAAGAGGCTTGATTTTAAAGAGGAGTCTTGAGTTCACTTTTTCAACAGAATTACGTGTCCATATTTTCTACTTAACCATAGTCTTTTAAACAAATCTGCAGTTTAGAAACAAATGTTCACTTCATTGCAATTTAAACAACAGAATTTTAAAGTCGTGTACACCTTGAATTGAAATTATTGATACAAAATGAGTTGGCTCATCTCTGAGGTCCTGCAACATGATGCAGATGTAGTTTGAATTTTTCTGAAATGACAAAAGACAATCAAGACAGTGTTGTTTTTTTTCCTTGCATGAAAATTAGCAGCAGAATTAGCTTAGTTTGGAGATCTCGTTGACAAAGATTTGTATGCTTACTCAGTTTTTATTCATTCTCTGGTAGCCCTCTGCAAATCACTGGCAATATACTACAAGCATAATATTGCTTTGGGCATAATTGTTGATATTTTTAACTCTGCACATTGATGTTGCACATCACGCCATAAGTGCTCCTATAATCTCTATTTTTGATGAAGTGTTTACCAGTTCCAGTTTGACCTGGAACAGTAGAACATCTTTTTAAATGTGCTCCGCAATTCTGGGCTTCGGAATGCAAAAATCATAGGGTTGATGATGGCATTGCACATTATGAGTGTCCCATTCACGTGGAAAATGGACATGTAGCAGGCACAGTAAGGGTTATGTGGGCAAAACCTTGCTAGGAGGATGTGAAGAACAAAGGGGGCCCAACAGCAAAGGAAAACTCCAAGAAAAATAGTCAGTGTAATTGCTCCTTTCATGTTAGTTCTGTGATGGACTGTGCTGGTGGGCAGTGAGGAGATCTTTTTGGCATGAGACCGAGCCAGGAGGAACATGTGGACATAGAGGCACAGTATGAAAAACATCATCAAAGGGAACAGGATAGTGAAGGGAATGACTGTTGCTGCTTCGTAGGAGAAGAGGGCAATGGCAATGCTGCTGCCGGCACAGAACGTCCAAATGATTGCCAGGATAACCAAGGCCCTTCTCAGGGTCATGATATTGTGGTACCGCAAAGCGTAGAAGATAGTGATGTATCGATCTGCTGCAATGGCTAGCAAGCTGAAAATAGACCCCAGCAAAGACAGAATGAATATGGAATCCATGGCATCATCCAATTTTTTCTCAAAGTCTCCATGACGTGTCAGGTAACCCATTTTACACAAGATTATGAAGATGTTCTCCAGAGTTTTGTACAAGCTGCCTAACATGTCTGAAATGGCTAAACTGCAAATGAAGAAGTACATGGGCAAGTGCAAATTCTTATTTCTAACAACAGCAATAAGGATAAGCAGATTTTCCAGTATCCCAGCTGCCGCAACAGTGAAAAAAACTTCCTCTGGCACCACAACCTGGGTGCAGTCAGTGATATTTAATGAAAAATCACTTATGTTTTCGAGGGGCGGAATGCTTGTCTGCCCTGGATGTTTGATTAAGTTGAAAGGTCTCTCAGTGCTCATTCTTCTGGTCGTGGAAAGATTCTGGGTTGCTTCTTTTTCAGGTTTGTCTTTATTCTGAAGCTGACCTGTCAATCAGACCATTCTTCTTTTGATCAAGGCTTTCTCCTTCATCTGGTGCAATTTTAAGACTTAACTGAAATGTTTGGAATTTTTCCTACAATAAAACATGTAGAAACATAAATATCAAAAAGAAATTGGCCACACAGATAAGGCAAAAATAGACATTTGAAATATCACCTATTGAAATGGAAAGCACAGGTATAATCACCAAAGAGAGAGATGCAATTGTGTTGGATGAAATAAGAGCTGTTCAAGGCATCACTGAGCCTTAGAGAAAATCAAGTGTAAATTCTTTTACCTTCAAAGTAATTTTAATGTGTACTTTTCTTTACCGATGGGCATCCCACATTTACTGAAACTGATCTGACAGGCTTCAAGAGTTTGGCAATCTTTACTGGCCCAGCTGTTTGCTTTGAGAAAGCCTGGCATTTCTCACAAGATTTTCGGTATTGTTAGACACAAATAAGACTAATGCCAAGATAAACTCTTGTCCAGAACAGTAACATGTTTACCTACACACTGTTGATGGTGTAATGAAATGCCCTCAATTTAGATGTGAACATTTGTAAATATTGGTGTTTTTAGAGGCAAGTTAAATACTAGTGAGAAGATTCCTTTTCATTTAAATTGAAACTGTCTTTTGATTTCATGAATATGTTTCTAAGATCCAAAATACAACTTTTTCTTGTGTGTATTTTACATCTAAGACCCCAAATGTTTATTTCAGCATCAAGATGATGTTTTCCTTTCTCCTTAATGATCCTGATCTAAACTACATCAAAGCATATAAAAATCTTTCCAAAGGAAAAGACTTGTTACACTTTTCATTAATGTATAAACTGATATGATATTAATTTAGCTTGGATATGACCCAGAAACCATAAGACAGAGTTTTTCTTGTCGTTTTTATAGCCACCCTTGGGAAACAAAGATGCAGTTTTGGTATTTAGAAAGTCCCCTCCTTTAAAGATATGTTTTCACTGAAAGGGTTGTCAAGCACTGGAATAGTCTGTCCAGAGAAGTGGTTGAGTCACCGTCCCGTGAGGTATTTAAATGATGTGTGGACATGACACATAGGGACATGGTTTAGTGGTAGACGTGGCAGTGCTGGGTTAATGGTTGGACTCAATGATCTTAAAGGTGTTTTCCAGCCTAAATGAGTCTATAATTTTATGGTTCTCCCTCTGTTTTTAAATTTAAACCAGTTTTCTTTGACACTTTCATTTTAATGAGTCTTGAATTTCCTTTGGATATTTGTTCACAATCAGAGTTGATGAATACTATAACACACTGTTACTGTTTCGAAGAGAGAAGTAAAAATATTTAATTATTTTGTATACAGACAAGACTTGGAGCACCAGCCATCATGAATTCAATGAAACAAGCTCGCTTAAGAGAAAGCATTCAGGAGCATACCCATACATACCTGAAAACACAGGCTGTGTAGTGGACAAAATTAACTGTATTGCACTGCAAACATGTGTGGACATTCCCAAAGACAATTAGGTCAACATCTGTCAGTATGTGAAGGAAGGAGTTACTAACAAGAATAAAATACTTGACAGTCTTTATAATGATATGTTTTTCCTATTCTCACCTGGAGCTACTGTCACAGTTAAGTTTTATGATTTCTAGTCTAGCACTCTGTTAACAATTTTCGCTTTTTAAAGGAAATCAGCACATACACTTCAGACAAAACTTTGTTTTATATAGGATTTAAACAGGAGAATCAGCTGGCAAACATTGTTTGTTAAGTTGCTATTTTCTCAGAACTGTTTTTCAAGAACACTTTTTTGTGGATATAGTCATATTGCTGAAATAATCTACCTGAAAAACATGAAGTTTCTGTCACTGAAAATATGTTATGAATGGCATGATATAGTGTATCTGCTGCTTATAATTTTACAGTAACTTTGTATTAAGTTTGGTAAGACCAGAGAACTTATAAGGACTTTAGTGCATTTACAGTAAACTGAAGAATTACATCACTTTGGTTTTCCAAAAATTAATAGAAAGCGATAAAAGGACCATCTTGTTTCAGAGACTGTCATTTCAGCATGTATACATGACTATTGCACACTATTCTATTAGGGTTTCATTAAAGATCTTGCCAGTTATCTCCCTTTTTGATGCCGCAGTGTGGTGCACATTCATATTTCAATCTCAGACATCCCAGACAGAAATATCTGTGTTTTGCATGGGTCGTAAGTCCAGTGCTTGATCTACACAACAGGCATTATATCCTACATCTGTGGTAAGTTCCACAGTTGCAGGATTCTTTCACTGCTACAGATCTACCAGGTAGTATGCATGAAGCAGTTTAGTGGTTCTAAGCAGTGTAGGAACAGACAGACTACACATGGGAGCCAAAGCTGTTGAGAACATGGTGAGTAACGTCAGTGGTACCCCCAGAAGAATAACTCTGGGACCCCCAGCACCAAGAAGCCCAGGGTGAGGAAGGACCAATGGGACGCCACAGGATCTGGGGGTGGTGACTGTCTTTTGCTTGATCTCTCTCTCACTTCCCTCCTCCCCTTTTTCTATTTCTTTCTGTCTCTCTACCTCACATATACTGCTAAATAAAATCTGCGCTATTGAATTTGGCATATGGTCTTGGGTTCACCTTCACTTGGGCAGAGGCATCTTTCAATAATTGGATCTTATCAGTGTCCTAAAAGCTAATGGGAAAAGCAGACACCTTGGATCTTGGATGCATATTTCTACCATCTACAGAAATCAGAGCCACAGTCATTTCACACAAGTATAAAAGGTGAAAAAAGTTTACACTCCTGTGTTTGTACTACCAGAGACAGTTTGGATACAACAGATTTCCTCTCCTCTGCCAGTACCTTGACAGTTTACTTCATCGTCGTACTGCTCAGATAAAGAGTTCGTGCCACTCACCCACTGAAATACCTCAGATTTACCTTTTACAGGTACCTGCAAAGTTAATATTTCCCAGCTAGTGTTTACATTGCAGAACTATTAAAACCAGAACACAACAATTTAAAAATGATAAAAAAAGTCATATAGGACAATACTGGTTTTCCTGGCAATAGCTGAATTATTTGGATTTTACCTTTTTTGAGGCCATTCATGGTCTATGAATGTCTGCTTGACTGTAGCAAGAAATGTAAAACAGTGACAAAGCAATAAATGATAATGAAAGACTCTTAAAGTCTGAAACACATTTGCAAATGTAGCTGTATAATGAAAACAGCAAAAACTTCAAACCATACTTGTTTAAATTATGTCCTGCATAGAGAAATCAATAGCACAGTCATGCTGGATATTCAGAAACATTATTTATCTATCAGGAAGCAGTCTCCTGAGTTGGTATAATGGGCCATGATCTGATAGCAATAGTGAAGTTACTAAAAATGCATATATTTGTAGTACTATCATCACTTTCTATTTGATTGGTAGTTATCCAAAGATGAAGCAGCAAACTGGAAGAATGGCAGTCAGGACCAGAAACTATACTGACAATATCATACAAACTTAGACAACAAGTAAAAATCAGATCACCTGACGATTGCAATCACCAGGTTTGTGGTGTGGCTCCGTTTGTCACTTGGAAAGTGTGTTTGCACTGGTTTATATTGCACAGCTAAAAGCCAGCTCCAGTACTTGAGCTTGTGGCAAGGCTGAGAGTACCTTCGTGGGTGCTGGGAACTCCTCCAGAGGATTAGCCTTGGGCACAAAGCATAACTCTCTCCTGTGTGCCCTGTGCCTACTGATAATTAAAATACAAATTTCTCTGCAGTAGAAATACAGTAACTTAGCATCTGAAAGGTCTGGGAATAATAGCTCTGCTCTTGGTATTTTTTTTTTTAAATTGGATAAGAACTTAATTCATTGAATAAATAAACGACACATTTCCCTCTATTCCAAAATACTAAATAAACTGACCATGTCAGCTGCAAAAGCAATAAAAGGAATTTCAGCTGTGAACTATGATGATAAGATATGGTTAAAAAATTATATACCTTAAATTATATACCTTAAATATTGTAAAAGTTCCCCAGGGTTTTTTTTTGTTTTTTGTGTCGGTTATTGGTTAATGGCAAACCATACTTCCCTTTATCATAGAGACCTCAAGATGTATTTACTCTCAGTAAATAAAACCTGAATAGGTACTGAGTAGTTTTTTCAGCTTTAGGACTGCACAAAACAACTGTGATAATGAGCCAGTTGTGTAGGGGCAATGATTTCTTTCCAGAACCATGAAATGTGTGAACATATCTAAATTTTCTGAAAAAATATAAGTTATTAGGAATGGAACAGAATAAGTGGTTTGTGTATCAGGCACAGCATATACAGTATATTTCACAACCCACTCAGTATATACAGAGGTGTTTACAGAGGTGCTTATTTGTCACTAGAAACACCATAACCTTTCCTCAATCCCCAAAAGTCTCCAATGTATTAGCACTTGCTTCTAATGTCATTATCTGTAGATAGCTCCAAAATTTTATCATTGGGACACTTGGTAATCCATTCAGTTTTGTTCCCTGTCTAAAACTTTGTCCTAGTGGAACATGTATCCCTTGTTGAGGTGATCGGACAAGCTGTGTGTCGCAGGCTGTGCTGCCTGGTGCTGCTTAGAATGACCTTCTTTGCCTGAAAATGCCGAAGTCCCATGGATGGGAGCAATGTATTTTTTCAGTCACTTGCATTCACGCTGTTACAGTTTTGTATCAAGACACATTTGACAAAAAACTATGGACAATTGCCTTTTCCCTTGTTTTTAGCTTTTCCATGTGTATCAGGCATTTAAGAAGGAAACAAGCCACTTAAAAACATGGATGTGGAGGCTTGATTTTTAAAGCTGTAAAACAAGAAAAATGGCAGCCTTTTTTTTTTTTCTTTAGTAGGTAGGCAATGGTTCTCATGGGGACAAAGGGGACTGGATCTGTTGAAGGCAGGTGAGTTTTGAGGACAGGATGACCCCTACATGTGCTAACCAGCATTTCATTTTGTCTACCAATCAGCTTAACTCTGAACAAGCAAGTAAGTGAAAATTGACCCTGATTCTGCCTTTCCTTGAACATTGTATGGTCCTTTACAGTTGTTAAAAGTAACCATGTCAGAGGAATTACTCTGAAATATACAGACCCCTAAGGGCCCTGTCAGCTTCTCTACTTCCTGTAGCTTTTCTGCCTTTCTCAAAACACTTAAAATATCTCACTCACTTCTAGGTTGACCATGCTTAAGGTACCTCAGCATGGCCTGTACAAAAAAAATCCAAACAGATACCTGCCTGCTTGAGGAACAGTAGCAGATCATAAGTGAAACATCCTCAGCTGTAATTGTTAAACTCTTGAAATAACTTCCTCAGATGACCTTGATTTTAAATCTCTCACCATTTATTAAGCAGACCCAAATGGTGCAAGAAACATCCAAGAAAGTTGCTAAAATTTAGTGGCAGCACAATTCTTCAGTAATATCTATGTATTGTTCCTTTATTTGGGAATCCTCCTGAAAGCATTGGTATTTCCCATCAGTAACTGAGATGGCAAGAAGGTGCACATTTGATAGATGTCTTTCCTAAAAACTGAGAAAGTCTATCTTTAAAATAGTCACTTTATGTTAAAAACTTTGTTCAGCAGACACTGAACAAAACAGGGGCTGTGATAGTATAAGTGACAGCATTTATTTCCATCCTCTTCTGAATGTGAACAGTCTCAGTTGCTGACACTGAGGTGGAACAGAAATATGTCTTTCCAGGGAAGGTCTTTCAGAAGTACAAGTTTCCCCTGTTTGCTGCTGTGGGTACAGTTAGAAAAAAGTACCACATGGTCACATTTCATTGTTCAGTTGCTAGAACCTGTATCTTCTCATCAAAGTAAACATATTTCATATGAAAAAGTAATTTAATACATAATACACTAGTTGTGGCTTTGATATAACCATTTGATAATCTTCCTTCTAAGTATTTTTCTTTTTTTCCTTTTTCAAAATTACAGTATAGGTAGAACAATATCAAATAAGGGTATGTGAGAACAGTGAGCAAAAATTAAGATACTATGATACCTGGACCTTCATCACATAATTTTTTGTAATTTTATTAACAACTGCAATTAGTATCCATGCTATATTAGGTAATTTATTCTTTTGCTTTGATCTCCCTCTAGTGTTCAGGAAATAGTGTTAGCCAGGTATTAATGACTGATTCCTCACATGTGTGGACATTATACAACATTGTGTTTCCTAATCTTGAGTTCATGATCTGTCATCCAACCTAGATTAATAGTTTTTGTATAAGGGAGTTCACTGCCATGGATCTTGGTGATTTACTGCACCAGAATACTGAGTATATGTCCCATATAATTTCAGTGTTGCTACTTTCTTAGAAATAACTTTATGCTGATAGAGATGGCACTTTTTGAATAAAAGAGCAAGGAAACAAAAAAGGGAAGTGTATATGTATACAAGATAAACACAGAAAAAAAATTGTTGTTGTATCTAAAGCTGTGCATATACCAATTAGGCTAATTACTTGCAAAATTTCACTCATATGATAACAACTGTGACTTCCTTATGGAAAGCATTTCTAGAGGGAAATTAAGCTGCAAATCATACTTGCTCAAATTTTAAACATAAGACCTGAGTGTATATGTTGGATAAAATTCTTTTTTCCTGATTTTGAAAACTGCATAAAAGCATTTTCTGACCAAACCATGAATTGAACAGACTAGAGGTCTTGCAAAGATTACAGCTGAAAGGTTGGTTTACTTCTTATGGATACATGTTTTCTTTTTCCCTTAAGATCAGCACCAAAGTAACACAAATATGTACTTGTTTTATGAATAAGGAAAAGTCAGGAAAGATATTTAAGGTTAGGTATATTGAATATACCATGATTTTGTTGCTTTAAAAAAAAATCAATAATGCATCTAAGCTATGCAGAAACTAACTGGCCAGGACTACTTCTCTCTCTATGATATGAGTGTATCTTCATTCATATTTCAGCAAAGACACTGAGAGCAAAAAAAGTAAAAATTATTAAAGGAGAATGGAATGTGTTCTTGATATACTTAAAAAGAAATCCATGCAGTAGCAGAGAGGAAGAGGAATTATTTAGGATGTTAATGAATGAAATGGCAAGAACCATTAAAATGGCAGAGAGAAAAACAAATTAAAGCTGAAAACCCAGGATGCATTTTCTAATTGATTAACTCCTTGTGGCAATATAATTTTCCACATACAATTCCTGAGACGGTAAGCTATGCTGTTATCTGAAGTACCCGGAACTAAAAAAAACTTGCATGAAGTGTTAGAGGTTATATAAAGATTCTTGTTTTGTCACATGCTGATACAGATTACCCTCAAAGACTTTAGTGAGATAATCCTCTTCATATCAAGTGTGTGGATAATTTATTGAATGTGAGCAACCTATAGAGATTAAAACTATCAGCTGTAGAAAATCAAGAAATGTAAATGCATTCATGCACTACCTACTGGTGTTTTGCTTCCTTCTCCAGTACTTGAACTTTGGAGAAGCCTTCCCACCGGCTCAGACAGCACACTGTGACCTGGGGAGGAGGCACTCCTGCAAGTCATTTAATACACAGCTATCAGGGAAGAGAGTGAAATGCAGTGGAGGCTTCCCCTGTCTTCGCGGCTGGGCAATGTTATGTGATCATGAGGGTTGTTTTTTTTCTGAAGCATGTGGAGCCTCACTGTCTGCAAAGCTTCTGTCGCTTTGTGAAGTTGAGATACATTAGGAAATATACCCATTGTGATACACGAAGAAGTAAAATTATTAGTCTGTTGCAATTTTAAATGACATAATCTGCCTAAGGGTAAAAAAACCAAGTTGTGCTTGATGCAGGTAATTGCTTTGCAAGTGATGCAAATATACCCTTTGGTCACATCCTTCACCCTCAGATTAGTCCAAGCCATTGGACTTGGTGACAAGCTACAGTGATCAATGCCTACTAAATATATGTTTCTTTATTAAGATTGTGGTTGAAAGACTCATGTTTCTTTGAAACACTAGTTATAGTGTCCCAGACATTGTTGTTGGCTTTTATTACACTATTGTTTCCTATTTGTTCCCAGAATAAAATAATTTTAAGCCTATATACAGCTGTAACTTCCTACAAAGAATGAAAAATTATATTGGAGTTGAACACAGAGCAAATTGTTCTTTGGGATCATTGTAAAATCAATCAAGAGGCCTTCAAATGACATTTCTGGAGGCCACTGCTCTGTTCTTGCACTTTCCAGTAAATCATTGTTTGCCTGTGATAATGCCATCTCAAACATGTTATCAACAAACATCAAGGAAATCTCCTTTGCAGAAAAGCATTAACCATTTATTGAAAAAGAAGTCCTGTGTTTCTACTCTAAAGAAAGAAGCACTCCTAGGTGTTCTTTTAGAAGCCACCCATCTTTTTTCTCTGATTGTGTTTGCTGCAGTAGTTGCAAACAAAATAATAGTCCAAGTAGATTGTACCACTGGAATAATATTCAGTATTTTTAAATGACAGAAAACAAGGGTCTGGATTTATAGCATGTAGCCTGCTGTTTGAGTGCATTATCTTATGTATTAGGTATGTCTTACTGAAAAAAACCCCATGCATCAAAGATACAGCATCTTCTTTCCTGAAAGCTACTTAAAAGTGCCATTGTTCTTTTTTCTTACCACTGAACAAATATATTGACATCTATTTATGCTGAAAAGTAAAAATGGTGAAAAGATGATGATAAAAAAAATCAATAGATGGTTATTTTCTCTGAGAAGCCTGTAGAATGGGGGCAGGGTGAAGAAAATAACCTCTTTTAGGTTTGTCTTTTCAGAGACATCTTCCTTCCATGTGCCTGGGAGGGAGAACGAATAGGAAAACAAGTGTGGAAGGATTCAAATCTAAATTCTCCAAACCTGTAAAAATCTGCATGCATTTCGAATAGAGGCCACATCATGCTTTAGTCTGGTTACATGTTGGCATTCAGTGCTTCCATGGCTTCTGATGTTGGTAGAAGTAGACACAGTCTCACTGCAAAAGGTGTGCTGTCATCCAAAGCCACCTCTGGAGAGGTGTGGAAGGTTTATGGAGATACCTCAAATTCGGTCATTTTAGCTTGTCTTTTCCATGCGTTAGCGTGTGGAACCCCTATGGCAATGACACTCTGGCAGCACAGGTATTTCCAGTTCTGCACAAATGTCATGAATCACACGTGTACATGGGGGCTGTATGTGTGTGTGTGTGTGTGCATACAGTGAAATTTCACTTCTGCTTCTGGTCTGAAATAATTAACAGGGTATATCAAAGGATATATCAAAGGATAAATAATCAGTTCAGGTATTGTAGGATTGCTGTCTGGGGTGTTGGTGCAGTTTGTTTCAGATGGACGGGATGGAGATGGGAGACCTCTGGAGTTTGGTCTTAGAACGTGAGTTTTATTGTGAAAAGGCGTGGATGTAGGAGACCTGCTGGGGGCCACCAGACGCAGCTCCGAGCAAGTCAGAGAAATAAGAGAGAGAGAGAGAGAAGTACAGAATATGGAATACTGTGGTTGTCGCTTACAATACAATAAATCATCTTCTGTGCTGAATATTCTAATTTTCACTAACCAATCTAGAACAAGCTACAAATCCTACAACATTTACATACAGCCTATGAGAGTCATTGCATTACCATACAGCATTATATTTTAAACCCTAAAAACTGCTTTTTGGACCCTCTGCTAAGTTGGTAGGGTCTGCTCTGACCCTTGGACCTGCCTGCCAGCAGAGGGTATTATCTAATCAAGGAGGGGGATTGTTTAATAAAAGAGGGAGATTACCTTCAGTGGCCATACCATTGTTTTTCCAGTTATTTAGTAACTGAGGTTTGGTATCTCAAAGCTTGTCTTCATTTCATTCTCATTTATAGTTTCTATATTCTCAGCATCTTTTGCCAGGTAGTAATATTGATAAGGCTTTCCTATTTCATCCTCCCCAACAAGGTATCTGCAACAACACGTGTTAAATAGAGGCATTTGCTCTGCCCCAATTTGTGGTTATCTGCTTCAAGGCAGAGACTGCTGCTGTCCTCTGCCTTCCTCTGCTGTGCGCTGCAGACTGACACAGGATTAGCTATCTAAAAGTATTGGCAATTAGAGTGCACCAAACCACACAGTTGTCTGAGAAATCTAACTGTCAGGTAGATCAATGGAATTATTCAATATTTGTACTTGAGCAAGTGAGAACAGAATTTAATCTCCCTGAGCAGAGTGAATACAAGAAAACTGTACCTGGCAGGAGTAGCCTTCCTTAGATAATTCCCAGTCCAGATCCAGAAGAAGACTCATTGACGACCAGCTAGAAAGTCTCCGAGGAATATGTGGCCTCTGGCTGATGCGGTGAAAAAAACAGATGAAGCAGGAAAAACAGTATACAAAAGATAAGAAACATTTCAGTAGAAGTTTTCCTACAATGTAAGTTAACTTCTTCAGTTGGTAAAGAGGAAAATCTTACTCAGTCTTCATACAGGAGGCATAAAACCCCTGCCAAAATTTTGCTTTAAAGAAGAATGATTGTAAAATGAACGATTTTAGGGATCATGGGAAATATGGCACTTCATTCCACAATAACATTGCATATTTCACTAATTTCTCCAAGGAGGCTTTCTGACATTAGATATATTTAGCAAACCTCTACTTACGTGCTAGAGAAACCACTTGTGAGTCAGTTTGCCGGTAGCTCTGGGAGCAAGATTATTTATAAAGGAAATCAAGCCAACACAGTCTTTGCGTAAGGGAAAGATTGGAACATCTAAATCAAGGAGAATGACAGTTGTTTCATTGGCATAACCTTGAATTAGTGTCTCTTTAAAATAAATCATCCACTGTCTCTTGAAACATTTATAAGGAAAAAAAAGGAAGAAAAGCCCAATCAAAGGGAAAATATTCTGTTTCAGATGGATTATCTTTCCAGCTACTCCTCTTTATAACCTTCCCTCCTAGATTTTGGAAGGAAGGGTGTGTAAATCACAAAAAGACCATGGGCTGTATTATAAATAGTATTTGAACACTCAGGTAGATGGTTGAGATGTCATAGGATGTTTCCTGCCCATCAAGATGATTTTCACTGTGTTTGTTTTCAATCTAACATCTCTGCTAAAGACAACTGGTGGCTGAACTGAAAAGTTAACGAGGTAGAGAGAGCTCAGCAGCACCGAAGTTCAACAGTACTAGTCTGAATAACTATAAGTGATCATTATGGAGTACTGTAATTCAGATCATGAAGGTAAAAAAAATGCACTGAACTTTTACAATATTCCATGAAGGTGTGGTAGGCCCTATTACTGAAACAAATGGAAAGGAAAAGCATAAGTGAGTTACCCTAGGGAAAGACTTCACATTTGGATCTATTAAATAGCAATTAAATTGCAATGCCCAAAAGTAGAATTGCATTCTTAACAGTATAAACCGAGGAAATGTGTTTGCTTCCAGGGTAAGCAAGAAAAGCTTAAGTCTGCTTCAGAAAGGGTGAATTCAGGCACAAGAAATGAGGATTTAATTCATCTCTGTGCAGCAGGACTGGTAAAAACATAAACCCCCTGCAATTAGCAGTTTGGCAGCTTCAGTGAGAGTCATTTGGATCCCTGGAACATAATGATTGGAAAAGCTTAGCAACACATTCAAAGGGAGGGGACCTGAAAAAAGAAAAAACTTTCATAAAATAGAAGGTATATTCATCATGTTTGAGTGTCCTTCAGATTTCCAAGGAGAAAAAGTCTCACTCATACTCCTCACCTTCAGCTGTACACAGGTTTGATCAGTTGAACCTGCTTTTTTCTTTAGACCAGTTGAACCTGCTGAGTGCCGTTACGATACACAGAGAAAATGAAATAGGATAAAGTCAAGACAACTGCTATCACAGGAATATAGAACAATTTTGTACTATTTCTTTTAACCTGTGTTGCGCAACATTTGAATAACCTCCTTCAAATATATCTGGTTACGGTGCTTGCAAGAGCAAGCTTCAGGAGCACTCATTCGTTACGGTTCTTCGGGCAGAACTCATCTCCTTATGAGTTCAGGTTCTTCACACTGCTTTGCACATGAAGACCCTCATTAGATGCCTTAAAAGCTGAGAAAGCTTTCACTCCTTGTGCTGTGAATTTCTGTTCTACACAGTGAGTGAAATACACAGCTTAACATTATATTGTATGCACAAAAGGCTCTGTACCATAAGCGGCAATACATAGTTAGTAAAGAAAGGCCCATGGATTTGTGCTTGCATTTTATTTTGGTTACAGAGAAAATAAACCCTGGAGGCACAGAGAGCTCTTCACTCAGCCTAAGTTGGGATCAAGTCTTAACTGAGAATGAAGCAAAGAGTCAGAACTCACCATAACAATGTTTAGTCAGAGAAGTGGTGAATGGCCCATCATTTGAAGTGTTCAAGGCCAGGTGGGATGGAGCTCTGAGCAACCTGGTCTGGTGGAAGGTGTTCCTGTCCATGGCAGTGAGGTCAGAACTACATCACCTTTAAGGTTCCTTCCAAGCTGAACCATTCTGTGATTCTATGTAAAATAAAGACATTAGCTTAACCCTGTGGTATGTCCCTCCTAGCATTTCAAATCCCTCTGTCCAGGTGTAATGTGAATGGCACTCCGAGCAGCCCAACAAAGCTGGGACTGTAGATGTGCGAGGAACAGCACGGTGCCCTCAAGTTCTGACTGCAGCTCACAGAACTCTCAGCCTCCAGGATTGCAATAAGTGCAAAGCTGCAGCCGTAGGAGAGCTTGAGCTGCATTTGCTGTAGTTTTGACCTGGCTACTGAGGCTCTGCTGCTCAGCAGGGGTGTCTGATGCTATGGATAAATGCACAGTGAATGTCTGAGGAAGCACAATTGTAAGAAATAGGAAGGTTAGTATTTGTCAGAGTTTTATTCTGAAAGGTACTGTGAGCATTTAGAAAAAGGATCAGAGGTGACAAATAAATTAAAATGACCCCTGACAAGCCACCTACCTAAGCATAAATCACTGCAATTTAAGGCAGTTGATTTTTTCTAATATTAATTCTTCGATTTTCTGTTTTGTTTTGTGAAGGGAAGATACGTAAATAAGAAAGGATATCTCAGAGAGATGCTAAGAGTTATTCAATTTTTAAAAAAATATTGCTATGTAATATTAAAAACAGATGTACTACGATGAATTGCAATGAAAAAGCAGCTAGAATTGCATATCATAAATAAAAAATGAATCCCTGTTATCATACTGCATAAAATTCATTATTTCTATTTATTGAACTATTAAATCAGTAGATTATTTGAGTTTGAAGGTTGAAAAATGCAAAATAATTAGAGAATGACCTTATCACCCAAAAAACTTGTTACAATGATTTTTCCAGTTCTGTGCTTAAAAAAAAATACAACCAATTTAACACTCATATTGCATGTGTTTTCATCCCACTGAGTTTCAATTCCAAAGAGCACATCAGCAAATAAACAGTATTTTTACAACATGTGAAGAGTGTAAGAGATCTAGAAATTGTGGCAGTAAAAAGCTCTATAAACAGTCCAGGCTTTCAAGGAGGAGACAGGCTCAGTCGTGTTGGCTACAAGAAGACTGATTGAAAACTGTGACCTCAGAAGGGTCAAGAAAAACACAAATACTATTGCCACAGGATACAATTTTTCTCCATCTAGTACACAGGGAATACATCAACTGTAGTTTATTAGCTATATTGAATACTTAGCAGAGTCTCAGATTCTGTAGCTGTGACCTTTAACAAAACAAGTAAGCATGGATTTAGCCTACTATTTGATTCTTGCTTCGCAGTAGATCTGTTAGGGCAGATTTTTATTCCATACCATTCTCAACATGCTGTGCAAACTCGGAACTTTGCAGAAAAGGCAACTATTAGGCTACTCTGTCATCAGAAAGCAAACAATAATCTTTTGGGGACAGATGGCTAGAGAAAACATTAACAGGAGAAGAGGTTTTTCTGAAGCAGAAGATAGCCTAATTGTGGCTGTCTGGTAAATAAAAAATATGTAAATATCTGCGATTTTATTACTAGTAATCCAGTATTTGCACAAAGATGTTACTAATTATTTTTTCAGTGACTTGAAGTATGAAAGAAAAGTAAGTTTTAGGGAATTTCTGGAGGTACACTGGTAATGAATTCATCCCTGAGGCAGTGCCATATGGTCAAACAAAGCTCCAAGAAGAAAGGATTCAGCCAACTTTTTCAGATGTTAACATGTTTTATCTTGCACAATGAAATACAGTGAATGATAAAAGATGGTATTAGAATGCCAGAAGAGATTTTTTTTTTTTAGATGAATCTGGGCTCTTTTTGATCACTTCAATTTTTCTAAAAGGAATTGTCTATGAAATTTTGTTAAATCCTACAACATAGTCAAGGAGTGTATTAAACTCACTACATGTGGGGTTTGTGTGGCTTTCTTAAATGTTAACTTTTACTTATTTATAAATACTCTGGTTTGTTATTTTTGTATCGTGCTGTTGCAAGTGTTTTGAGTATAATGTTGCTGTTCAACATGAAAGATTAGGAAGGTTTTAAAAGGAAAAGCTGGCACTGCTTTTGCCCTGAGAGATGGTTCTCACACACCATGCGGTCAGATACTGCTCAAGCACTGGTGTTCAAAGGGACCAAAACATTTTCCGTGGATGTAAAACATTTCCCATTCAGTCAACAGTATGTCAAGAGAATTTAGTAATCTTATAAAAACTACATTAGTTTCTTAAATAGTGCAAATGGGAATGGCTAAAAGGAATACATGGTTTTTTAAGAGTGATTGGCTTTCTAGTATAATTTTCCTTTTTTTGTTTCCTAATTACTGTATGTTTTCCTGGTGCTTCCTCTTTATGGAGCTTTTGGAGGGCATTCTAACCAAATAAAACCTAGGGGACAGATTTGTTAATTTGATTATCCACTATCAAAATTACTATCAAATTATTTTCACCTTCAAAAAGCAAACACTATGATGCTTCTTAATTTATAAATTTATTTTTATGAAGAACTTTATTTCCATGATTATCCCCCATTTATTTAAGCTCTTGAGCTTTTTCTTCTTTTTCTCACTCATTTTATTCTTGCAGTACTACCAACAAAACAATTTCTCTTGATGTAGTTTTCAATGAAAGCTGTTCTAATTAATACAACTGCCTATAAAAATAAACACGTCCTTAAATTGTCATCACACTTAGATAAATGACCACATTTGCATGTAGGTTGGGGTCATTATACTTGTTAAACAGTATCTGTAAAAATGGTAAAAAACTTAAAGATATTCAGTTTTATATGAACTTTAAACCAATAAAGACTTCAAGAGAGACATACATTCGCTTTTTTTGGAAGAGTCTAGTCTTTCAGCATTCAGGAGGAGCCAATACCTTAGAAGAAAAGTATCTAGAACTTTGCATTCTCTTCTTCCAGAACCTCCTACAAGGCAGGAGAACTTCCCTCTTCTCCTTCTAGCCTGGTTTAAGGCAAGCATTGCTGCTGGCAGACTGTGGCACAGGGCAGGCAGCTTTGGATCTGAAGTTTAGGTCCCTTGGGATGATTTGCTTCTCTTACCATTCACTGCCTGATGGCGAGGCTGTGTTTTATTGTTTAATTGCAAAATGTGTCACCTTAAGGACAGCAAAATGAAGCTTCATGTAAAGTGATAGTCTGTGGACTGGGATTTCTAGTTAACTATTAACGGACAGAAATTCAATGTTTGGTTAGTGCAGTTAATTTTTTAAAAAGCTCATAAACTTCAAAATACTTTGCATAGAGAAATAAATAAAGTGCATAAAGAGAAGTTTCTTTATTTGAAATTTAATATTATATTTGACTTCTCATTTCTCATTTAAAATTTTTTAAGAAATCTGAATTTCTAAATAAAGTTTTATATATTTGTGCTTTCTTTCTAGGTAGGAGAAGACACATTAATGCATTTTACACTAATTAAAATTAACAAATAAAAATATGGAAAGGAGTAAGTGTAATGACAGGGAAAAACATTACTAGAAAACTCTACACTTTCCGGCCAGTAAGATAATTTGTCCATTTACCGAAATCTCTGGCAGAAGATTCAGACATTGAGGAATTACTTAATCTGTTTTAACTTTTCTTTCTTACTTTGCTCTCAGAAAAGTCTTGTGCCCTGGGGCCCTCATTGGGAGCATCTGAAGGCAAGAGTAGCAGTTTGTCTGTCATTGGTTCTGAGCAGGAGCAGGGAAAAAGTGCAATCTTTTGATAAAGCAGCTTGAAGATCTCCTTTTATTTTCCTTGTTTCCTTTTGTGCGGATGGCTTTGTGTCAGGCTGAGACAGCATCCCTACAATCCTAGGATTGTAGGTGCAATTAACCTGACCACCTCTGCAATGTCTTGTTCTATAAAATTCTGATTTATCTTTATGTTTGAAGCTTTGATAGCGGAGTTAAACTGAATGGGAGGAGCAACTTTTGAGAATGGAATAGTGCAATTTAAAACATGACCTCCTAGTGTAGTGACTGGGTGGGTGGAGGAGGGTTAACTGGAACATCAAAGATACCTCCTACAATTTTTATATCACTTAAACCTCAAAAGACAGGCAGGTGAAAGTGCTGAAATGTATTAATTTACTTTTTCTCATGACCATTACATATCACTACTTAATAAAAATAAAGTCATTTTCCAAATGGATTTTTAAAAATAATTTATCTGGGTAGTTTCTAAATGCATTGGCAACTCTTGGGTCCCTTTTTTTAGTTTGTATGTTCTTTTGACATCTTATTTTTCTTATATTTAATTTCTCGCTTTAAGAATAATGTGATTTTTTAAAATGCTGTTTGTGTACTTATGTATTTTGTTTAGTGTGAAGTGGTTACTGTCTGAAATAACGTACTTACAATTTTTGGCATGCAAAGAACAGAGATAATCAATACAACAGCTTTGTCTGCTGCTTTTTCTCTTTCAAGACATTGATATTCAGCTTTTGTTTTAGTTTTTTGGTGGAAACTGGAGAAAAAAGCCTATTTCTTCAGGCATTTGTGGCTTTTTCCCTCTGACCATTAATTAGTCTATAGCATGATTTTATTGAATGTTTCATTTGTTTAGTGTGACAGAAAATCAACAAAGACTTGGATTTTTGTTCTCAATCTAGTTTGTATCTACCTGCCAATTATTCCCACTAAACACGTTTCCCCCAGACAATGTTTAGTTATCTCTTATGTATAATCGAAAAGCCTCTTATATTGTTCATTTGTCATTCTCAGCCATACATGGGTACTGAGACTTGGAGCAAAAAATTGCTTGTGTTTGCATCAGTAAATTGAATTTTTTTGTTCTTGTACTAATCTTCACAAGCGGCATTTAGGCTCAGTAGAAAAAAAAAAGAAAGAAAAAGGGAGAGGCTCTGTCTTCCCCACCATTTAAAAAATCTTATATATTTTTGAGGAGATTCACCTTTCTGTTTTGTAGTCCCATAACTAGCAGGCACTTTTCTTTGATGTGATTTGGTGGTATTGATGTATTTTGTTGCCCATGGGCTTGCTTCAATTAAAATGTGAGATTGTCGAGGTTGAAAGAATATTGTGTTTTTTTCAGGTCTTTTGAGCCCTTGGAAGTGCATTCTAAATGTAATTAAAAAAGCACAGAGACAGCAAACATTAGAAATATGGGGATTCTTGACTTCTAATATGGTTGTTACATAGAATGAGTTTTCAATACTAAGCCACTTATAGGTTGAAAATAGAAAAATTTCCTGGATCATTACATGTCTTTAACTGATTATAAACTACAGTTAAGTGAAGATCGTGTTATAGGAGCAATCACAATTAGTGAGAAGGTCTCAAGGAATGTTTTTTGAGCAAAGCCATGGCAGCCTGCCCAATTCCTGCTAAGTTGCCTGTTGGGGTCCAAGGCAGCCCGCAAGCAGAGCCAGAAAAAAAACCAAACCTGGCCTCACGGACCTGCCCTGAAACATGCTCCAATCAAACTCTATATATGCTGATACCTCACTGTGTTTCCAGAAATAATGACTCAGGTTGGAATTTCTCCCTTCCCCCCAATCTTCCTGAACTTTCTGTGAATCAGAAGTTCTGAAGACGCCTTGATCTACAGAACAATCCCTCATATTCATTCTCTAGGAGACAAGACCTTAAGGCTTCCTGCACCCACAGCTGGGACAGTTCCTGACCATAAATAATTTGACTTTTAAATTTCTGCTATGTTTTGATGGGCTTTCCACTGATATGAAATAGAAGAAGAGGAGATGAAGTTTCTTTCTAAGTTTTCAACTACCAAGTTGAGTAAATGGTCTAGAGGAGAGGCCAGGCTGTTCTCAGCATCTCTCTCTTTTCCACCAATGAGCAGTGCAACTGGATCACCCTAAAGGAACGCAAGCAGTTGGGATTTTCTCCACCATTCATTCATCGTGTAAAAACCTGTATGCAATGTGAACAGAGAATGTGTTTATGAAATGGGTTTGTCATAGCCAGGGAAGTATTGGCACAGGTCAATTGTGATCTTAAACACTTGAATCAAACACTTTTTTAAAAATTCAGTTGAAAAAAAAATATTCCCATCAAGCTTATTATGTGAAATAGCTAAAATTGAAATAATTCTATACACGTACAAGATGCAGAAGAGTGAAAACATCTGTAACAATCACACTGAATTAACCCAGAATTCCTGTACTTTGACATTCTTGTTTGATCTTTGATTTTTGTAATAAAGAAAACTATTTCCTTCACCATTTTATTCACAAAAATGCTTTTCTTCAGCAAGCTATGTGTACTTTAACTTTTCATCTTATTTCGTTTTAGTTCAGGGCTGCTAAAGAGCTATATTGGTTCTCAGCAGAGCTCAAAATGGCTTGTTCTTTATTCAGAAAGAAGGTGAATAATTACATTAAGCCTGAACAATGGAATAGTTCAGAAATTGAAATAATCACCACCACCACCACCACCACCAATTTGTACAGTTTGACACATCCAGTGTACTGATTATGAAAGTTATTTCTATTTAGAGTTATTAATGATAATTCGTCCATACTAATTTGCTTATGGAATACAAAGCTAATGTGAGAAATGTCAAAATATGGCAATAAGAACAGTGCATAATTAATCAAAGTGTTATTTAAACCCAAACTTTGAAATAATTATAATTATCATCTTTTAGTATAATGATATGGCAAAAGGGAAAATGAGTGCATTTTGCCATCTATGAGAGATCTGTGTTCCTGCAAATGCTTATGCTAAGCTATAAATATACCTGAGTGTAATTTTGGTACTGGAGTCTTGCTAAAAACTGGAGCTGAAGGAGCTATTTTATTTTTCCACTAAGAGGAGTCTACACCAGGTGAGGAAATACAAGATGTTCAGCAAGAAAAAGCTTGAAAAAAGAAATAAAATAGGCGGTCATTATGTAAGAAAATGGAGTGTCTTTAAAAAAAAGATTCCTGTAGATTATGCCCATTTCCTTTTCTATTTATAGACCTGTCCACTTTGTAAAAGTAGCACTGAAAAGGCCATGATTGTGCATGCAAAACATTGAATAAATGCAAAAGTTTTCATAAGCTGTCTGTGTTTTATGGATTTTGTAACAATAATTGTTACATATGAACTCCAAGGCAACACTGCTACTAAACTGAAAAGTGGGGAGATAAGTATTGTCATAAATGCAGACTATCCACTAGAAACCATTAGGTTCTTGCATAAAAGCAGTTGCGTGTCCACAACACAAGCAGTGGTGCAAGGCTTGCTCAAGAAATCTGGAAACTCATCGTTGGCAAATATGACTGTTTGACATTTTGGCCCTGAGTGCTACAAATAGGCATCACTTTCCAAACTGCCCTACTTGTCAAGTATTTGCCAAAATATGTAATTTCTAGAGATATGTACAAAATAACTTTAGACTAGTTACAGAGAGTTGAGCAAATAGCGGAATAATACATTGGATTCTAGCTCATTTATGCAGTCTACAGGAGAGAGAGTTTGATGTGATCTGAATACATCTTACAGGCACACAAGTAGCAGTTTCAAAGTAAAGGGATTTTAACATCTGACCAAAGGACAAAGGCCCAAAGTTGAAGATGAATGCATTCAGATTCTCGTTTTCCTTTTTATGGTTAACAAGATGTACAATGTGTGAAGGGTAAAGTAATGATGATTTAAATCTCTGGCTTATGTTGTGGAGGGGGCTGGAATTCATGGCCCTTGCAACATGGCTTAATTACTAGCTGTTGGTCCAATCAGTGATATTAAACTAACCATCATATCCTCAGAGTTATTTAGGCACTGCTTTTAATGGAAATGAGAGCCTGAGTGCATCCCACTTGACACAAAGTCCATCGTGAAAGTGGTCTCTGAGCATTTTGTAATGGGCATTCCTCCAGCAGCAAATCGTTATGTGACAGAGAATGAGCAAGGTCTTGCTTTGCAGTGGTCATGTCTAGGAGCCACCTACTTTTACACATTTCACTTTAATTATTAAGACTAATTATTTCTCTGCTTATTCCATGAAACTAATTTTTATGTAAAGGTTACCAATAGTTACTTAAACATATTCTAGATATTTCCAATCCAGTGGAATTTGGATAGTTCTTTACAGACCTTTAAAAGTAGATTTCTGAGGGTTTTTTTCATGTTGTGTTGATGTCTCCTTTTACAAAAAGTACAGTTCTCTAATGTACTACTTCGAAGCATGTAACCATTCTAGAGTTTTGATGTTGTAGCTTTGATGAGCACTTGTACATCAATTTTGCACTGAATGTCTTGTTTTGACTTTGCAGTCTCTAAACTGTCTCTTGGGCAAGTGGTAACACTTGTGAAGAGGAATTAGGCTAGGCTGAACATGATAGTGGAGTGCAATGCCTTCATTCACATTTTGAGGTGCCTGTATAGAGCATTTCATGTGTGAAGGGCATTTTTCAAGCTTTCTGATAGTTAAACATTTCTACTGCAAGTAAACTACCTCCAACCTTTCCTGGCACTGATTATTAATTACTATACGGGATAAAGTCACAGCATTGTTAATGGTAAACCATGCAGATTAACTCTGGAAGATTCAGGAGGAAAAAAAGATTGCACTTCACATATTAGTTTTTATGCAGATGTAGAGAGCTGGGGAATTCCATGCTGCAGAAAGTGAGAACAATTAAATTACTACATGGGGAGTTGTTGCTGATAATACCAGTTTTCTTCCCCTTCCACTAAATCTTGCTTCTTTGCGAACCAGATTTTTATTACCGATGTCGGTTTTCCCCTGCTAGGTAATGTCTTTGAACTGCAGTATTTGTTTAAACAAACACTTTAAATGAATTTATGGGCTCATTTAAGAGACAACTCCTTTGATTACTTTCTGGTGCAGGGAGAGGCATGCAAAAAAAAAAAGATTATGTTGCCTCCTGTATCAGGCTGTTGCTGGTACATGAGATAGGAGTGCAGGCAGAAACAAGCTCAGCCTCTCTCTGCATTCATGACTTCTTGATTAGACTCAAAAGGGATAGATTAGATGGATGCAGAATCTAAGCTAATAGCTTCAATTTGGAGCTGATCTGCAGCTGATTGAATTGAAGAACAGACAGAACTGGCCTGTGTCTGTCTGTAAGAGGCTGCCCAGACATATTCACCATGATTCTTGCACCAAGATTCTGTTCTCCTTGATCAGTTAAAGCCCATAATTTAGGATGTCCAGGCTTGATTTAAAAAGCCCCCCAAAACCCACCCACAACAACTCAACTCTCTAAGTAGTGGAGAACTGTTGGCTGTTTTCTAGTTTTATACTTTTTATATATGCAGCTATACACAGAGCAGGATCCCGTTGGGTGCAAAGGATGCAGCTGTGGAAAACAAACGAAGTACAAGAAGAATGTGCAAACAGAAAACTGTTGCTTCCTCTGTGTGTGTTTCTCATTCTTTCTGAAACCTGTCATCCCCTCATTATCTTCTGGTGAATGAATTGCTTTTAATCAACAACAGAGGCTATAACTTAATATCTAGTATATTATTCTTTTAGAAGTATAATTATGGCAAGTCAGTTCAGAATAGCTGAGATATACAAGGATTGTAATGACAAAACACCCCCTGTCCTAACTTCTCTTGGATGTGGTAGTCAAGGTGTGACATTTCACAGGTGCCATTGCAAACATACATGAATAGTTCAAAAAAGAAGAAAAAACCTCTTTGAGGTAGTTTCACAATGGTGAATATTAAAAAGAACAAACCTCTAGCAAATTAATATCATAAGATAATTACTGACTTTTTGGTTTGTGTAAATCCTCTATCATTTGCTCTAACACTGCATTAATTCTGTATTCTATTATAAGAGGCTGACAGATTATAAATCTATTATTAAACAGTTCTAGCCTTAGACCTTTTGCAGATGTATTTTGTGGACTCTGCTGTATTAATAAAATAATTACTACTGAGTTGCACTGACAGTTGGTTTGGCTAGTTCCAGCAAAATTACAAAAAATACTCAGAAAATAGGGCTAGCTCGTCTATTCCCTGGTCCCAAGGCAGAAAGACCTACACCAATTCCGATTTACACAGGTTACTTTTCTAACCTCTTATCAAAACCATTTATTTCTGTGTATGTCACAACCTCCTTAAGTGTTTCCTCATAAGTGAATTAAATTTCCTTTGTCACAATCAAAGTCAGAGTGATATTAAAAAACCATGATTTGAAAACTGAAATTGTATTTTGACAGACTCGTTCTAACAGAACAATTACTTTTTCTTACTAAGTGCCTACTTTCCCTTTCATAAAAGAAAAATGAAAAAGAAAATAAAGGCAAATAATGAACTGTGAATTATTTTGATTTGGAGAGACTTACAACATCCTGTGAGTGTTTTAGGTGAGCCTTTCCCTAATCCTATTTCTTGTATGGGACAGGCTCTTTTGACATATAATATTCTTCTGATTTTGGGTAACTAACTGAATATCACACACTGTTTCTGGCCATTTTGCCTCTGCAAACCCATTCATTTAATTATCCAGGGATATTAGAAGCAATCTAGAAAAACAGGACTGAAAAAGACTACATATATCAAGTTCACTCGCCTGCAGTAGAAAGAAATCAAGAAAGAGAGTACATCAATGAATTTTTTTGTCGCAAATCACGAAAGATTTGATGTTTCTCTGACAGAGAGGATTTGACTGCTATGACTGAAAACATGATCACTGAAAAATCTACCATGGAAAAGAGCAGAGAACTCAAGAGACAGTCGGTGTGTTAGTGCTGGCACGCAGTCAGAAAAATAACAGTCCCAGAAAGTGGTTTATGCTTGGGGCTGCCAAAAAAATAGTGGTAAAACAAACCATCCAACCCAGCAGACATCCTCCATCCAACCTGGAGAATTCAGATATCTCACCTGACATTTGATATTGTCTGTGTGTGAAAGAGCAAGCTGGGGTGATGGAAGCATCACAACAGGTCCTCAATGAGTTGCTGAGACCATGCTAAATTAATATTAATGAAACTCATGTAGTTAATTCCTTTAGATATGAGCCACTGCCCAGCTCCAAGACTGAGATTGGATCTAGCCACACCTGGGCTCCTTGGGGAGTTTAGAAAGCGGGGAGGGGCACCTCTGAACCTTGTTACTCAACAAGAGGGTCTCCTGTTCCCTTTTATATCTCGATCTCTGTGTGTAACATCCTAAACTGATTTTTACTTGCTTTTCCAATGTATGTTTGATCCACGTGGTAAATAAAAACAGTTTGTAAGAATGGCCTTCATCCATGTAGTAGGAAGCAGAACAGTTACAAAACAAACCAGGGAAAAAGAGATTATGACACAGAGCAAAGAATGAAAAAACAAAGGAATTAAGCCTCAAAGGATAATTTGGAGCTAGAGTAAGACAGCGTACTCCTGGAACATTACAAGGAGCTGGTGAATGCTGCTTGGTGTCTGAAGACACCATGCATAAAGATCTGTAAATAGATTACTGGGCAAGGACACCCTGAGGCTTGGTGTGGCTGGAAGAGGAGTTAAAAGAGGTGAAACATGTAGCTGACATATGAAACATTTTGAGGGAAGAAGGGTTACACCAGATGTGCTTGATATATGTCTGTGCTAGGGTTTGCCTTTTTTCATGGAAATAAGGTGGCAATAGGATTCCTTCATGGAAAGGGCTATGAGCTCATAGGATTCTGTTCTGTGAACTCTTCCAGGTCATCCCTCTATGGAGGATTTTCTGATTTGTGTGTGGGATGGTACCTTGTGGTGTCAGAAAACTTGTTCCTCATTATCTTCTGGGTTGAGAAGCACGATGATTTTGTGCGTTGGCACTGTGCACAGATGTGGGACTTGGGCAAAAGCACATGAGGGTGAGCAAAGGAAACAAGCATAACATTAGCAGGTTGAGATTTCCAAATCAAGGATCTGAAACTGATGTTGCGCTGTGCAGTTGTGTCCAGTGTGGTCTTATATTGGGTTTAAGTGGCAAAGTTTTGGTCTCAGAAGAGATCAGGAGCTTCTGCCTGTCCCCCAGGTTGGACAGAGCCAATTCCAGATGTCTCCAAAATGGAGCCATGGCTGGCCAAAGCTGAGCCCATCAGTAACGCTGGTGACATGGCTGTGAAAACACATTTAAGAAAGGAAAAAGAACACCCTGCAGCAGCTGTGACACAGAGGAGTGAGAAAAATGTGAGAGAAACAGGTTTTTCCCCTTATGAAGTGGTGTTGAAGCATGTTGCTCAAATCACCCAGTGGGAACTCCAAAGACTCCAGGATTAAGCAGTATGTGATCACTGATTCTGAGAATATTGGTACTGCCTGAACCATGACACTGTAAGAAGGGACTCTGAAGGAGCAACAGATGATGTATAATTTATCTGTCCCTTGATACTGGAAAAGATGAAATTGAGCCTATTAATTTTACTTTGTGAATGGATTTGTTTCTATCATGAGATTATAGGAGGGTAAAGGGAAAATAAATATTGTTTCATCTTTTGCTTGTTAAGCAGTATGATGATAAAATATTTCTTCAAATGACAATGATTACTAAATGTGTCAGAGTAAATTATACCCTATCTTTTATGAGCCATACTGCACTTAATCTTTTGGTTTTTTTGTTGTCTTTTTCAAAAATCTTTCCCCCCCCGCCCAGGTTGGTCATACACTGTAAAATCATTATTTTCTTATTTACGAAGGTTCATGTGGTTTTGGCACCAGAAAACATCCGTTATCCATTTAAAAATTATATTTCAAGGCAAACTAATTGATTACTCAAAGATCATAGAGAGCAGCAAAACCCCATGAAACACTTGAAGATCATAATTTATGTAATAAGGTTAGAAAATAAGAAGGTGTTCTAACAAACCACATAATCATGGAGATGAGATGCTTGCCCACGGTTTTCATCACTACCACCAGAATGCATTATCTCTGATTATGACTCAAGTAAGCAGAAGAAGAGAGGTTTTAATGTTTGACTGCAATGGGTAAAGTCTAGGTTAAACATTAGAATCAGGGATAGAGTCCTGAACAATGCAGTGATCTTTTGGGGCCATTTATACTAACAGCAGAATTAGGGATGAAGAAAAAATGATGACTCTTCTGTCTGCCTCTATTTCTCTGAGGTTCTGACTCTCTTTTTTTTTTTTTTTTAAACTTCAGGAACATTTCGGAACTATTTCCTGCAGGTTATGCAAATCAAAGCAACTATCACTTGATCACTAGGCCACAACCATAATTCAAAGTCAGAAATAATAAGAGTAGCAACTGCTTGGAGCACAGTTATCAGTTAGTATGAGATTTGGTACAGTACTATTCCTTGGACAACACCCTGCATGCTGAAGCAGAGGAACAGAGGCCTAACTTTTGCTCTAAAGAGCGAATGTATGTGTAGAAAAGAAATAAAAAAATAGATGAGTAAATACAAACAGAAAGAAAAAAATTGATTATGCCAAAGAAAAAATGGAAGTGAGGCCAACAGCTCTTTTTTTTTCAGGAAATATAATGACTTTGCGTGGCACGCAGCAGTAGAGATCATTTGAATTGACTCCTTCCTCAAAGCAGGGTCAATGTAAACCTGGTTCCATATTGCAACCTGTAGTGCTAAAGGCTGTGTCCAGCAGAGTTTTGAATAGTTCTGAGTGTGGAATTTTTACCGCTTCTGTGGTTGACCTGTAACAGAGTTTTGAATAGTTCTGACTGTGGAAATTTTACAGCTTCTTTGGTTGACCTGTAACAGTGTTTGGCTGTTCTGATAGAGTGATATTTATAATATATGGTATCAAAAGTTCATACAAGGGATACAGTGGTGCTCATCTGTCTTGAGAACTAGTGTCAGAAAGTGTTTTGATCTTACATATGAGGTGATGAAATACAGTATAATAAGCAAATAATTGTGTTGTAGTGGTAATGTGGTAAATTTTTAATGAGTTAGTTCAGTTTTGTGACTGTGAACTGAGTTGAGACCAAGTATATGAGGCAAAAGGAAGCACCAGCAAATTTTTAAATAAATGTTTTTCTAAACTTTTAAAAAAATTCTATTTTGTTAACTTCATTAACTACGGAATGCTAATGACCAATATTCAGGCACTTGACAGCTGTGTAGATTCTGGTTCTAGCCTATACGTTTAGTACCACTAAATCATAGTAAAGAATATAGACTCATGAACTTCCTTCATAACATTATTTCTCCATTTAAATAGATCTTGACATTTTTTAGGGTTAATACTTCATTGTGAGACAGTAAAGAAGAGTGTTTAGGCACATACATGTTTGTTCTTTTAGGATAAGATGTAATCCTTACTGTGAAACACTCTGAGATATCCAATTACAATTAATTTTAATGTCACAGAAAAGCAACTGAAATTATTATTTTTATATCTGTAACCCTGAACAACAAAAACAATTACAATAATTTCTAAAGTTTTAATTCCACAAAGTGCTGATTAAGTGCTGCTGGGATTTAATGAAGTGATGTCAACTGCTTGACCAGAAATGACAAACTAAACAAGATCTTTTTATATGACTTAAAAATTCACCTTTTTTTAGCTTATTGTTTCAAATTACAATTGGTCCACTCAGCCTGTCAGGCACAAAAAAGGGAAAAGACAATTGGTTAATATGATAGCCCAAGTTTCTAGATACAGTTTTCCTTCCCTCAGGAATAAAGCTGAGCTTTAATACCATTGCTTTTATTTCAAGGTCTATCTGGTTGTCATTTTCCAGCTGTTCCCAGCTTGAGGAGTCAGAAACTGTCAATTGCCTTGGAAGAACTTTTCTTTGAGACATCTTACTCTGCTTCAAATCTAAAATGTTCAATACTATCCTACCAGGTAGTTGTAAGAGAGGGAAAAACCCACATTTGTTAGAGAGTGGCTGTTTTGCCTTAATTTTTTTAAGAAATTCCTGGAGTAATCATTAGAAATGAACAAGTAGCATGCATTTTTACTTATAGACCACTAGTTTCTGTGGCATCTCTTTTAAGAATAGCCCTTAATATATCAGATTGCTCAAGTTTGGCAAGAGTCACTCTCAAACATTTTAAATGTTACCTTTTAAGAACCCAGTTCAAAGCTTACCTGTATTATAAAAAATTTGATTTTATAGTTACACTGAACTTATTTTACATGTAATAGAGGAGAGGCTGGTACCCATTAAAACAGCTCTGACTGCAGGATATTTAAATTACCCATTAGACTGATCTAAACTGCCAGGTACAGATTGTGTTTACAAAGGATGGTCCCCCGATTTATGTTCACATAGCTTTAACAGCAAAACTTTGTAGTTTTGATTGGTGCTATTCAAATGAACAGTGTCTTATTCAATCAGAGATCTTGTGGAATGCAGAATTGCTATGATTTTTCACAGTACAGCAATGAAAACAGTTTCTCTCTCTTTACGAGACATAGTTACAGACTGCTCTTATTAGTATTGAGTCAAAAGTTCATCAAACACTTGTTTTCTCTTCATCAACATAAAATTAACACATCCATTTCTTACAAAGGTTCTGTGATTTAAACAGAGCAATTTACATCACATTAATACTTTCTACACAATTTCTGTGAAAATTGCATCTGAGCTGATTTCACACATAGAAAATGAAATCTAAATCTATTATTTAAAAAAAACCCAAACCCAACCCAACAGAAAAAAATCCCCTAGAGAGCCAATTCTATTCTGTGCTTCAGCTGTGACAGAAATATCAAGCAGCATCCTCCACAGGATTTATTATTTTTTGGTATATTCTCTTTACCTAGAACTAGAAGAAAAATCTATTCATCTTCTCTGTGAGTGTTATTGAGAGACAGCTAGAAATACTTGAGGGGATATATATGTGGGACATGAAACCAGAGTACGGATCTGGGCTTTTTATGCTACTAGCAAGTTTAAATGAAACAAGTGTTAAGTGTAGTGAAGCAGTAGCTTATAAAGATGCCTTAGATTTTCTGGGAGACTGCTTTCCTTCTCATATGTGCTGCGAATGTCCAGCATTAGCATCAATAGCAATTACAGAAGAAGAGTTGTTGAAAAAAACTGAGTGCAAGCTTGTTGAACAGCAATGGAGATAAAGAAAGGGCTGAAGAATCGGGTGGGGCTTTTTTGTGTGTATGATGCTTTTTAAAAAAATTTCTTTTCTTCTAATTAATGTAAAGGAATGGTAATCAGTTGCTTGACCCGTTGCAACAGAAATATGCAAACACATGTCAGAATATGGGAGAACAAAACTTTACAGTTTGACCAGGTTGTGTCCATGTCAGCAGCAGGACCAGCAGACGTCACCACTGTGGTGATGTGGTGACCATTCTGGTATTCCCAGCTTGTCCTTGGAGTGCTGGGGAAGGTGTTTGGCACTTCTGTTCTGGGCAAGTGTGGCTTAACAAGTCTTCAGCAACCAGATATTCTGTGAAATATGATCCTACAGGCAGTGTCAAATCCCATTTTCACTTGGATGTAGTCAAGTCTCCTGCATTGAAACTAAATGGCAACATTCTATGTTGATTTTTTGGAGTGTGTTTTGTTTGTTTGTTTGTTTATTTTTCCCAAACCCATCCTGATAACAGGGCAGCGCTGAAGGCTTCAGCCCTTGATGAGCTTTTGCCACTTCATTTAAATCAAATTTGTGTAAAGTTGCTACTGAAATTATCTATGCTACTACCTCACAACAGGAGGTTTGAAGGTAGCTCGCAGAATGAAACAAAAGCTCCTAGAAATGTGACGAGGCACCTTTTTCTGTGAAACAAAATGGTTGAATCTCACAATACTTTGCTTCAGGGAAGTCAGTTTCCCTGTGATGTTATTTCATTGGTTCTAAAAGATGCTTCCCAATTTTACTCTGATTAACTATGGAATAAATTTAAATTGTATCTGTTCAAAGAAGATCCTGTGATTTATCTGACATGTAATGAGACTGTTCAGATGCTAATGTTTGTTTTCAGAACCTTTGTAAGTATGTTTGGAGAACCAGCAAAGCCAAGTACTTCCTTCCTCTCAGGAATTTACTTTAGCAATCTTTTCCAAACAGCTTATTGCTTTTTTAATTATATGGCACATTTTATAGAAGTACATAGCCAATTTTATTATTTTCTATGTTTTACTTGATGCATATTTTGATTTCATGAGCAGATGCGATTGGGAACCTGAAGTTCCCAAGAAAATAATATTTAATTTTAAAAAATATTATCTATAAAAATATTGTAGCAGCCAATAAATCTAAATATAAATCACAGAAGAGAAAAAATATGGGAAGTACACTAATTTTCACTATTATGCCAAAGACTAAATCTGAGAGATACATTTTATTTTTGGTTGTTTATTCTTTTTTTCATTGCCTTGGCCCACTTCTTTCCCAAAGCTTTGGATGCTGATTGCTAACATTGAATGAATCTACTTAGGATGATCAAGCTTAGCCTTTCTTCAATGAAATCACCATTCCAGAATTTTGTTTACCTCCAAATATTTTCCTAATTAGTTTTTGCCCTGCATTTGCTCAAGGGTCCCCATGCCAATGCCTTCTCCTCTCTGCTCATGAGAAGTGTAAGTTTTTATATCTATTTGCTGCACCCACTGCATAAAGAAGCAAAGCAAATTTTGCATGACAGTAGCTCAGTGATACTTGGAACATAATTAGTGTTGCAGATACCCAAGAAGATTAAGACTGCTCAGCTCCTTTGATGCAACGAATACTCTGTAGTATTACTGATTATACCATTTTCTTCTTGCATTTTGTATGCTTGAGCCTGAAGACAGAGAAGAAGCTGTAAATTAAAGGACTGAAGATAAGATAGAGAATCTCAGCACTGATTTGTTTTTACATTCTAGGTTAATTTGTGTGGCAATTTATTCTCAGCTTATGTTTCCTGAAAAAATTTGTATTATCTGAAGTAAACCCTGGTTTCAGCTTTGATTTCAATGGAGACAGAGCATCAAGGAAGATGACAAAAAAAATCACGTTATAGTGTCTCTTTAGTTGCAAGGCTGCTCAGTGGTTACTGCGAATGAATGGTTTGTCTCTGAATGAATACAGAAACTGCCTGAGTTAAAGCAGGGTCTGACATAGAAATACTAGGACAGATATATATAAAAATAGGAGAAGCAGAGAGAGATATCAAAGGGAGAATGAAATGATGATGATAGAGAAATACCAAAGACCAGAAAATCTTGGATCACTCTGCTGTGTAGTGTGGCAGATTTAACATCTCTGTGCAGGAAAACTGTGGATGAAGAGCCTGCAGAAGAAAGGTGGCCTGGAAATAATTGTCATGGTTCCTGTTTGTGAGAGAGCAGAACTTTGCATAAGACACAAAATACCTGTCTGAGCTCCTCTGATGGAAGTACCAAGGCCCATTTGCTATGCCTCACTTGAAACTCTGGTATTTTTAGGTGATACAGACATCAATCAGACTTGTTCTTCTTGGCTCAAGCATCTAATCTGATAGCACCAAACATTTAATATTCAGTTTTTTCCACTTCTTTCAAGCTCTGTTTCAAAATATTTATGTGTTTCTTTAGGAGATTTCATATACATACCTAGAAATTAAGCCTCAGTAAAGAGGATATGAAGGAAGGCGTTGGTGTTTTTAGGCTGTGACTTTGCTGTTTGATGTGCTGTCTGTAGGTATCAGAGATTGTTTAAAATGTGTTTCATTAACAACTCTGTACATAGAGTTCCTTCTAATAGTGCAACTGGATTAAAACCCACCTCAGTAGACAGAAGATGATTGGTAGTGTTTTCCTCTGTGGCTTCATGGAATTGCCCCAGGCAGAAGGTCTTCTCTTGCAGTATCTAGAAACATGGCACATTCTTGGTTTCTGTCTCAGAGTTAAAATAAGAAAGACAAATCTCTCTCTGTCTCAGAGCTTTTATGGATTATTCATGAATAAGAGTCCCTTTATTCTGGTTCTGCTTGGAAGTTGGATGGATGCACAGTAATAGCAAAAATAATGGGAAAGGTTTAAGGTTTCACTTTATGAGATGTCCCTTTCGGGATATATCAAAACAGTAGGAAAATAAATGTAGGGTCTACAACTTGTGATTATGATAAAGAAATTTTACCTTTTCTTATAGGCAGCTGTGTGATAGATGCATTGCATAATGTAAATCTACAAATTAGACTCAAAATTGCAAACTGAGGGAAAAAAGCTGCTCAAAAAAAGCTGTTCAAATAGACAATTCCAACTCTAATGGAATGCCAGATTTAGAACATGGTTATTAGGTACTCCCACAATGCAGATAATAGAAAACACAAAAATGTCATAGGAGATAAGATGGGTTTTAAATAAAATCTCAGTTATGTTCCATCAAGTATTAAGAGTTGTGTGCTCTGTAAGTGCACTTGGTGCACTTTACAAATATTAAAAAATGAAAATCCCACTTTCATCTGCCTAGTAGCTCTGTCATTTTGAAAACTTCATTTGTGTGAATAGGCTCAAATGTACACTTACTCAGTAATGCAACCATGAGGGAAAAGTTAATCATGAAAGCACTTTTACTTCTTAAAAACCCCGCACTAAATCCCAGCCACCATAGCTCTCAAACAGTATTTGCTCATATGAGTTTAAATCTCTTTTAACTTTTGACATAAGAACCAGCACAAGCTGAAGTAAAGTCTGCCTACCTGTCCATCCATCCAAGAATTATGTCTAGCTAATTGCGACTCCGTGGTACTCTGTTCAGTGGTATAACTATCAATATTATCTTCCTCAACATTATAATCTGTGGCTTCACAATTCAATTTGAAATTCAGTGCATTATTTACATGAATATTGTTTTGCTGTTTTGTTTGATACAGTCATGAGAGGTAAATGTGCAGCTATTTGCTAATGGAGCGATGCCTCAGGTGTGAAGAACAGTGGAACAAAAGAACAGATCAATGTGATCAATTTTGGAAGGGACCTCTGGATCTCATCTGCTCCAAGCCCCCTGCTAAAGCAGGATCACTTACATTACTGCCCAGGACCATGTTCAAAGAGTTTTTGAACATCTCCAAGAATGGAGACTTCACAATCTCCCTGGGCAAGCCATGCCAGTGCTCAGACACCCTCACAGTAGAAAAGTGTTCCCTGATCTTCAGAGGGAGCCTCCTGTCTTTCAGTTTCTGCTCATTGTCTCTTGTTCTGTTCACCAGCATCAATCATTCCTGCATTTTTCTTGCATCTAAGCCACCTGAGTTGTAGACATGAGTTGGCATATCTGGTTTGGTGGCATATCCCAAGGCATCTGAATATTATTCACTAAGAAATTGTGTGTTCAACATGGAACTTGTGTGCTGAACAGAGGAGTAATCTGATACTGTTGAACCAGATTTCAGTAAAATGAAAATGATCACTTTTTACCCCTGCTTGTAGAAAGAGGATTAGAGCTACTGCAGAAACAAGAAAGGAAATAATTTATCTTATATTTATTGTAAAATTCCAGTATAAGAGATGATTCAAAGAATATATCTCTTGCAAAAAAAGCCCAAAACATTATTAGCCGACATGAAAACTTTACTTTTCAAATCGATGTGTTCTTTAAGTGAACAAACGGGGTAGTGGGACAAAACAACATATTATGATATCAAAACACTGCTTTATAATGCACTGTGAATGATAGCAATTTCCCCCCTTCTTTTATGCAGAATTGCTCAGATGAGTCCCCCAACTTTTAAAACAAACCACACCCCCATACCCAGAGTAATATATCATTACTTAATCCCTTTTCTGTAGTCTCATTTAGAGTGCATGCCTATACCTTTAAAATCCAACGAAATTTTCCTAACATCATTCACAACCATGTGTGCTTTACAACAGTAACTCTGCTAAAACAGGTCAAGTTATATGTGTTGAATAGGAATAGTAAAAATAAAATTTTTAAAAAAGGGAAAAAAGTGTGTTTACATCCAGTCGACATTCAGTGAAAATAAATATAATAAAAAGTGCAGGTGCAAACACCTAGTGAACATCTGTGCTTGTGGAACAACAAGTAACATATTCAATTTCGTGTTTTGAAAAAAGAAGCTTTGGAAATTAAAACCAGAGGATGAAATAAAATGATTATATAGTTCAGCTGTATGCAGGAGAATATTACTGCTGACTGTCTGCCTTGGATTAGAGACAAATATGCTAGGTGGAAAGCACTCCGAGCAGGTGCCTCCCCCACCGCAGAGGTTTCTGGCACCCCTCCCCCCACAACACAGAATATCTCAGCCTAAAGTGGAAAGAACTGTTTAATTAACAGACCACACAGTGGAAAGGGAAAAGGGGAAAAGGGGTCAGAAAACCTGAACAAACAGCTGATGAGCTTAGTGTCCTTTTCCTCAGGCGTAGCTTCCCCTTTCCGGGGGGCCCCGAAGGGGCTAGGTGAAGTTCCTCCGGTGGCTCCCTGGACGATTCTCGTCCGCTGTCCCCTGGGGCTCCTCAGGTTCTCAGATGAGAAAGCAAGTCGAAGAAAAGGGTCCAAAACGATGAAAAACAATCCCAGGGAGGAAAAAAACCAACCCAATCAGCAGCTACACCAGTAGCACCAGCCACCAGCAGCAGCAACTGACTGAGGAAAAAAACCAGTGTCCCTTCCTTCTCACTCCCCCGTAGGAGAGCTGGGGAAAGTTTCAAAACATCCCGCGCTGGCAGCAGAGCTCCCAGCTGTGGGACACAGTTAAAGCTACAGGACCATATTTCTGGTCAAGCATACAAAACGATAGGGAATACAAGATATCATTATGCCACCCCAGGACATGAGTGCATGAGTTATGTAGAGCAACTTCCAATGAAATCTCATTCACTTTCTCTGTGTCTGGTAGTTGTTATCATGGGAAAAGCAAAAACAGAAGCCTGATTGAACTGTAGAAAAAAGATGCTCTGACTGGATTATTTGCTTTTTTTCTGTGTCACACACCAATGCTGGGTAGCTGGGGGATGGAGAAGGAAACTAGTGCCATCCACATGTGGGTGTTTGATTATTTGCAGAGATTACAGCAATTTCATTTTATTTGGGCTGAGTAATGATCTTTTTCTTCACAGTGTTGAGTTGGAAGGACAGTTTCTTACTTGCATAGTAAAATATTTTAATCTGACACAAATAATGAAGGAACCATTACTCATGATCATGATTGCTTGTTTAATTCTTCCACTGTGATGCAGGCTGATAGCTCCATACAAACATAGCCCTTTAATCCTGAATGGCTTGGAAAATGATCAGAATTTGAGATTCATCTCAGGGAGACTTATTCTTTATTCCAACAATTTATTCCTTGACGAAAAGAGAAATTTTGCCATCCAAAATATAGATGAACTCCATATGAAAGTAAATGAATCACTTCGCTAACACTCTTCAAACTTTCTAGGGTTAAAGATTTTAGTTTTCTACAGCACTTGTGTGCTGGTAATTCCTGTGTGTATTCCACATAAACTGGATTAAGAGATATAAAACACATTAGAATTTTGTAAAAATTGCTGTTGTTCCCTGGAAGGAGAGGTCTCCTAGCACAAATACCCCATTTTCTTCAGTGACACAAGTTGTGTTAAATCAAGGCTCTTGACTTTAAAAATAAAAGCAGATACACATTTCCTAAAAATTTATTCAAAGCATTTCTTTTCTGTGGGATGTTACAGTTCACAGACATCTGAAACATGTAAAAATGCACTTAACTAATGTTGTGTTTAGCTGGCATCATGTACCAGTACTAGATTAATCTGTCCTTTATTAATAATAATAGCACATCATTTAGACCTTAGGAGAGCTGTGGGTATGAATTATAGAAACCTCTCAGTACCTTTACTCTCTTGTCATTGTTTTATGTGTTTATTGTGATTTAATATTATTATTATTATTTCTACAGTTATTGCTATTTTTATTATAGTTATAATTACATTAATTATTCTGCCTAAGGAATTTAAATCTGAATTATTGGTCTTAAAGCTTTCATGTTGATTATTGCTAACACTGCCAAGATGGAACCAGCTTAACAAACTGGTGATTCAACTGCAATTATTTCCAGCAGGATGAGACACTCTTTTTGAACTACAGGCCACAAAATTGAGTAAAACATGACTTGACTTATTCCAGTTTTCAGTGACACAAGAAATACTGTCTTCAGAGATTTATTGTTTAAGGACCATTGTGTTTGACTGAACATCATAATTCCTCTTTTGCACGAGGCTTACCTTCTGTAACATATTTTCTTTGGTAACTGAGAGGGATTTTTGAAGGAGAGGGTTTTTTATGGATATGTTTTAGTCAGAAGACTTTTAATAATGATTGATTCGATTGACAAATATTTAATATCTTCCTCACTTCTCGGTAATTGGCAATTGTTGCTAAAAAGAGGCATCGTAGTCTTCCAGTTATTACAATTGCACAGTTGACAATATGCATGTTGATATAATTACTCTTTCAAAACCATTTATTTAAGGGTAGGTAAATATTTGTCTGGGAAATTTCCCTCTCTCTGTTTAGAAAAGAACTAGATTAAGTACTTGGACTAGATCTCTGTCTTAACCCCAACCCCAAATGATCACCAGATATGTAGTTGAATTGATAGACATATTAATGTTTAGGGTTTTGCACCATTGAAATTATTGAATACCTAAGGCTAGATTAAAATTTAAAATGAGAATGAAAGCAGAAATATTAGCAGTTAAATACAAACTTGGACTCTTTTAATTCAGTGATACACCATGTTTCTATCTTAAGCTGGCAGAGTAACAAAGACACGAATACAATTTTAGAAAATGCACCTTTCAATAATTGCCAAGATGATATAAGTTGGTTACAGTAACAACTACTGTGAAAAATAACTTGTATCCTGCTAGCATGGGATGAATTGTCTGTTCTGTTCATATGGATTGTATGAGTGTATCATGTCTTTCTTTAATTTATTTCTAGCTTGAAACTGTATTTTATGCTCCAGGGTCTTCACTCACAGGCTTTTTGCCACTGTCAGCAATGCAGTTCTTATTACTGGACCTGAACAAGAGATGATGGTTGTTCTTGCATGTATTCTTTTGTGTATTGAGCTGAAGCTGCATTTTTGTTCCCCATTACTTTGCAATTTACTTTCTGTGCAGTCATCCATGTACTCTACTTCTTAATTATCAGATCTCAAGACCTTATTATTTTCATTAACTTTCTGACTCTTTCACAAACAACAAGCACAACTTTTTTTTTTTGCATTGTTTCTAACAGTTTGTTTATATCACTGCCAGTCACTGTGATCCTCCAGTTGTTTAATTTTCTTTCAACAAACCAAAGACAAGAGAATATTCATGACCTTTTTTTACTCTGTTCCTGCCTCAACACCTCCTTTTTTAGTCTCTACTGGCTCATAAATGGCTATTAAATGGACAACCTCTGTGGAAATTTGTGAAAGAAATAAAAATACTTTAAAATTCCTTTATAAGAAAGGAGAATGCAGACTAAGTCCATTAACCAGTGCAGCCGTGTGGGATGGGTCTATGGCCTTGCTCGTTCTTGTTTAGTCCTGAACCTTGTGGATTTGATAAGGCTCTCTATGACGATCCACTTTACTGTTGGAAGTTCCAGCTTTTCAGGCAATGTCTAAAAACACTGTTCCAGGGCCATAAAGGAAAATTCGAGAAAGATCTCTAGACAAAAGCCTGGGAATGGATAATTAGTGCCTCTGTAGCCACATCACTGGGGACTGACTGTCCACTGTAGAGACACCACTTGTCTTCAAACCTTTTTGGATCAGCCACAAGAGTACAAAGATTATGCCACCTGTGATTTTTGTGTAGTATCACAGGGCGTGGAAAAGCTTCCTCTACCTTTTTGTTTCCACTTTATCCTTTCAAATGGAATCAAGAGGAATGTAAGAACTAGTTTATTTTTTTTTTCTTTTGATTTAAATTATTGTAGTGTTTTCCTCCTGTTGTTCATTGGTTAAAATGATAACTAAAACTCAGTTCATTCATAGTCCCTGAAGCCTTTCCACTTGAATGATTCACCAATATACTGAAGAATCAGTATGTGTTTGCAGTTCCAAATTGGTATTTAGTCCATTTGGCAGATTTCATAGAAAAGCCATTTAAAAATAATTTTTCCAGACAGATAGAATGAGTCGATATATTCCATAGCTTACTGGTTTTGAGATACTGTCAGCATTCATAACACTGTTGACAAAATTGGGAAAACACAGTGATTCGCCCCAAGCAGGCCCAGAGACACTTCAGAGACAAAGTCAAAGAAGTGGGTATTTGCTTTATTCAGCATGCTGGGGGTGGGGGATTCACTCCTCCAAACACACACCGGCACTTCCAACAACACAATATTATGGGTAACATTCATGAATATTCATTACATTCCCTGGGATAGGTGTGGTTATACAAATAATTTCTCGGAAATCATTAATGTCATTAGCATGCGTGCCATGTACGTGCTGTGTGTCCTGGTGGTCTTTGAGTGTCTTTTCATGATGAAAATCTGGTAGTCTTCATCACAGTGCACTTTTCACCTTTCTCTCTGGAGCATGTGCAGTCCTTAGCGGGATGATTCAGGGTTTCTGTGCTAGCCTCAAACAGATTCTTGTCCCTCTTATCTTGGCAAGATTAAGGGAATTCTGTTTTCCTAGGTTTTAGAATTTACATATTCTGTCTCTCAATAGTTAACTTGAGTTACCTATTGACTACCCATTTCTCAACAGTAGCTGTAGTGTTTGGTGAATTTTTCTCTGCTTATGCGTTTTCATATAAGAACACCTTGTCCTGTCAATTGTATAACCTCTAGCCTTTCTTTCTTGCCAACAGTGCTAAAGATTTTCTGTTATGTTTCCTTTTTAATTAATATGATCTGGTTATCACTTTGATGTTTATGCCTCTTTTCCTGTTACCCCTCCTTGCTCTTCACTGAAAAATGGTGGAAGTTATGCTTGCCATATCTAAACTACCTCTTTTTAAGCTCTGTTTAGTGTAGATTTTCCACCATTTTCTCTGTCAATTTCACAGCTTCTGTAACTTCCCAAAACTCAACAATTCTATATATTCCTCATCAAAGTCCACTTTGATACCATGATTTTGTCCATACCAAAACAAAAGGCAAAAGGATCAAACCTTGTTTATGGAGTTGAGACGTTACTGCTGGTTTAAATGTGTAATCAAAATGAACAGCCAGTTGTCATGAGCCCAGTTGCAATGACAGTCCAAATTAACCTAGAGAGGTCTCATTAGTACTTTTAACAAAGTATTTTTAAATTCTGTATTCATTTGTATGTACAGATAATTCTAAACACTTTCCATTTCTCTGAAAATATTTATCAAATATTAATAATATTTTTCCCGCCGTAACTTCATTTATAATACCAGCTTGTTTAATTTTAAAATAAAACTTATGCTTTAGTTCAGCTTACATTTTTATGTCTGGGCAGTTTTGGAATATTTTACAAAGAAGTGTGAAATGAAATGCCTTTTTCATTGGATTTGAAGCAAATGTGCAACCTGCTTTTCATTTAACATTAACAGCACACCATGTTATTCTCTTTTGTCTCATTAAGATTGTTAGAAATGTATGCTATTGCAAGGATTAAAGGTGAGCTTTCATACTGACTCAAATTTTGTATTTTCTACAAGTAGCTTGCAGTTCCTTGGGCTGATTGTCCACCCTGAAAACACACAATAGAACCCATCAATGAGAACACATCATTCAATGTTTGCTCAAACAGTGGCAGAAAGCCCAGGAGAATCCTATGACTAATGGTATTAGTAATAGTTCAATATCATGGGAAGCATTTGCCGTTCTATGAGAAAGAAATAGGAAAATTCACCTTTAAAATCAAATACTGAGTATGAATGGGTTGTGCTGGTACAGGAGACCCAAAATATCTGATGCTGTCACTGGAAAGTCTGAGCAGAACACAGTGAGATGGAGACCTTGCTCTGAGTAGCATCTCCTGGGGTGATAGAAACTGCTTCAATTTCCCCAAAATGGGGATATTCTGTTTCCCAAAAATGGGTAATGTAATTGTGTGCAGAATCTTTCCTTGTAACCATCAGACAACTGCAAAAAAATACCAGCTGCATTTAAAGAATCTCTTTAGCCTATTGAAGAAAAGTAAAATCAAAAAGTAAAAAGTTATGGAAAATTCTGCTTGTACTCAGTCTTTCGGTAACTGATAAGATTTACAGGATTACTTGTTCTTGGTCTAATTGTGGCTGGGGGCCTCTAAGTCTGTATGAGGAGGAGGAGGAGGAGCAGCAGAGGAGGACAGAGCAAGGAGAGTTGCTGTTACTGCAGGGCAGCCTCTGGGAGGGGAGCCCAAGGCTGTACTGAGCCTCCAGTCAGCTCCAACAGCCCCATCACAGCCCCCATCTCCCAGCTCCTAAAATATGCTGCAGCTTGGATCCCCATTCTGGATTTACCATATGGTGTAAACCAGGATCGTGCTTAGAGTCTTCCCGAGTCCATCAGGCAGTGTCCGCAATAGCAAATTTAGCAGGTGTACAACTGCTCTTGGGCATTAAATGATCTGCAATCAACTAATGCTACTAACTAATCTTCCTAACCCTGAAAACTGGGGTGATTGACTGGCAGTTGCTTGTGACCCTTCACAGATCTTGCCTGGGGATAATTTGAGAGAGTGTGAATTAGCAGTCCAAACTGTACCAGATGCTGTAAAAATAATTAAGACAGAGATGTCTTGTTTGTAGCATCTGAAGAGGTTTCTTGCCCCCCTTTTCTTATGCATATAGAAATTATTTTATACTTCATGATTTTATTACTTCTGTTTTATAGAAGTAATCTAAAGGCAGTTACCGTACTGACACTCCCATTTAAATCCTTTCCTACATTCCAAAGTATTTTATTGCCTGCTGCTTCTGGTAAAGGTCCAGAGTCCATGAATCTGCCAGGTCTTTCAAATTTGAGTGCCAGATTTCACGACCTCTCCCTCAGTTTTGAGCACTGCAACTGTGGTTCTGCAACTGCAACTCTTGGTTCTTCAGGTCCTATCAGCTGAGCAGCAATGTAGGTTTTTTGCATGTAAAATATCAGTCTCAAGGTAGTTCACAGAAAGGTGCAATTTAGCTGTCAACCTTCATATGGGTTTTTCCTGACAGGATTAATCTTGCACCTCACATACCTGTTCCATATAAATTGCACATTACTGACTTCTTTGGGTGTCTTAGGAAAAGCCTACTTGTGTTGTTAAAAGCATTTGTGTTGGCAATCCTTTGTGCATGTTAATGGAAATCAAACGAGAAAGCTGATAGGAATTGACTTTGTCATTACCTGGGAGGTATTTAAGTTGCACTATGGAATGGAACTCCGTTCTGCCTAAAAAAATATAAATATAAAAAGGTGAAATATTCTTTAATAATAACAGTTATAGTCAGTATGCATCTTAGCTAAAAGCAAAGAGTCTTTGTTTATCTTTCCCTCTTACGGCTTTCCTTTCAGTTAGAGTTGAATCTGTCCCTGCTAAATGGACATCAATAGTTCTGCAAATGCATTCAAGGGAACACAATGTTTTAAAGTTTTTGTTAACTTCTTGAAGACAGAAATTGCATCAATCTGTATGGTGAAAAGATGCTTAGACAATGAATGGGAGCTGAGTATTTTCGTGGCTGCCTTTAAAGCAGTACCCCACTACCATTAATGTTGTAATCTTCAATATAAGGGCAAGCACAGTGTACTCAGTCTCCATAATCTAATCCTGTTTGGTGAATAATATTTTATATCCTGATGTAACCCTTCCAAGTTATAGTTCCAAGTGGAATGTTCTATATTGTAGTGTTGTGAAGTAAAAATGTTGGTAAAAGACATCTGCTTAGGCTTATGTCTGATTTTTAAGTCAGACCAATCTGTTTTATTCAGTCCATGACAGAGGCCAACCATCAAAGTGTCAGCATAAGACACAAAAGTCTTCTCCAAATGTCCAGTTATATGAAATCTTGCTCTCAAGACAGTTTGTCACTATCTTTGAAGAGGTAGCAAGGTTTACTTGCTTTCCAATATAGAAGAATTTAAAAGAGGTTAAGGCAGGATTTTGAAACTTGAACAATGACTCTTAAACTCAGAGATTTATAATAACTCTTGGTGCAAAGTTGAGTCAAACTCACAAATTTCGTGTAATTTCACATTCTTATTTTGCCTCTCCATGTCTCATTTTCTCATATTTTGCTAAACAACATAGGACAGAAAAAATATATCCAGCTATGTACTTCAGGTTTTTTCCTGGTTCTCTGTTAAGTGAAGAAAGCTCTCACTTGCCTTAATGGTTCTACTGCTTATCTGGTGCAACTTTATCATTACTTCTTTTATATCTCCTCTGTAATCTAAACAATACTAACATTTTTTATTTTATACAACACAGAAATCCTGCCAGACAATTTTTCTCTGTTAGAAAAGGGCTGAATATTAGAAGCACTATTGGTCTCTTTGAATATATGAGTTTATACTTCATAATAACTTCAAAGGTCAGACACTCTCCTGATATTGCAAAATGCCATTAAGTAAAAGAGATCAAGACTATATACCATCACCTTTCTAGATAACACGTGTATTGTGTCACTTCTTGAATCTGTAGCAGACAACCCTGGATTTCACAGTTTTAACAGAAAAATCAAGGTGTACAGGAAGCTGGTACAGGAGCAAAATAAGATGTGTACAGAACACTAAGAGGAAATTCATGTAAGTGAAAACTAAGTATTTTAAAGCTAAGTGAGCTCTTTTAGTTTTAATATTATGAAATTTGATAATAAAGAACATGCCAATGATGACTGAAACCCTTTACAGCTAAAGTTTTTAACAGCCTAGTTTCCAGGGACACACAGTGGGACAAATCCTTTAAGTGAGCTAAGGAAGACATCACATAAATCAGTTAGCTGGTGGAAATGGAATTTAAGAACACCTGTTCAGGAAAACAATGCAAGAAAATACCTGAATAGTGCTTGCAAAATCACCAACGCCTCAAGCCTCCTGCAGAGCTTCCAGGACATCTAGAGTTGTGTTATTGAACTTGTTGAATCTGTAGAGCCTCCTCAGGATTTCTTCAGACTGAGCTAACTGGTTTGGCACCTTTCTTTGCCTGATTCTATCATCCTGGCAGGTAAGGTCACTTGGCTGAGGTCAGAGAGTCTCTGGATTACTTTTGCTTTCTGATACTGTGCAAGGGAAAAGACATGCATTATCTGGGTGAGAGCATGGCAGCTCAGCTTGCTGATGCAGTCTCTAGCTTGAGGGTTTAGTTTTGGAAGTGCCCACCTGAACAATGAGGTGAGCAGACCATGCAGGTAACTTCAGCAGAAACTGACTTTTGACATTTTCTGTGGGCATGGCTTGTTGGTATAGAGCACTGGCATCCTGAGCCCCTAACTGCCTCTTATGGAGTACAAGGAGAATTTCAGGATCTGTCCTGCCTAGTGGCTGGGCACGACACTTCTGACTGCTGCCTCTGCACTGCCTTCACTGAACACTGCCCTTGAGGTGAGTGCAGAAAGCAAGCACAGAGAGCTGGTCTTTACCCAGTCTTTGTAGATTTGAATCACTGTGGTAAAATGTGCAGGAAAAAGACAGTAGGATGGCCAAATAGGTAGAACACTGGATAACGAGATGAGAGTGTATTTGTATTTCCTTGCTTACTGAAACTCTTACTGCCACAGCTGTCAGGCTGTTTGAACAGTTCTTAACTCTCTTCAGGAGAACATTTATTTATAGTTTATATTAATTTATAGCTGTAACTTCCTTTATGATGCTTCTTATCCTTTTCGCACTGCTCTATACCCCTTTGTATTTTCTTCCTCATGTATTTAATTGCTACAAGGTATTTAAGAAATTAATTAATTTGGAAATATTTTTCTAATTATTCTTTCATGTTATGACACTTTTGACTGAGAGAGAACATAATGTAGAAACATTAGAATTTGAGGAAATGTTTTCAGAACTCAAAATTCTGCTGCCTACAAAAGAATTATCTCAATGAAAGTGAATATATATATTAATTCTGATGTTTTGTTTTTCTTTCGCCATTCTTTATATTGCTCTCTTATCACTTTCATGGCTGTTATTGTCAGTTCATCCACTTGCACTGCCACTGACTTCCCTAACAGGAAGCACATTTTCCTACCTTAATTAATTCACCTACAGAACAATATAAAATATATTTCTATTTGCCCATCTGCTCTTTTCTCATATAATGCCGCAGGATATGGAGAATCTGGCAGCATGGGGTTCATAATGGGATCCTTTTCCGAGCATATCTGTCCTGTTACTTGTGAGGCAGATTTATTGTCATACTCATCGTCAAGCAGCACCAGTAAAGTTCATCCTTCAGAGGATGCAAGTTCGGATCCTGTTGCTTTTTGCCTCATGTCAAAACATGATATCACTGCAGTTTTGAATCCCAAATGCCTTGCAGCTCTCTAGGCTGTGTGGACCATTAGAAATGACCATCCTAATTTGCATGCAGGGATGGCAAGGTACAAGGAAAGGGAGTCAGTTCCTTGCAGATACAGCTTGCTTCTAACAGCACAGCATGCTTCCCTGACACTTCTCCACTTCATAGGTCAAAAACTGCATTAATGCGCACCACAACAAACCATTTGGAGCTAAATGCATTAATTCAGGTGCACAGCAGAATTTGACTTAGTGCTCTTGTATGAATTCTCCTACTCTATGGAAAACAGACCCAGGCAAACATTGAGATTTACTGCCATTGATTTCAGAGCTCATTTTGAAAGTTTGGACCAGACATTACATTTATAAATGTCAAATCACAAAAATAAAAAGTATCAGCTCTTTCTTATGAATATTTTAAAGAAATTAGGTAATCACTTTATTTTATGGTGTTCCTAATGCTAACTCAATTAAGTCTTAAAAGAATTTAATGAGCTTAACCCGTCCCTGTGGAGGCTGAAAACCAGATTGTTCAAGCATAGAAATATTCCTCAAAATAGAGATGGCAGGATATTTGAAGATTCACTTAGAGAAAAATTACAGAGGGACATCTAAATCTGGGATAGGCATGACATTCTTTTTCTTTCACTGAAGGTGTCAGATGTTAAAAAACTTTCTCTTTTTCTTTTTCTTTTTTCTTTTTCTTTTTCTTTTTCTTTTTCTTTTTCTTTTTCTTTTTCTTTTTCTTTTTCTTTTTCTTTTTCTTTTTCTTTTTCTTTNTTGAGTGGTTAAGTGGTTTTGCTACCTTTTTTTGTTGTGCAAGCACTATTGAGTTTTGAGTGGTTGCTGGCTCAGTGGCACTGGTGAGCAAAGTAAACAGTCTCTATTTCCCCTGTGAAATGAGCATGAAAGTGGACAGTTGCAATCACATTGGTGGGCCAGCGTGCAAACAAATTATGAGTGCTTAATTTTGGTTCACTCCATGAACTACTTAAACAATATTCCAATTACATTCAGGAGATTTCAAAATAAAGATTAAGTCAAACTGAATTGAAAGACTTCTCAAACAAATGAAAAGAGAGGATATGAAAACAATAGGCATTCTTCATAGAAAGCTTACTCAAGGTATTGTGTTAAAAAAGAAGTGGGTCTTAAGAGATGAGAAACTCTGATGAGAACACAAATGTTGCACGTAAATTACATGAGAAAAAGATTTATAATGTATATGTGCAAAACCATACATCACTAAAAGGAAATATTCAAAGTTGCTTAACATAATCCTTTGGTTTTTGTTTAACAAGGAACATACTTGGATTAAAAACATTGAACTCAACATGGTAATAAGGACACCATCTCTGTTTCCAATTCTGCATATTCTACAAGAAGCAACAATAGCTAGATTCCACACTCAACTTAATGCTAAACCTGAATTTAAACCAGGGAAACATTTTCTGATATGAAAATAGAATATACAGTCATTGAAAAATGTGTCTTTAGTGTAGCACTGTTTTGGCTTGCAGTTCTTGTCAGCATTTGCAATTTTAGAAGTGTTTTATCTTTTCACTTTCAGAATGTTAGGGGTTGGAAAGCACCTTAAAGATCACTTAAACCTTACCCCACTGCCATGGGCAGGGACACCTCCCAATAGACCAGGTTGCCCAAGGCCTTATTCAGCCTTACCTTGAACACTGCCAGGGTTGGGACACCCACAGCTTCTGGGGACAACCTGTTACAGTGTCTCACCACCCTCACAGTAAAGAATTTCTTCCTAATATCTAACCTAAATTTCCTCTTTTTCAGTTTGAAGCCATTACTCCTTGACCAGTCACTACAGTTCCTTACAAAAGTCCCTCTCTGGCTTCCCTGTAGTCTCCTTCAGATACTGGAAGGTTGCTGTGAGGTCTCCATTCAACTTTCTCCTGGCTGAACAACCCCAACTTTCTCAGCCTGTCTTTGCAGGGGAGGTGCTCCAATCGTCTTATCAACTTTGTGGCCCTCCTCCTGACTTATTCCAGCAGTTCCATGTCCTTCATGTTTTGGGGACCCCAGAGCTGGATGCAGCACTCCAGGTGGGGTCTCGCCAGATCAGAGCAGAGGAAGAATCACCTTCTTTGACCTGTTGGCCACGCTCCTTTGCATGCAGCCCATGATTCCATTGGCTTTCTGGGCTGTGAGCTGCCTTGTGTTGAGTTTTTCATCAACCATCACATCCAAGTCTTTCTCCTCAGGGCTGCTCTCAGCCACTTCTTCACCCAACCTATCGGTGTGTCTGCAATTGCCATGACCCAGGTGTAGGACTTCACATTTTGCTTTGTTGAACCTCATGAGGTGTGTACTGTTTCACCTCCCAAGTGTGGCAAAGTCCCTGTGAAGGACATCCCTTACTTCCAGCAAGTCAACTGCACCACAGAGTTTTTTCGTTTTTTTCTTTTTTCTTTTTTTTTTCCCAGTCACAGTGAGCCAACCCTAACCCAAAGCATTTTGGCTTTGCTTTTGAAAGTAAGAAGAAAATCGTCCCTGCTCTGATCTCCAAAATTAGATTTTCCTCATTCTTCAAGTGCATAATAAGGAATATTTATGCAAAGCAAATATTCAGTGTTCAAGAGCAAGCTAATAGGGTTATTTTCATAATTGGTAGTTTATTGCACATTTGTATTCAAAACTGTTCTCACTGAACTCCCTGAGCTGTGGAAAGGAGACACAGTGCTTTTATATGACATGCTTTTCTTAGCTGCCAAGCCTAGTTAAAGAATCCCTTACTTTTATTTAGAAAAGACCTTTGCTACACCTTCAGCAATGAGGAACAGACTTTTACAGATTAATGCTTGAACTTCTGATGTGTCAATATTACTGTCCCATTCAGTGAAAATTCAAGAGTCTCCTGGGCTTTAGGTTCATCCTTCCCACCTGGGAATTCCATTGTAGAAGTATTATCTGGAGCTAAACCTTTTCTAGGGCTGTAGCCTACACCTCACTGTGCATCTTCCTCCAGACTTCTCTTTTCAGATTCCTTAGGCTGTATTTCAAGAGCAGAGGCAAAACAATTTCTTTGCTTCTGTTTTCAAGAATTGCATATATATCAGGGTACTATACAAATATTGTCCTAGTTCTGTTTGTAGTTTAGGCACACTTTGGTCTTCAGTAAAATTCCCTGTCAATGGTACTGAAGAGGAACAACCATCGGCAATTTGTATAGTTATTCAGTTGGATGTATTAATTCTACTGACTGTCAGATACAGACTACTTTTGCCACAACAGCTAATGTATGTTGCTGGGAAATTTGGCCTTGGATATTTCCCAAGTATAATAGATGTAAAGGTTAAGAAAAAAAAAATCTGTGTTGTTCATAAACATAATTTTTCTTTATGAAGCTCACAATGAAAACTGCTGAAACCTGTAACCCAGCTCTTCCCATTTAATGTATTCCATGTGTCTAGCAGAAGTCCACAGATCTCTAGATACAAAAAGAATTTAAGATTAAAACTAAGAAATTACTGCACCCAAAGGGTGCTTTCCCTCCCAGCTGCTCATCTCTGCACTTGAAATATCTTGGCGTTATACTACTTTTTATGAATTAATCTTCACAAACTGATAATATTTTCATAAATTCCAATTAGTTTCTGCTTGGACAGAACTTGTTGTTTTGCAAAATACACTGTTTTTTGGCATCTTTGTTAAATGTACGTGTGTGATGAGAGGAATTATTCAGACTGCAGTTTACTTACTAGGAGAAAAAGTGGACAGGTTTTAATTACAGATCATGTGGAAAACACATTATTAAATAGAAAATTCTTGTTAACAGCCTTTGTTGAAGATATAACTAAACCAAGGTGAACTTAACTACCAAAGTGGTATTTATGCTTGCTGTATAAAGTCAAAATCTTGAGTAGCTAAAATACATTTTTCAGATTCAATGGATTTTAATGGAGAGAGAATTGCCTTCTCAGATGTGTTATATGAATAAAACAAACACTTCAGAAACCAGGTCCTGTGTTTTCATCCATGATGAAAAAAGGACAAAGTTGGTTCCATGTAGTTATGGTTATTTGATAAGTTGCAGTTTGGGAACAATTTCCATCAATATTAGCCACCAGTCCCACCTCATCTTTAAAACCTTTCTTCTGTACACCTTTCTGTGGTTCTCTGTAAACCTGTTATTCCTTATTGTCTTCCACAGAAACATCTATGAGTCTTGTCTATGTGTGCCACAAACTCAGCTTATGTCGACCATCTCCAGGTGTCACAAGATCATTATTTGCTGAAGATGTGGAGAAGCAACAGGGTAGAGGATGCTATGAATCTGATCTCCATTGTGTAGACGTTTATTAGAAAATCTTTGTATGTGACTGTGGTCTTTTTGGATATGGTCTTAATTTAATATTTCACATAATCTCTTTTCTGTTGCATGTTTCAATTTAGTTTCATGAGCACTGTTGGGTCTGATTTCTGGCCTCAGTACCTCAAGCACTGAAAAGTACCTCAAAAACTGAAACCCCAGTGATTATGAAATACATTTTCCTGTTCAAAGCATAATCTTTCTGGCTCTGGAAATTGCAGACCCACGTATTCACCTTTTCTTTATGGACTCAGTTCAACCTTGCTGCTATGGATCACAAGAACACAAGAACATTTGCTACTCTCTCCAGCAGCAACTTAAGAAAGAGATTTTATGTGTTAACATACAAAATACCAGAGGATTTTACTCGATATTAGAAATCTTATAGTCCTATTATTTACTCAAGAACTAAGGTCAGCTTCAGGAATAAAGAGAGGATGAAAGGATGCTGCAAAGCCTCAGCTCTTTGGAAAGAAGACACAGAGTGCAGAAGGTTTTCAGCATATCAGCTCAAATAACTTTGCCCAAAGAACAAAACTGGCAATGTTACAGATGGCACAGATGAAATTGGAGACTGTATATGGAATCAGATGCAATCCTGTGGTCTCTTCCAGACTGATGAAGTTCTGTTAGCCTTCACCTGAAAGGGCCAGAATAAGGACCTCAAAATCTCACCTCAACAGAGTTGGTGAAAAAGAGAAAGAAACTAAAAAAAGAAAGAAGCATCTTGCTGCTGAATCTTATAGTGGAAAGAACATATGCAGTTTAGTAAGATGGGATTTTGAACTTGAAACTACAAGGTCAGAAGACTGCCATCCTACAGTGATGGATAAGTATTTGTGCAAAGCAGGACTATGTAAATTGCTTGGAAACATAGCAGTGTGAGAAGGCAGAAACAAGGTCAAAAAGGTGCATGGAAATAAGTATAAAGGCACACCTCTACACTCTGAAGCAAGCCTGGGTCTCTGCAGTCTCAATCTAAGTCAGAATATCATAGAGTAAATCAGCACTAGTAAATCAGCCCTGCTCCAGCATCTGACATCTCTCTAGCTGCAGGAGAGGGAGAAAGACAAAATGAAGAATCCTCAAATGTCAATGCTGTTGTCCATGGATGACTAAAGAATTATTGAGGTGGACCTTTTCAAAAGAGAAATTACAATGCCTTACAATAGCTCTCTTATTCACTGATCCTTTTGGTCTTTCTAAAAAAATTTACATTCCACACATGCAATAATGAGAATTGAACTCAACTGTTGATTGCGACAACAAGAAGATGATTTATATCTTGGCAGTAAAACAGTTAAATAAATTTCAGAAATTAAGAAATGTAGTAGCCTTCTTCCTTTAAAAAATTGAAACGTAGCCTCAGGCTCGGTTTAACAAAGTAGTCAAATACAGAAAAACCAGCATATCCCTGCGACACGAAGTGTGTGGAGGGAGTGCCTGCCAACACTGGGTTGTTTGGGGGAAGGATGTGAGGACTGGCTGTCTTATGATGTGTCAGAACATATCAACATTGACTTAAACTCTGCAGGACACACAGGAAAACTTTCAATTACTGCTAATGGGATGCGGAGCTCTTTCATTTTTCTCAGTCTCTATGTGCCTTTCCTACGTTACTTCAATATAAAAATGACAAAGGAGAATTTGAACATTTTCAAGGATAAAGACCTCAGTGAAAGTTATCTGTTAATCAGAATTTTCTGAATCATGGGCAGGAAGCCTGTTTTCATACAAGACTGACTTTTCTATTGAAATTTTGTCCTTTACGTTGTCTGTCAGTGTTTATTTTGTCTGTTGTAATCACTGTCTTCTGCTATGAGCTATCAGGCTGCTGCACTTGTGTGTGCAAAGTGAAGCCAGGCTGTGTTTTCCTTTGCTGAGAAACGAGAAATTTAATTGCTACAGGAGATGTGTTGACAAAGGCCACACTGGTGTGAAAGTAAAGCATTCTGCATTTACTCGCCTTGTATGTTTTCCAGGTCAAGGCTGCTGAATATGGTTCGGGAGTAACCAGATTTTGCTCTTCCTAGTGGTGTTGCTACAGCCTCTCTTGAGTGCCCTTTCCCTCTTGTTCAAACACATCTTTGGCAAATATTAGCCTAAGGCATAATTTTTAGAAACGCTGTCTCTCCTTTATTTGTTACTAGCATTTTTTTCTGTAAGTATGTAGGCTGATTTCATTGAAAGAACAATAAACTAGACAGTTTTCAGATTGTAATGTGGATGTCTTTTACCAATAATTGTAAAAAGTAAGTATCAGTGTAACAGGAACAGAGAATTGCTGAATCTAAACCTAGAAATGCATGTTTTGAAACTGGACTCTGAGAGCCAGTTACAAATTAAATTTTAAAAATATGTAGGAATTTTGGGTTTATTCTTGTGATTCAGCTGTGTGGAAACACACTGGACTCACAGAAATACACTGGCCCAGGTCTAGTTCAGTCTTTCCTTTGAAGTGTGCAAATGAAAACTTGCAGAACAGAATAATCACAGTGCAACATGACATATCAATTACCTCCCATTATAGTACAGGCAAACAGCTGGCATGGTGCTGTTTGTTATGCATGAACAGCATGCTTGGGATCCTGTGCAGCACAGATGTAAATTATCCCTGTCCCTGTGAGCTTATTTTGAAACAAAACAAAATGAGAAAACCATATGTAAACACATTTATAATATGAGAGTTATTTAAAATGTCATTGTGAGGGAGGGAGCACGGAAAATCTTGCAGGCTAGATTTACACTGAATTAAAAAAATTTGCTTTTAAAAAAAAATATTTTGGAAGATATCATGCTGTGTATCTGTCTCATTCAGAAGTCCTACTGAGATATTATTGAAACAGTGAGAAGTCATTGTCACCTACTATCTTGCTGCTTGGGAAAATCTGCACACACATTTGCAACACAAAAGTATTCTATGAGAACCACTCTTGATGTTTTATTTTTGAATGTGCAATATGTAATGAAAGAGCTGCCAACAGAAACCTCCTGTCCTTGGTCAAAATGAAAAACAAAGTTAATGATGCCGGTACATAGTCACCAACTTAGCATATTATATGGCATAACATTGTGTGGATAATAAATATCTAAAAAGAGAGACTTTTTTTGGGAAGCAACACAGGTTGGGTATTAAATACAGGCTATTGAATAGCATTAAGTAGTCATGGCTTTCATTCAAATATGTTTGAATGCATAAGATACTTGTGATTGCCCTGCCTGAAGGGCTTGATTCCAACTCTAAAATGTAGTTCAGCCCCAAAGGAAGACAGGTGTTTTTTCTTCTTGTGAAAGTGAAAAAACCTTGAAATTTCATAGCACTACAATGTAAAAATCTGCCTTAATAAAATTTCTGAAGGAATATTTTGAATTAGTATTGCCTTGACATGGTCGTTCTTTGGGTACAGTGCCTCTTGTCCAGCCCTAGGCAGTCAGGTCCATAATAATCTTTGGTGAAGCCTGCACAGCTCCTGCTTTAAGGGATAACTTGCTGTTAGGCAGACTCAGGACTACATTTTCAGTCTAAATGGAACAAATATCTTCTCTAAATATTTAGCCTGTACTTAAAAAAAAAAAAAACAAACAGTGATGTTAGGATCAAGATTAAAGACTCTAGGAGAAAAAAAGAGCTAGTAAAAGCTAGTGAAAGATCATACATGAATGATCTGTGCCTGAAAGTGTGGTGCTAAGATTGAATCCCTAGGTTACCTTCCTGCTAGTATGAGTCCTCATGTACTACTGGAAAAAAAATCATGTCTATCTCCTCCATGTCAATTTATGATACCCCACAAATCTTCAGTAGTTGTGTAGAAAGCAATGCTAGATAGGATGGTATACTGACTAGTAAAATTGTTACACATCTTCCAGCATTAATGCATAATTAAAAAGAAAAATACAATAATTCTATGCAGTTTTCCAATGAGTTAAATTTGGTGTGTGGCATTATTGCTGAAGACATTTACTTGACACTGTGTGCTTGAGTTTTTCTGATAAGGAGATTCCATATCATTTAAAAACTGCTTAGTTTTATGGATTTGAAATTTTTATACATTCTTATGCATACATGTACGCATCCATATATACACTTGATTGCTAAAACAGACTTTAAAATTCACATTTTTAATAATGTTTACTGCAAAATTCTATTTTTTTTTGAGATTTTAATACAGTTGCTAAAAGGAAACTGCTAAGGAAATAATTGAGACACTGCAGTGCCAGATGGTGGGATTTGCAATGGTCATTGATTTTCCTACCCAGAAAGAGTTGGTTTGTTTTGTGAAAGCTCTCTGAATCACCTGTTTCAGTTTTGTCAGAAGGTCAAAATACACCCACACGAATGTTGGCATCCCCTACCACAAAGAAGTCAGGCTGTGGATTTCCCTACATGCTGTAGTTTCTTAATTGCTTACTTGGAATAGCCCAATGAGAGTGGGCTTTTAATCAGAATTCTCTACAAGCACTCTTTAAGAGAAGATAAAATGGAAAAAGTATTGGACAAAACAGCTTATGCTTAAAGTAGTTAATGGGTATTAAATTTTTTTCAGCTAGAAATAATCATACATATAAAATGAATGGAAGCAAAAATGGTCCTTCAGACTTAACAGGAGGAGCAATTAAGCTTCTTGAATTAGTAACGGCAGTGGGAAGGACGCAGGGAGGAAAAAACCTGAGGCATTTGGTGATACAACAAATAAGACCTAAATAATGCAGTGTTTTCTCAGCTGCAAATGCAGGTGTTTGCAGAAGCAGTGCAGTTGTTCATCCTTTTGGTGACATATCTGAATAAGGATTCTTTTACCAGACATTTATCTCTAATGGGCCCAATGCTTTATATACATGTACCCACTCCCCTGCCTGGACTTCTCCCCAACATGCAGGGATATTTAAGAATAGAATAAACCCCATCTTATCTGTTGTCTACAGTTTAATAAGGAAAATCCTCCTAAAGCGAGAAGGTTTTATTTAAATTTCACTCAGCATGACAGTGGCTCTCTGACACCTTGTTCAGCATATGTAAATTGTGCTATAAAAATTGACTCACTTCTCTACAGATGTGAATGAGATTTTAGTGCATTTGTACATACACTGGGGAAGACTGAATAATGTTCATGGAAATATCACTAGGGAAGCATTTATTCCTGTCTTCAATCTTCCTTTGAAACACTGCTGTCTTTCTGCTCTCTCATAGAGACATACAGTATTGCTTACTGGCTACTTTCCTAGCTCTTACATTTAACTGTCACATGCTATTAAGAAAAAAATTAAAATTTAAAAAATACCATATCAAATAAAACCAACCCCACAAGAGACTGAGGAAGCATTGTGTTGTCACAGTTGTATAGAAAACCCTTGAAAACTGGACTAAAGGTAATGGGATGTTACCATTCACTTGGCAGTGCTGCCTGATGTCTGAAAACAACTGGTTTCAGTCATAAATTCTCTTATGCAGTTTGTTATGTACCATCTTTGACACCAGCAATGATGCATTCAGCATCACTGTTCTTGTTTTCTGAGTTACAGCAACAGGTAGGAAAACAGGAGCAGCATTTCATTTTGACTAACATTTTTAGGTTACTTCCTCCGGCACCTTGGTTTGCAGGATTGTGAAAGTCCCTCTTCCCCGGTTTTCGGAATTCAGGTGAAAAGAGCCAGGGCTGCAAAGCCTGGGAGGCCAAATGTGTGAACATCCTGCGTGGTGGTGTTTCGGAGATGATGTAGGACTTCAGAACCACTGAAAGTGGAACAGCTGAATTAATTCCTCACATAAATATTTCAAACATGTTGAAAGGGTTAGAGGTGTTGAGTCTTTGAGATACAATTAGAGCAGAACACAAAAATTTGTCAGGACATTTTCAGGGAAAGAGAACATAATTGAAGCACACTGTTCCAAAACAAGAAGGCTGTTCAGGTCAATTGTTTTGGAGTAAACTCTTTTCCAGGACTGAAAAGGAGCTTTGTACTCTGGCATGGGAGCTACATGACTTTAGGACATTTGCATTGTTTTTAATTCTTCTTTTTTAAACCCATCATAATGGTAGAATAACAGAACAAAAGGGGTTGAAAAGCTGTAGACATCTGCCCTGGGGACTATGTTTCCCCAGGAAGCAGAGGCACTTGCTAGCAGCTCCCCACCATGACAGCAGTCACCTTTGGAAACATGCCCATTGTCATCCTTTCCTTATAGGTTCCTCTGGATCCTGAAAGCTGAGTATGTCATATGCAAGGAAACTTAACTTCTGTACAGGTGCACTATTTTTCATCTTTTTTTTCAGAGAGTCTTTAACTTTGTCTTTCTAAAAATGGTGCTGCCTACACCTTCTGGATTCTGTGAAGGTATTGTCCAAGAAGTATTGGCTTGCAGTGGGGTTACATTTTGTAAGTATGGACACAATATGTTCTCCTAAACTATTTAGCATGAATGCCACTTGTTTGCTTGGCAAGAAGAAATGTCTTAAAGGTGGGACAAAGATGAGATAATCTTCTAGAAAATGGCAAAGTCATCTGCAAGCTATTGGAAAAGGCAGTCTTGCTCTAAGCTCTTCTGTTGCATTAGGTTTCTCACACAGGGACTGAGCACTCAGCTCAGAAGAGTCAAACTTTATTCAAAACATTTTCTATGCATCTAGGAAGCTGTGAGTGCTAACTGGTGCAAGGAAATTAGTTGGATTAGACAGAACAAACTGAGAAAGAAATTGAATTTTTGGAGTATGACCTGGCCCCTCCACCCCCATCCCCAACAGTGAACTAAAAGATCCTTTCAGACCTTTTCAGACCTTTTCAGAAACATTGCAGTTACACCTTGTACCCATGTGCCTTTTTCAGTGTCAGCTGCACCCAGCAAGGCACATTTAAGGCAGTTTAGGGCATGCTGTAATCCAGTTTTACAAGAAGATGCTGTTCCACTGGCTGTTACCTCTACCACTCTTGTCTGGCTTCTTTACTTGTTCTGGCTCAAGCGAAGTGCTAGAATTTCCCTTTAAAAATCAGTTTTAATCTAGATGTTTCACTCCATATGTAGACCTGCATCTAGTATGGCACAAGTCAAATGGGATGGAAGAGGAGCATAAAGGGTGTGTGCAAGAATGGGATCTATGTGTTAGAGGCTGACTGAGCATCTTGAGTGAACGTTTTCTAGTTCAGTGGGATTTCAATTTTTTCAGTGGGGTCCAACATCTACAAATGTCACTGATGGGAGATTCCATATCTCAACCATTTGGAAAATCATGTGCTAATTGTCTCAATTTTTTTAGTGATGCAACATTTTTGTTCTTGACACCTTCCAGGGGCCACTGCCATTTATTGTCTATACTCTACAATAGAGCTTCGAACAAATGATCCCTACTGCAAATGTGAATATGCAGAAAATTCCAGACTACTGTCTACTATGCTTCTTGGAGTAAAATCTTTTGTTTCTTCAAATTTTCTTTCTGAGGAAGGGTCTTCTTATTTGATGATACAGTTCCATTGCTTCTTTTACTCCTGTCTGTTTCATCACTTTGCTGTGCTAGTGGCATTTTCTATAATATTATTTTTTCTTATCTAAATAGTTTAAATCTCCCAAGGAGTTATTTTTCCCCTTATCTCTTTTTCTTTCTTTCTTTTTTGAAATTATATTTTGACCTGCTGCTATTTTCTATACTTTCTTTGTGAATTTCTTTACTTTTGTCTCTTTTGATCTTCTCTCATTGTCTGGTACCTTAACAGACTTTTATTCTTTCCTACATTTACATGCAGAACAGAAATATTCTGCAGTGTTCACAGCTGTATGACAAGCTCTGATTTTAATATTCTTGTCCTGGGTACAAAGACTTTCTTACACAAGGGAATGACTCATTCTCCACTACATTCTAATCTAGGAAGTTTAAATTACACTGATGGCTTAGCTTGAGATCAACTTCTTGTAAAGGAGTCAGAATTGGCTCCCTAGCAGCTTTTCATAATTACTTTCTAAGATACTGTGCTTTCTACTTGAGATAGTGAAATCTTCACAGAAAGGTGGTATATCTGGTCCTGTACTGTAATTGATGCCTAAATCTCTGAAGTTATGTTATGCTTATCACAATCTTGAAAAGTGCAAGTGTTAATAAAACAAGCTGAATTGGTTCCAGAGCTGCTAGCCGTTGAGTGAAGTGCTCCTTACTACCTAAACCCTTTGCTCCCTACCACTCCTTCCTCCTACCCCCAATCATAGTTACACATACTGATAAGCTGCCCCTGAGACTTTTCTGCAAGCTAAGCAGCTCTAGCTCTCTCCGCTTCTCCTCAAAAAAGGGATGCTCCAAGCTCCTACCTTACTCATCCTTGTGGCCTTTCATTGGACTCTCCAGTGAACTGGACTCTTCCCATGCCTCTTTTGTTCTGGGGAGCCCATAACTAGATCCAGCACTACACATGCGTCTTATCAGTTGTCCTGGTTCCACCGGCACCCTCTGGTCTGTGTCTGCAAAGGTGCTTCGTGTAAGATCACACTTATCCGAGCATGGTGGTCCAGCTTATCCAGAGGGAGCTTTTTGGACATGGACATGGCTCAGCCTAAAAAAGGTAGGAGTATACAAGGTAGAAGTATACTAGAATGTATTTATGATCCTTTTCTGGGATAGGGATTCTGCAACAAAACCTTCCAAAAAATAATTTAAATAATCTTCAGACATATCTGGACTCTCATAGCTGCAGCAGTGTTACATCAAATGATCTAGTCTCTATAATGGTGCTTAAAGAGCGAATCTTTATCATGAAAGGAAGAAATTGGATCCATTGGAGATCTGATAACTTTTTTTATTAATACTTTAAAAAAATTATTCTCAACAAATGAACCTCAGAATTTTATCTCTGTAAAATTTCATTAGCAGATTTTAAATTTTTATTTATTTAATTAAATAAGTATCATGCTGCAAGCAGTCTATTCTATTATGGAGCACATCTAATTGCCCGTTTTTCCAGGTCCAAGCTGAGGTTAAGAAAATGCTTTTAAAATTCGAATGGATAATTTCTCACTGGAGGCTATCATTGTAATCTCCCATCTTTTTTTTTAAGACAGCAAGATGGCAGTTGCATTTTTCTTGCTAAAACATACCTTTATGCACATTACATTTTAGTATCCACACTTACCTTATACAGTTCTTGTATAACCTATAATTTATAAGAAGTTATAAATTATAACATTCTCATAAAATTGTCATCAGGATTTGGTGAGTACCCTGACTACCCATTTTGAAATGTAAAATGAAAGGGATTGACTCAAAAATGTGTTGAAAAGGAAACCAGTGTCTGCAAGACATGCCAAGCATGAAATGTCATGCAGTCCTCTCTCTTTATTTGTCAGAGATGTCTTTCTTTTGGTACTGCTCAGGACATAGACTCATGAGCCTGGAAGGTCCAATCTGTCTGCCCATGCAAATGAGTAAGGGACTGCTGGAGAAGCCCAGATGTCCCTTGGATGACGAAGAATTGCTTGAAGGTCTGCTGGATTTTTTTGAGGAGGTGGCTGGCATCAGCTCAGCTGTCTTTCACAGAACTGACTTTGATCCTACTTGTGTTGTCACGGCAACATGGGTCTCTGATCAAATGAGCCTTAATTTGGAATTGGAGTTAGGAGTTGGTCTCTCTTCCTCATAGGAAATAACATGGGAGAAGACAAGAAATACTTTTTCCAAAAAGAAAAGCACAGACAATTCTCTTGACCACTCCATGTCAGCTTTCAAACCTCCTTTATGTCTCTTGGACTTGTAAATGTGTGTGTATGCAGCGGGAAAATATCAGAAGAGTATTTGCTATTGGTGTGGTTTAACCCCAGCCGGGAACCAAGCCCCACACACTCACTCACTCCCCCAGCAGTGGGACTGGGGAGAGGATTGAGGGGTAACAGGTAGGGTAACTTGTGGGTTGAGATAAAGACAGTTTAATAGGGAAAGCAGAAGCTGTGTGTGTAAGCAAAACAAAACACGGAATGAATTCACTGCTTCCCATGGGCAGGTGTTCAGCCATCTCCGGGAGAGCAGAGCCCCATCATGTGTAATGGTTACTTGGGAAGAGAAACCCCGCCATGCCAAATGTTCCTCTCTGCTTCCTTCTTCTTCCCCCCTCTTTGTATACTGAGCATGATGTCGTATGGTCTGGAATATCCCTTTGGTCCATCTGGGTCACCTGTCCTGGCTGTGTCTTTGCCCAAACTCCCATGCACCCCAACTTCCTCATCCTGCGTAAGCCCTGTTAAGTAATAACAAAAAACATTTCTGTATTATCAACCATGTGACCAGCACAAATCCAAAACACAGCTCCATACCAGCCACTGCGAAGAAAATTAACTCTACCCCAGCTGAAACCAGTACGGCTATAACAGAAAAATCCATAGCATTAAGCACATAGAACATAATTCAAGTGTTTGATTGGTACTATTGCATATAGGTAGATGTTTGGAGTGCAGCACTTAGCCAATACGCAATGGGTTTAAAATATTAAATAATTACCTAGCAATTATGAGCATGCTTTATTCTTTTGGATGCAAAGAGGTTACAGGAACATTTATGATTAAGCACTACCACAGCACAAAGGACTAACAGGTTTTGTCAAGGTGATTCCACATCAGCATTTTTGTTCACATAATTGCATTATTTGAAAAAGGAGACTTTCTATAGCCTGAAGCAACCTTGCCACAGCAGACTGGAATACCAAAATGTTTTTTTACATTATACACTAACTTATGCTGGTCTCAGTTCTGGCATGGCAAAATTACTTCTGATTTTGAAGCCAGTACATTTAAAGATAGCCCTTGTATTCATGAGAGCATTGCAGTATGCATGTAAATATGCCTCCAAGGAGGAGTTTCATAAACAAGAAAATGTTTAGTAATTGTTGTGAAAAACTGAAAAGATAAATATGCATGAATAATTCTGGGTTATTTTTTATTTTTTTAACGATAGCGTGGTGATATGAATAGGAGAGCAGAATAACTTGGTGTAAATCTAGTTAATGAACAAAATTTGGGTATTACACTGCTGAATTAGCTGATGTCAGTCAAATCTGTGTCTGAAATAAATATATGGGTAGGCACAAGACTGAAAAAGAGACATAATTCCCCATATTACAAAACATTGACTCTCTTATCTCAGCCATTGAAGGAGGAGAGGAAAAGTAATCAAGGAGTTTAGAGATCCTCCAAAAGTCAGTGAGCCAATGCAGAAGAGACCTGAAGGATCACAGATTCACTGAGGAAAGTCTCTGCTTTTTAAGGTAGAAATAAAGCAGAAATCAAAGAAGGTGCTAATTAAAAACATCAAATAAAAACAAATTAAAAAATCAATAGAATCTATCTTTTTGTCCAAGCCAAATGATTTTGTACATTGAAACAAGGGAGGGTGTTTCATATATTCCTGGTGGGAAATGGCACACAATGGTGGAGCAGAGGTATTTTGCAGTTGCCTGTAGAAAACTGCAATTCATCTTTGACAATTACAGAATCTCCTTTAATATATTTCAGCTGCCATATTACATCAAAAGCACTTGAGTCTCCTACTGAGTATGTTTGAATGGTGCATCACTGTGAAACCCTTTTCTTTTTGGAAAAAAGCCACATGGCCTTTTCTGTCTATTACTTTTTGGCTACAGAATAAAGGATGGAAAGAGGCAAAATATGATAAATAAAATATTTAGGAAACTAATATGACAATTGTGAAATCAATATCTCCTTGATGTGGTTACATTTGCTGTCAATAAAATGGAATTAATTTAATTTGTATGTTTAATTAAAACCATGGTTAATTAAAATGTTAATAAACTCTTTTAAAGCAGAACATCCTTGGAAGTTTGTAGAACTATAATGTAAAACTTATGTGTGAAAAGCTCCGCAATAATAGGATCTGGCCATGGATTCTTTTGTTTTTATCATTACAATTTGAGAAGGAAGATTCTCACAAGAAAACTTCCAGAAATATTTGCAACACTCTTACTTGCTTTATTTGTCCATCTAAATCAGAAGAAGGGAAGTTTACATTTCCTTCTTATTTTTTCTTAATTTTTAAGTTGGTGGTTTTCTAAATATAACTCAATTAGTAGTGCTTCTTCCTCAGAATATTTATTATTTTTAATGTTAGGTGGTTGGTCAAGGATGAGGAGATATTCTCAGCCTTAAATAATTTACTATCAAATGGCAACACCCAAATTTCCAAAGAGAAAGAACATAACTAAATTTCCTCACAGTTATTGATCATTTATTGTGTTTATCATTTACTCTTTCTGACAAAGATGAGGAAATGTCACAACACTCAACAATTTTCCTTTGACTTCACAGGTTCAGTTTTTTTCCCTGAAGTTCTCAGCATATTTCTATAGACTTTGATGACACTACTTTCTTAGCAAACTTTCTCTCAGGGGGGAACCTATATAGTATTCAAGATAATTTTGCTTTCTGCTACGTTGAAATTGAATCATTCTGTGTTGTAAACATTTGGCAGCTATATTGCCTCTTTGGTTTAAGGTTCTAACACTGCAATTATTTTCTGCAGATTGATATTTCAGTACACGGTGATTTTCATTTGGAAAAGCATTGAAAGGTATGTGGAGGCTATATTCAACATATTCTTAAATGAAACAAAACCAAACAAACAGAATAAAAGAAGGGCAGGAAGGAAAAATTATTATATAAAAAACAACAAACAAAAAAAATTTACACTAGATGGTAGTCTGACAAAAGAAAAAGGGCAGAACAAAAATTTTGTGCTGGGAAAAAGGGTCGCTTAGCACTGCTGTCATTACTTCTGACAGTGAGGCTCAAGGTTCCTGTGGCTGCAGAGCATGCTTCAAAGATCTTCTGAACATCACTAGTCAATTTAGTTCCAGCTCTCTGAAATACAGTATTCATCTAGGAGTGTTCATTGTCAGGCCTGTTTTGTTGAAAAACAAGACAACTGTTCTATTTAAATGCTTTTTCTGTAAGCCAGCTGGAGCCAGCACTCCACGAAAAGTGTGGTTTTGGGACTGTTGATTTGAGTTTTGGACACAGCTTTCACTGGCAGCAGCAGCTGGAGTTGGGAATGAATAGCTTTTGCCTTAACAGAGCCTAAGTATTTAATTGCAGTAGAAACTAAACCACTGAGGAAGCCTGGCTACAGTTCCAAGTCAAATACAACCCTTTGATCACTGAAAATATGAAACATGGAATCTGCAAAATATAACTCTTCCAGCAACATAGTGTCAGCACAACAAAGAATAATAAAAGAGCAGTGAAACTTTTTCTGTGTTCTCCAAAATATAGGAAACAGATGCAATATCCTATTTTGGTAATTAATCTTTTTAATGTTTATGCTAACACTGATACGATCATATGGATAAAAAACCTTAAAATTAAATTATAATAATCTCCTTTGCAAGCAGTTTATCATTTGTTTTAGTGTATAACTCCAGAACTGAAAACAATTTGTAGGGCAAGAAAACACTGTTATCACAACATAATGGAAATAAAAGATCCTGACAGATTTTATGGTAGTTTTCATAATAAAATTATATATAATTCCATATTTGCACACAGGTAATTGTTATGGTTATGAATATGAGTTGTTTATTTCACAATATTAGTATACGGTTGCAGTCACAAATGAACTCTCAGGGTAGGCTCTGTCACTCCCATCTGAAATGTTGCTTTGCTGAGGCATGGAGCCAGCCCAGCCGTTGGCTGGCCCTGCAAGGTGAGGTTGCAGCCTTCCTCCTCCTCACTTTGCACTTCTGGGGCTCATTTTTCTCCCCAAACCAAGTTGATTCACTCTCTGTTTTTCCACTGGGTGAGTTGCTAAGAAGGCAAGAAAAAAGGCAAATTGCATTGAATAAATATCATGTTATATACTTTACATTTTATCTTTTTTTATAGATACATGTGTACTCTGTAGATCAATTTACATTATATTATTTCTATAATGTAATTTAAACTATGCTAAAATTGCATTGAAATTATAAGAGTTTAGTACAATGGCAGCTCTCCGGAGCTCAGGAGGTGCTTCATTATCAGCAGAATTTTAGCTTTAATTAATATTTATAAAGGAGTTTGGGCATAAAGAACTGCAATGCAGTTGCAAATGCACTCAAGTGCATTTTAATGTCATTTCACTATGGGTTAGATCCTGATGTCTTTAGGAATTTTAACTAGAACCTTGCCCAGTAACTAGCATGTTTATGGTATGGCCTAAGGATATTTTCAAAAGTCTCCAGCAATTGCGCTGAAAGTGGGCAAGAATTGCAGCATCTGTCTGTGAAATCACACAGATTAACGAGATCTGTATCTCATGATGTACAGACAGACAGAGATGCAGGCAGCTGAGTTCTGAAAGAGGTTGGCTCCAAGATCTGGGTCTGCATAGGCATACTTTGGGTCCATGGTCTGAATCAGAATCTTGTCAAGAAAAAGAAATATTTTATGAAAACGAAAAGCATGTGACATGAAAGACAGGTTTTCTGAGTGCAGAAAGAGGATTTTGAACATGAATAATATGTGTTGCAATTGTTTAGGGTTCATTTCTGGTCCTTCTGCCCTGGTTTTCAGTCAAAAAAGTCTTTAACAAGGAAGTCTTTATTGAGACTAATTCTTTTAAAAGAAAATCTCTTTTTCCTGTGTATCAGAAAGCTGCCTTAATAGTGTGAATCAGATCACTTTAGTTTCACCTTTACAGTCACTCCTTTCACTCATAGAAGCACTGAAAATTGTTCAATTCTAAATATAATTCATAGCACCTGGACCCTTAATGGAGGCATGAATATTCCTGGGAAAATCATGCAATTCACTGGAATTGTAAATTCAAACTTAATTACAAACAGATGCACTGTAGAAATGTTTCTACTTCAGACTCCAAGAAGTTCTTCTGGTCCTATTGTGTCCTGCCAGGTTCAAGTATAGTATCTCTGGTAATATCACTATAAATAAACCTTGTAAGAGTGACAGTTTCATGGTTAATATTATTACAAATCTGAATACAAAGGGTCAATGACAAGTTAAAATAAATCAGGTGAAGAGAAGATAAGCAATTACAATTCATTAATTGTTTCTAAAATTGTAAGAAGATTATATTTCAGCGAATGTATACTTTTCATCTGTAAACTTAGTGCAATCATGGCTAGAACACAAAACATTTCGTGGTGTGCTGTGATACGGAATCCCTACAAATGAGCACTCCTGGAATTTGGGTCACCTTTTACCATTTTTGTCATTTGTTTATCACTAACTCATGGAAGCTGCATATGACATCAGCATGCAAGTTGTACTGTTAAAGATGGTAGGAAGAATTTAACTGGCACTTTTAAAAAACACTTACTATCTGATGGATGGGAATGTTATAAAATATGATTTTGTGCCTTTAGAGCACCTAAGGGAAAATAATTTAAGTAGCTGATAACCACCAAAATGGGCAGTCTAGTAGACAGTTGGACAAAACCATGTTCCTCTCCCTTCCCCATCCTGCTGTAGCATTCAGGAAGATGGTAAGTATTGCTGTAACGGGACTTTATCCTTTGGATAATGAGAACATCAGTAAAGAGAGGCCACAGAGAAAAAATTAGACCCTTGCAGGAGTTAAAGCAGTGATAATAGTGGTAATTTTTAGCTTCACAAAAGAGTTTCCATTTTTCTCTGCCGAATATTGTACCTCTCATAAGAATAAAATAGTGATTTTTTTTGCTATAAGACCCTGACTATGCCCTCTCTCTCAGCAGCTCTGGGTCTAATTGACCGTAACAATTACACATGACAACCAGCAGGAAATCTGTCAACGCTTCAGGAGCTCAGTGCTGGAGGGGGAGGAGAACGGGTCATGTTGCTCTGGAGAAGGCAATGAAAATAATGACCTCTTCCTTCAAGCCTAGTCTAAAACTGTTTTGCTGCTTGCTTTCTTGTCTGATTGAAAGAAATCTGAGAGGCAATTGAGTTACAAAGTCTAGTTCATGGCTAGAAATGTCAGAGCTTTCTGACTGAGGTAACCTTCAGGAACAAAGCGTGTTCCTCCAAATAACCTTTTTCATCCATTTTTAGTGGAAAGCTCCCCTCTTGTCTGATTCAGCTCGCAGGGGTCTGAAATGCATCATCACCAATACTAAAGAATTTAAGTCTCTGTACACAGTAAGCCCATCTCTGTCTTAAAAACTTCTTGTAGTCCCAGGCCCTGTGATGAACCACCTTGCCCTCACCAGTCATTAGTCTTCATCACAGATGCAGCCCCCTGGACCACTGAAAATATCAGCCTTGCAAGAGGAAATTGTTAGAAGCAGAGACAAGCTGGGTGGTATGTCGAAAACTGATCCCAAAGGATTGTTAGCAATATTATTTTGAGGCTGTCACCCTTAAAATAAAATGTACTTCATTCATACCGCCCCTCAGGAACAGATCCAAAACCTGATTTTGTTCAAAAATTTTAACTTCATCAGGTGAAGGCTAGCAGAAAAGGAAGGAAATGTTTGTGTCTGGAGTGAAGGAGGAAAGTTGGGACTTATGGTATTATTAAATGATACTTTTATGATCTTCACAAAACTCAATAAAAGTTTTCTTTGAGGATTTGAATAGCTTTTTTGAAATTTATAAAAGTAAACATTGTTATCACTACCTCAAAAAACCCCAATTTTTTAGGTTGACAATTTTTTCCCACCAGTTTCTCAATGTCATTAAAATTTGTTCCATAAAGCATATGGAAATGTAAAAAAAAAACCCCAAAAGCAATAATATTTGGGTGGCTTTGAAACACAGATTACTGATACTGATCATAAATGTTGCTTCAGCGGGAGTTAGAGAGGACGTGGCCTTGTTGGTGTTAGATCCACACTAGCAGGAGCCCTGCTGCTGGCAGGCCAGAATCAAACACACTGAGCTCCCTTCAGCCTCATCCTCATTATGTCAAAGACCTAAAGAGTCATGCGTGACTGAGTCCAGCCCCAAAGTTGCTCTGCCTCTAAAGATTTGCATTTCTGCAGGCAGACTGTGCCTTCCAGAAAAGAAAATAGACTAAAGAAAAAAGAAAAAAGGACGAAAAGAAAGGAAAGGAAAAAAGAAAGAAAAAAGAGTAAAAAAAAAGGTGGGACCTTAAAAAAAAGGACCACTTTTTTCCCACTCTTCTCTTCTGATATTAATCTATTTGTATGCAGGTTTCCAAAGAAGTTTCTCTGTCAGGGAAGAGTACCACAGGGAATACCAAAACCAAGTGAGATTGACAAGACTAGAAATGATGAGTTCTTTATAATGTCCCCTGCAGAATGGTAACATTTCTATGACAGCCTTCATCATAATTTAAGTTATAAAAAACGATAAAAGACATTTCCATCATATCCTTTTTCCTTTTTTCTTTTTTTTTTTTTTGGTAAAGACTCTTTCCTGAAAGAATATGAATTACTTCAACCTTGAAAAAGTCACCACCTGATTAACTCCAAACACAGGGAAGAATTTAGAAGTTTTAACAGAAAATCTGAAGTTGTAAATGGAGAGCAGGGAGGGTGTCAGTTTCTAAAGATGGAAAAGTCTCAAGCTGAAATATCATGGGCTGACATTTTTGAAAATACAGATTTTTCATGTAGAATCCATCAAGTGAAAATAAAAAGAGCCAGTTTCCTGAAGAGTATTAGCCATGCTGACAAAAAGAAAAAAAATCCAAATTATTATTTTTTATCTGGTTTCAGTCAAAACTAGAGGGAAAGGAACTTTCCTGCATTATACAAACCTGGCACAAATTACAGGGGGCAAATCTGTCAGTACTGGAGAATCTTCTCACATTTCTGTTTTGAGAGAGATTTACAGATTATAAAAAGAAAAGAATGTTAGTGTAGCAGAGTATTTATCTGAGAAATATTCTGATCCCCAGAAATTAGTTGCAACTTACCCCTTATTCTGCATTTTTTTCTGCCACTAATAAAATTGTTGTTTATAGAAATGAACAGCTACTTCTTACAAAAAAAGGGGAAATATATGGCATATTGGCATATTACAGGTTTTTCTTTTGATTTAACTGGTGAAAAGAAAGGTAATTCATCTCTATGTTCCTAATAAATAAATCATATTATTTCTCACCAAGTAAAAGAGTAGCCAATTTGTAATTCCTGTGGGCTTATGATTTTTGCAGCCCTGCCAATGTGTTTATTTCATATTTTTGATAACAGTAATCATCTCTGTTACATTTATACAATCAAAGGTCTTGCTGCCTCTATCAGCTGAAATATCTACACACAGAAATTGCCAAATGATACAGGTAGTTGGCCTGTGAGGTCCTTATTTCTCTTCTAGTGCCTCAGTATTTATTTTCGTCACGTTGTCTTTCCAAGCTACCTGAGTAAAAATTCCTGGCTAGCCCAGCTTGTGCTACTTTGAATTCCCACTTTTGCACATGAGTGGTGGATGTCTAAGTGCCTGGTTACAAAAAACATACCAGTCTCCATCAGTAGTCCAAACATGGGGTACAGTGTTTCTGTGCATTTTGTCAGGGATGAAGACAATTTGAAGCTTACCTTATCTTCACAGGCACTGAAATAAAAAGCAGGAGAAATAGAGTGTATTTAGAAAAGTGTACCCTTTCTCCCTGGACCCCCTTAGGAAAGAATAAAATTTCTTAATATTTTCCACTCTTAAAATAATTTGGAGAATTTTTCAGTGAAGGATTTTTTTTTATTTGAATGCTGTTGGGCAAGTATTTATAGGTCTGAAAGATTAGATAATTTTCTGGTGGCTGAAGTGTTCGTTCAGCATTTTAGAGGGGTGAATATGGGTCCTCACTTCAGCTGCTTTCATATTAATCCATGTCCATGCGCAATAACAAAGGTCTTGGATGATGACCAAGGACGACTCCAAAAGCCCTTTGTAATCTGGTATTTAGATGAGGGAAGAACTCTTTCCAGGTTACACCAGGCTTGCTTTTCTGTCTTCCACAGCTTTCCTAAGGCCGAAGTTCTGTGCTGATAGGAAAACAGAAATCATTCAGAAACCCTTAAAGGCTTTATGGGGCAAGCAAACTCTTTTTCTCCTTATCTATAGTTGCTGTATTCACAACAGCTGGATGTTATAATGTACGTAATGTGTTATAACAATGTCAGCTTTGTTGGCAGGACAATATCCCCCTTTTACTAAAATTTAGTTGGCCTGATAATCCTCTGCTTCACAAATTGTAATGCCTTTCATACCTACGTGATGAAGGTTACAGTCATGACAAGGGCTTTTGTGAGAGTAGAGATTAGGTTCAATAGTGTATTTTAGATAAAATGTGATACTGGTAGGATGGCTGGAGAACATTCAGTTCAAGAAATTTAGTGGGGTCTGGCATGTCAAAATTATGTTTTTCAGGATTATATAATTTTTTGCCTTTCCAAAGATTTAGGCAGCAGAAATTAACACAGATTATTGGAGAAAACAATAATTTCACAGAGGCAAATGAAACCCTACATGGCTTAAGTGAACCTGCAGTCCACATGGGTACCTGGTTCACAATTCAACATTGTAATTTTCTGACATTTTTTCCCTTTGTTTTGGAATTGCGGCACAACAGCAATTTGTGTATGGAAAAAATAAAATTGGCATTATTTTAAGAAAGATTTAATGTTTTCTTCTACATACTCCTTTCACATGACTGTGGGGATAGCCCTCTGGAAAGCTACTATGCAGAAATGCAGATGCAGGAGAGCTCTGTAACACATTTGTGGAACTTGGTTTTGCACACAGGAGGGTTCAACGTCATCACAAATGCAGAGGCTGATGGACACAGTCATATATCAAATTTTCACTGCTCGCCTTACAAATGAACTCTCAGCCATGCTGCAGTGTTGGGACTCTGTCTCTGTCCTATGCATTTCTTTTCATGCTCAGCTCAGGCTGCCATATGCCTATCCCTGTGACGTAGAGATAAGGGAATCACCACTCAGGACCGTGCACAGGCACAGCAATCTGCCTTTTCTGGTATGTATTTACTGATAAATTGTGGTGCTAGTCTTAATGCCAATGTGTGCATTTCCTGTGTTTAGTCCAAGAAGAAGATGAGGATTAAAAAGATTTCACCATGGGTTATTAAGTTGTGGCGCTGATAGACAGCACTATCCTCAAGGTAATAGCTGTTTCTGATTAAAAAGAAACTTTCCATACAGCATCAAAACCCCGAGGTGCTGAGCATCCTTTACAGTTTTTGTTTTGAAACTAATGCTATTTTTCTGATTAGGTTGCTCTAGCTCCCAGGTGAGATTTAAATTCTTGTCCCTGTAGACACTTTGATGAATATTTAACGTCCACGGGTTTTAGTGGGGTGACTTGAAAAATTAAGAATATTTTTAGAGTAAATGAAAATTTATTACCTGAAATATCTTCATGTAAGTTAAATTATTAAAAAATTGATGTACAGATATGTTGTCTCTAAATTGTTACAAAAATAAACATATTTCAATTTTTCTCACTTCCTTCAGTGAAGTTCCTGAATACCTATTTGAGAGGACTATGCAAAATATAATTAACTATGTGTTTAGAATATATCTAAACATTCAATTCATACTAAGTACAAGTTTCAAAGGTGAACAAAAGCTTAGAAATTTTATTTTCTTCAGTCCTTTTTAGTACTTCCATATCTCCTTTCTGTATATGCTGGTGTTCATTTGGAATAGTTACACAAAGTTACTATAAAGTACCTATACTACAAGTGTTCAGACATATAAATATTCCTTTTCTGTTTGTCCTTTTCCATAAATATAAATTTGCTCTGTTATATCTGAAAGACAAATGGAAGTGGAAGCACTGATTAGGCATTATGTCCTCAATAGCAAAGACATCAGGGCTGTTTTTTACTTAATATTCAGAGCTAATATGGCAAAAATCCTGATTTATGTTGTATATATTCACTATAAGGCAGGAGTGAAAATACATAGAATTATCTCCCATTCCAGCTTGTGAAAATTTTGTTGGGTCTGTTCTACTAACCAAAGAAGTCATAATGGGGCTTGCAGTGGAATTCCTTTTATTACCACAAATCCTGACATTTAGAGCTCAGAAGAGAGAAGTTTTGAGGAACAGAAGAAATGAGAGTGTATCTACTTTCTTCAAGAACGCATCTTTTCTAGCAAAATGATTCTGAAACTTCCACCCACATCTACATACATGGAATGCTGTATATTAAATTCCCTGAGCTGGGATGGAAAAAAAGAAAGCCCATCCAATTTCAGTGCTTGCATGGATACCTTAATTTCAAAAATAAAACCACTCAAATATGAGTGATAAACTATGATGTACATTCAATAAATACATATATGTTTGTAATTGATAAAGTGCACAAGGGAGTCTGTAGAATAAATAGTCATAGAGATTTGATTGACAGATATATTCTACTTTAATTAAAGCTGTCTGATCCTAGAAAATACTATTTCAGTAATGCAACTCTTCTCTGAGTCATCTATCCAGATCTGGCAATGGCTGCCCAGACAGTATGGCTAAAATTCTTAGGACCAAATGTTGGAGATATGCTGGGTATGCTTCTCTTCATCCAGAATATCAGGCAAGCAGTTCTTTTGAAATTGGTGACTTACACCAACAGGGTGAATTTGATTCAATCTCTCTGCAATGACTATTATGTTAAATAGAACTTCTGTATGCAGGTGAAGACCCCTACAAAGCCTGTCCTGGTCACCATGCAATGCATCCATTGCAAATGTTTGCCGATGCAGCTGTTTGTTTGCAGCACGATCTCAAAAGCAGGAGACACAACACTTGTAATATCCTCTGAGCCTAACTGTGGAAAGATACTCTTAAGGTTTTTCTTTCTGTAGTTTCTTTATGGGCTCCTCTGGTTCACTTTAGATAGACCAAATTAGGTATATTTTTCCCCTCTTAAATAAAGGAATTTAATTGAACTTTTGTTGTAGCCAAATCCCTGCTGTCCTAAAAACCTGAGGGAATATCTTTATCATTATTTGTCTTTTCTGATACAAGAAACAATAATGTCATGTGACATAAACCTCTCTTATGGTAGAGCTGTGCTTTCTACTTCCTCCCCCAGGCGGTTTCTCCAAAGTTTCTTCTCTCTCCACTGCACAGTGTCCTGTTTCTCAGAGATGGTTTTAAAGAGACATTGAAAAACAATATTTAAGTGAAGTCAGTTTTTTAAGCTTCCCACTTAGTTCTGAAGTTTTTCCCCCCATTCAAGTACAATGTTTCTCTCTGTTATCTTTTTCTCATTTTGTGCAGAAAATGTATTTTTTATGTATAGAGATCACAATCTTAATCTTGATGTTTTATGCTTTTATGACCTATCTCATCAGCAGTACTTTTCTCTTATGTTTTTTTTATCCTCTGCAACCTCTCTGCAGCATTGTTGTCCCCCTAATAAGACCAGAAGTCAGCTATGAATGTACTACTTTGACTCTAATAGCCCAGAAGGTGACATTGTATTTGTTTAATCATGCTCAAAGATGAGTCACAAGGATCAGACGTCATTATGGAGGTATGTGCATATACATCCAAGTATGCTGTTGATATGATGTCCAAGATCATGAAAACTTCACTTCTCAGATATTTATACATCGAAGTACAAATAGGACTAGTTTTGGAATGTTTTACAGTTGTGAATGAAAGCTCTTAAAACAAAATCAGACATGGCTAAACTTTTTACGTGTATCTATCCTCCACAGTGTGCGATGAAACCATACTTATGAATTCTGTAATCTTCTTTCCATTCCCCCTTTCCTACTTCTTCTCCAAGAGCTACACTGACAGCGGCAACAGCACCTTAGGACATTGAACAAACCAGAAAACAAGAGGATAGATGTCTAGTCCCACTCCTTTTTATCAAAAGATTGCAACTGGGGTGGAATATCAAATAGAAACTCAGCCTTGATGACCTCAATACTGCAAAGAAAATCCTCCTTGCGTGTTTTTCATGAGTGGGCAGTTCCCAAACAAGATAAGCATTGCTACATAAAAAAGTATTTTAGCAGAATAATCTGAAGGTCTTTTCTTCAAAACATGGAGCAATCATGTTGATGAGCATCCATGCTCATCCTCAATCCCTAACTTTCTAAACTTTAAACTGTAAAAACTCCACTCATTACTCTCTGCTCAAGGATAATTGACCAAGAACTTCTGGAGTCACTGGAAGGACTGTCCCTGACTTGAGTATTCAAAGTCAAGATAGCCTTAATCCAATTTAGGACCAGTATTTTTGAAAATGGCACTACTAACAAACCCAAGAATTCTAGCATTCCCTATAAATGTCAGGAGGCACTGACAAGTAGCAACACAGTGTGTATGTGTCATTTTATTCCTACAAATATAATGAAAAGAAAAATTTTCAACCCTCTTTTTATTGTTGTTAAAATTGAACAGAAACTTCTACATTGCAGTCTGGTGCATGAAGGACAAAGGAGCGTAAGAGAACTGATTGATCTTCAGAGAGTCAAGTAAGTACAGCAGAATCCAGCATGGAAAAAATGGGAACTATTTCAGAGCTCAGATGGAAAATGAAGTGTACAGCGGGTGGAAGAAGGGAGGAATTTCGTGACAGTGCTTGAATCCACAGGGATGGAGCTAGGAAAGCTAAAGTTCATCTGGAATTGAAGCTAGTAGGGATGTGAAGGACAGTAAAGAAATGTTTCTGCAAGTGCATTGTCACCAAAAGGGAAACCAAAGAAAACTGGTTGCTTAGTGGGGTAGAGGGCCCAAGGACATGAGCCACAGAGAAGACTGGTTTACTCAGTGTTTTTTTCCTGGTCTGCCCTCAGACATCTAAGGTCTTTGCAGAAAAGGATATGGACAACATGGCAGGCAAGCTGACCATGAGTAAGCAGGGTGCCTTTGCATGAAAAAAGACTAGTTGCATCTTGGGATGTATTACCAAAATTGTATTCACGAGACTGGGAGGAGTAACTGATTTCCTCTCAGGTTACTGTTTATGAGTTACCAAAAGCAAGGGGCTGTTGCAAAGCAGTCCTTGAGAAACCTCATCACCTTTCACAAAAGTTGACATCTTATTGAAACACTCCAGAGGTCTGGAAAAGCTATTTGTCAATAAGTGCTAGATTCAAGGCTATTTAACAAGTGTGCTGTAAAAGAGAAGTGATGTACTTTTTCACAAATGTTGAGAGCAGTGTTTTTGCCTTCAGGTGAAGCCTCCTCTGTTGATTCCACTCAAGAATGACAAACAGTGGAAAAACAAAGTAAAAATAATGCTTTCTCTACCTAGGGAAATTGCAACTTTAATTCTCTCTTTCACTTCAGGGAGAAAAAAACCCCCAGCTTTTAAGTAACTACATGATCTTTGTGAGTACTTCTATTTTTGCAAGCATTCTAATTTATTTTGAACTGGTTCTGAGTACAGGGTGTCTTTGGGCAATCTGTCTTTTACTTATGCAAGGGGCATTGGTAGGCATCTTATTTGACCTACTGATACGCTGTTTTCTTATTTTCCTCTTCTCAGAGAGTATATTTCTCTACTGCAAACTCCCCTTTTGTGCTTTTGTTATGATGATTAATAGATAAAATTTAAAAATAAAGACATTGACTCAGAACCTACTGTAATCTTAGCTGGTAATTTCCACTGATATGCTATTGTTTACTGCAACTGAGTCCAAACCCTTCAGTATTAAATAACATTTTTAAGAGCAAGTCCTTATTGAGATTACTCTTGCTCATGTTTACAATGTTGAATGATCTATCTAATAAAAATTTGAGGCATTTCACTGAGAGGTCCTAAATATCTCTTTTCATAAATTTTACTTGAAAGCTAAGATGCTAAATCAATGGAGCATGGAAGAAATCTTCACCCTGTCCACCTTGCTAACATGAACATGAGGGCTTCATTTTGCCCTTCATATCTGTCTGCAGACCTGGACCATTTATTTGGTGATGGAGTCTTTGCCAGAGTAATGGACACTGAAATGAGTTTCACTTGTGGTTTCAGTATAGCATTGACATACTTCGGTCTTTTCCAGCAAAGTATTGATGTATCTTGGTCTTTTCCCAGGACACCAGAAAGTAAACCCCCATGCTTCAATACTTCCACCTGCAATTGCACCGTCTCAAAAAGGCAAACACAACCTAAATAAAAAATCCTGTAGTATATTTTCTCAGATATTTACATTACAAAACCCTTCCAAATTTGATCCTTTGATTAGTACAGAAGATGTTTTAATTCTTTCACTTGTGAGGAGACCTCTTTCCTCAAGACATCCCTGCAAGTTATCCTCTGCCTTCTCATAGACTCATTCCATGTTTTTAACAGAAAACGAAACCTGGTCCTAAAAACCATTTTGTTTCTTCTGCTGCCTTTTACACAAAAGATGACAAGAACTATGATCCTTGTGATTGCTTTGTAATTTTCTCCATGGTAGGTTCTTTTGAGTAAGTAATTTCTGCCCAAGTCTCTTGCAGAAACCTTTTCCAGTTAAACAAAATAAAAATGGATACAGAAACACATTTCAAAACACATCTGTAATTTCAAACCTGCTCATGTTACTAAGTGCAAGTTCCCATACAATAGTCCTTCCTTGGCAGCATGACCACCATTCCCACATGTCAGCCCTGATTTACTGTGCACGCTCAGGGCGGTTTTGGTGGGCATGCACACTGTGGGCAGTATCTGGAATATCATTAATTCTACAGTAATATCCAATTATTTTAGTTCTGCCTGTTTTGTCTTAAATTATTACTATTGAAGCTTTCTAGTTAGGTTTTGTTTCAACTTTTAAGTTGGCTATTTTTAAAGCTGAAGGTCTCATTTCCACATTTCAAAGAAGATACAGTACAATCTTTCCAAAAGTTTAAAGGAGAATGAGGGAAAAGAATGAAGCTTAAAATTACAAGAACAATTATTTATTTTTTCTGTATTTCTTTAAACTACTTTTCCTGAGCGTGAAAAAGCCAAACTCATTCAAAAGACATAAAAGAGATACTTTTAAGTATATATATTTGTCTTTGATAACTAAATGAAATTTGTATTTGGTAGATACGAGTCACCATGGAACACCCCAACAGTATATAGTTTAGTTAAAAAATGGAAATTAGAGAAAAATTAGAGAAAAGCTTTGATGGTGGGGTTTATGTTTATCCTTCCACTGAGCAGAAACTTGTGCCAGAGCACAGTGGAGAGGATTGTGCAAGGAAAGCTGCCTTAAGTATCCACATTTTTAGTAATCTTCCTCAATTCAATACCAGGGTTGTCTTCTAGCTCTACATTGGCACGCATCAATTTGTTTGCTTTTAGTAATCTCAAGGAAAATATATAAAATAACAGAGATTTTCTGTAGAGTGAAATACTGGAATTTAGCTGAAGCTTAATCCAGCTTTCTTCTGGAAATTGCATCTGTGCAGCCACATGTTTTTATAGTTTTATTTTCTGCTTTTGGACCTGTTGATTGCCTTACTGTTTCTCAAGTTACAGAAGTAGGTAGCTCACAGACTGAATGAGCTACCAGAATGTTTGCAAGTCACACTCAGGTCCTATTCACTCTGAGCAAATTATACATTTGAACTGGTGCTGTGTATGTCTTACATTTAACCCAACTCCATTCTTCCGTTTGATTGAAGTAGTGCAGGATAGCATAGCAAGAAATCGGAAGTGTACTTACAACATACATTTATTCAGTTAATTATAAAACATTACATTCAAAATTCTTAATAGATATGCTGAAGAAATGAAGTTTGTATTATTTAGAATAGGAGATCAGTGATTTTTCCCAATAATTCTCTTCCCTTCCCTTTTTTGGTATCTGCATCTCTCCCTACTGCAGTGCTGCACTCAGCCCCAATCTCTGCCCACTGTAGCCAAAATGTTCATAAAAACACAAGCCAGCTACACAGTCATATTTTTTCCAACTCTATGGCTACTTTCAACTCCCGTAATAGAATCATAGAACCATAAAGGTTGGAAAAGACCTCTAAAACCATCTATTCCAGCCATTAACCTTACAAGCTATCATGATTTAAGCTGAGCTGGCAAGTAAGCACCATGCAGCCCCCCTGCTTGTTCAACCCCCCTCTCTCTCCACCCTCCAGTGGAACAGGGAGGAGAATCAAAAATAAAACTTGTAAGTTGAGATAAAAGAAGTTTAAGAACTGGAAACAAAGTAAAATATGATAATAGTAATTATTAATAGTAATAATAAAAATTAGTAATAATATGAATAAAAATAATAATAAAAAGGGAAAGAAAAAATCCCACAAGAACCAAACAAGTGATGAACTATACAATTGCCCACCACCTGCTGACCAATGCCAGGCCTTGCTCCCAAAGCCAGATTGGTCCCCTCTTTTGAGTAACTCTCCCAGTTTGTACACTGGACATGATGTTCTGTGGTGTGCAGTGTCCCTGTGGTCAGTTCGGGTCACCTGTTTCCTCCCTTTCTTTTGCATACCTCCTCACAGGCAGAGCATGAAACACACACAAAAACGTCCTTGACTTAGGATAAACACATTGTAGCAAAACCCAAAACATCAGCCTGTTACCAACAGCATTCTCATTCTGAATCCAAAATGCAGCCCTCTTCAGAGCTACTAAGAAGAAATTAACTCTATCCCAGCTGAACCCAGCAAACAGATCTCATTAAAATCAAACAGAAAGAGAAGAAATGTTCTTTACAACTGCCATTGTTCTGCTGCCACGGGACGTATAGTTTTGTAGGTAAACTGTCCAAAACCAGCACATCTCTGTCTACTTTGTCCTTGATTTCTGCTGTGAACGACAGCAAGGCTGCCAATTAGCAGCAGCACTGGCAACAGCTTCTCTGCCAGGAAGCTGCTTTGATACCATCAATCTGTATTTCACACAGGTCACTGAACAACTGCTTTATTTTAGGGAGTTTCAGTCATTATTACATGCATAAGCTCCAAACCTAGACATGAATGTTGTTTCATAAGTTACTGAAATCTCCAAAATTAAGTTTGAGAAAGATCAGAGAGTAGAGAAATTGAATACCTATGTTTGAATGAAAGTTAGAAACACTTAAATCCGAGGGGAACAGTATAACCTTTGGCTGTTAAAATCTAGGGAGACACTCCTGTATTCAAAACGCTGTAAAAGAAAGTGCAGTGTTCCTCACTGTCTTGCAGTAGAAAAAAATTATGAAGATAGAAACTGTTCTTCAAAAGCACCACCTTGCATTTGAAGCATAGAATATGGCAATATATTCTTCCGAAAAAATGCCTTTTTTCCCTCTTAAAAGGGGGTCTGCCAGAGTAGCTGTCCAGAAGGAAGGGAGAAGACAAAAGCTTTTACTGTGCTAAGTGGATCTGGGCTTCACTAATTTTTTTCTGGGTGGCAGAAACTACTAAACTTTCGAATATTTGCACGTGAACACCTTTGCTGTACTGGAAATAAAACTGTTTACCCAAAGCCCTTTTTTTTTTTGCTTGAATATGACACCAAGCACAAAAAGAACCACATCTCATTCTTACAACTCGCTGCATATGGCATATGCTCACTCAGACGTAATTACTGTCAGCTTGACAAATCACAAGGTGTTAAGATTTCCTGATGGTCTTTTAAATCACTATAAACAAAACGTACGAGAATGTCATCCTACAGTTCTGAGCGTTTAAAAACCACAGTGCTGGTGACACGATTCTACACCCAATAAGGTGGATATGATCGATGGACCCTCAGTTCCCTTCTCCTCTTCCAGAGCACAGGGGCAACCCTTTCTGGACATGGAGAGCAAATGCTTTGAAATGGCAGCCCTCACAATCCTGCAGTGAGTTCAGTAGGACTTATACTGTTTCTGCTCTTTTGGGGCATCTATCTGACTCTTGCTGCAGTTTTAATACCTTCTGTACTTGATATTCCATTTGGATGTGGATGTAGTCTTCATGCATCTTGTCCCGAATTCCCCAGAGTGCAAGTTCTCAAGGATGGGAAATATCTAAGTTTGAAGAGAGGGTGTTTGCATACAGTTCTGGGATGTGTTAACATACTTTGCAGTCAACAAGTTTATGTGGATGTGCCTTAGATTTGTGGGTATGAAATATTTTTATCTCTTAACTGGCTCAAAGCAAAGCTTACTAAAACATTCTTTAAAAGTAAAAGCAAGAAAATTTAAATATGAAGGCCTGGAATCTTAAGGGGAGATTCAGTGAGATGACAATAAGTTTTGCTCTTACAAATACCAAGTGATCATGGAACCTGTATGGAAGAAGAAATATCTGAACACGTTCCCTCCATTAGTAACTTTGATTAAGGTAACAAACATGATTTTTTACATTTCCACATGAATACCCCAAGTTCTGGATTATAAGGTTTACTTCAAACATTTCCACTTCTGCCTTCTAAAAATTTCGTCTTTTAAAATGAGCTTACCTTCCCATGGGCCTCAAACTCTTACATCATCCATATCCATTAATAAAAACATACATAAATGTATTTTTAGTGCCCCGAATCCATTTGTGTCAGATGTTTCGCCGATGTTTGCCGAAGTTTTGTTTAATTTCACAGCTAGTTTCAACTACATTCAGAAAAATAGTTCTCTAGCTGCAAAAACAGTGGCTTCCACAACTTCAGCACTGTAACTTCCTGAAAAAGAGATATAGAGGAGCATAGGAGAAAGTATTGCTTATTACTGATGTATAGTTTTACAAAAAAGTAAATGAATTACTGGTGTATTTGGGTTTAGATTATTATAATGTATTATGTGTTATTTTTCAAATATAAAACCTTTCCATTCACTCAGCAGTGGCTCAGAAATTATGTACTTATGTATGTAATTGTATATCCGTTCAGAAGTAGGAATAATGTCCTTAACACTGTAGGTGTTGAGTGATCTAACTGTGCACCACTGAGAGGGTTATGTGTTTGCAAGGCACCTGAGTCATCTGGAGCATCTAAAAATCTGAAATTGTATCAAAGTTTCATTTCCTTCCTCCAAGATTCTTCCTCCTCCTGTGACTCCTTCATTTGCTGTCGGTCTGGTCACCTCTCCCTCCCTTGTTCTGATGTATCATTCTTGTTATCATTGTCACTGACTACTTTACTGTTTGCAACTTCTTCCTTTAAGATAGTTACTCAAGTAAAAGTTCATATATTTCTATGGATAAAGTACATTTTGGAGAAAAAGGAGAGAAAGGACAATACTGTGGTAGAGGAGGTTCTGTACCTGTCTGGATACATATTCTCAATCCAGGAGCTGCTGGACGTTCTGGCTCTTGCATTGGGGTCCCAGGGTTCTCTGGGATGTTTTTCCTAGTGGTTTGCACAAATTAACACTGAAGGGACACTTGCCAAACATATTGTACTGACACAGAAACACAGTCTTCATGTCACTCTCCTCTCAGACTTTTTGGAAGTGTCTCCTAAAAGCAATGTCCTCAGGCACCACCAGCTTCATTTCCCTCAAGCTCACAGCCTATGCTTATCAAGTTTAGAATGGAATGATGGATAGCTCCCTCTCCCACCACTGTGTCCTGAATATAACTGTGTTAGTACAGTTTTGAAATACTTATTAACAAAATCCTACATCACTGTGTTGTAGATATTTAGATGGAATGCTCTCTCAGGCATTGCAGTTCCTCTTTAAGTTTCAACAATTCTTCATGCCAAGCACAAAGATAAACATTAAAAAGATTAAAAAATACTCCATCAAAATGAAATGAAAACTCTTTTTTCTGGCTTCCCAGTATTTCTGAGTTTATTTTTCCTCCTAGTCAGTGAGTGGTAAAGCTGCCAGGGCAGAGATTAGAGACTATTATGACTGAATAATATTAAAATGTCTATTAAAATTTATAAACCTGTAATGGAACCCTTTTCCAGGCAGTAGTTACATATGTAGTAACACAAAAAAGACATTTCAGGACAGGTTATTGTTTTGGTACTCTTTTTAAGTAGCTCAACCTATAAGGAGTAGCATTGTCTGTGAAACTGTGTGATTTCTTCCTATTAATGTCTAGAGGGAAAAAATAATGCATGGTTATAGAAATCCTTTTTAGGAGAGAATAAAATCAGTTCAAAGCATTAGGCCAGGTTCATATGTTTTGTCTGACTTATCTAGGACTAGGTGGAAGGAAACTGCAGTACAGGGCAAGACCTTTGTGAAGCTGATATTTTCTGTGTTGACTCCAGTATTCATGAGTCTTTGGGTACAAACTGCAGTCTTCATTTTTATGAGTAGCTAGGGATAATTATCATCTTTGGGTCCAAAGGCTCCAATATTTTCCTGGCTTTGAAGAGCAGGGTACTCACTTGACTGAACTGTGAAGAGCTTTTGCGAAGTAGAAAAACTGATTTTTTTTACCACTTTCAACCTTTAAAGGGTTCAGGTAATATGTATGGCCTAAAGTGGTGCTCCAACTTTCAAATGAGACCCGACTCTCAAACAGTGATCTTAAAAGTTAATAAGACTTTTTTTTCTTTTCTGTGTTATGAGTGTACTTCAGACTTCTAAAGCACTTTATTTTTTGTGTTAAACTGTCTTAAGAAGAAACAATATCATTCTCTCCTTTGTAGCTGCTTGAGAATTTATTGTACACACAGAGAATTCTGAAGGTTAACTTCCTGCAGTTGTTGAAAAGCCTGTGCTTTACGAAGTGGGTAGCAGAAGAGAATTGCATGGACTTAGCACTTTCCAGCTTGTCATTCTGTCTTGGATTAGA
>VZRL01002766.1:148044-169770 GCA_013397895.1 Origma solitaria | reverse complement strand
CTGGGCTGCCAACTTTACTTTCTGTGGGGTGGGAAACAGCACAGCCCCAACAGGACACAGCTTTGTCCACTCCAGTGTTTCCTCATGGGAGACAGGGCTGTTACTGTGATCCTGAGCCAGGGTGGTTCTGGTGGTTGTGTTGTGGATGCTCTGCTTGTCCACCCCATGCTGCTGAGTGGCAGGGAGGGATGCTGACTCTGGTGTCTGTGTGCTGCTCTGTTGTGTAAATACAAGTGTGGTCTTGGTGACAGGTCCCTGCTGTGGCCTTCCCTTTTCCTGTCTTGTGACATTCCAGTCCTAGGATTTACCTTGTTAGTGGGGACAGCCTAGCCACTGTGTCCCCATTCAAATGCATTAGCAGCATTTAGTTTCTTCAAGGTGTGTTGCCAACCATCCTGTTGGAAAAAGACTCACTGGGCACCAGAACTTAAAATCAGGACACGGGCAGGTTCTGAGGAGGGAGGTGTTATTCAGGGTTCTCACCAAAAGCACTTTAATGTGCTCCCTGCCTGGATTCACTGCTTTGTTGTTTGGTCTGATGAAGCAGCAATAAAATAGCTTTTCTAGTAATTTTAATAACCATTTGTCTGAGATGAAGACATTAATATTGGCAAAATTGCCTGTGCTTTAAAGCTAAACCTGCTGGTTTTAACCTTAACTATCTGTTCCATATGTCAGGAAACTTGATTTTGTTTAAGAGTTGCTTATGTTGAAGCTTGCTCTTGGGAAAGCTGAGTGTGGCCTTAAATGTAGGTGTGAGAAGGTACTTTTTTATGCTATTGACTGGGACTAATAGCTGTGTGAGCACAGTAGTTTGTGCATTTTAACACATTAATAGATCTTTAAACTAGGTTTGAAGTGGGAAAGGGACAAAATCAGGCTTGCTAGATATAAGTCTGGAGCTGGGGTTGTTTAGCCTGGAGTAAAGGGGGCACAGGGGGTATGTTACTGCTTTCTACAACTGCCTGAAAGGAGGGTGTAGCCAGGTGGGAGTTGGTCTTCCACGTAATAAGTGATAGGATGAGAGGAAATGGTCTCAAGTTGCACCAGGAGAGGTTTAGATTGGATAGCAGGAAAAATTTCTGCACTGGAAGTTTTATCAAGTATTGGGACAGGCTGCTCAGGGAAGTGTTTGAGTCACCATCCCTGCAGGTATTTAAAAGATATTCACAGATGTGGCACTTGGGACATGGTTTAGTGGTGGACTGGGCAGTACCAGGTTAATGGTTGAACTTGATATTCATAAGGGTATTTTCAAATTAAATGATTCTATGATTCTAAAATATGTAACTGTTCTTGTAGGCAGATGAAAGTACATTATTATTTGTATTTAACACAGCACATCAGCATGTGCTTGGGCACATATCTTTCAAGATATTGCGGTGTTACCTTTCCAGCATGGAGAAGTTTTATTTAACATGAAGCATGAGGAATTAGGAGCCTTACTAAATTTCTGGAATGATGGCTTTGAGGGACTAAAGAAACATACCTTGCCATCATGATGTCCCAGAGAGAATAATACAGAGTGATACATTTCAAAAGTAGAGCAGTTGAAATCATGGAAAGTATGTCAGTGCTGAGGGCAGCCTGGAGAACAAATAACTTAGGAGGCAAATTGGTGCTGCTAATAGTTTGCAGCTACAATGAACTTGTTTTAAAACTGGGCAACAGATTTTGTTGGACACTTTCAGCTTGCACATTGATTTCATGCTGTTTGTTGTTTTCTTTAAACAAGAGGTGTTGAATAACTGAGACTGGACATGTAGAATCAAGATTTTCTTTCTTTAACAGCGTAGTTGGGCAAATGCGCTAAAGCAAGCTTGTAAAAATACTTTTTTTAATGTGATGGTGCAGTCACCCACAAAGGGAGAACTTCATGGGTGTTTCATTTGAATGAACTTGGCCAAAATAAATTAACCTGGATTAAAATGTGAGTATTGTAGATAAGTTGTCCCTGTCCAGCAATAATTTCATTAAACATCTGTTGAAATTACACTGTTCTGAGCACTGAAAATGTTTGACTTCCTTCAAGAAGGCAGCTTACGTGGAATAAATCAGTACTTCTTAATGATTATTTTTCTGTTAAACAAGCTGAATTTGAAGGTTAGACGTAACTGTCACAGATGTGCCAGAGCACTTCAGTAAAGGAAAAGTTAGTGGCTGAAATCAACTAGAATTGCGGTTTTTTTCCCCGGTATTTTCACAGGAGCTGTGCATGAGTAGACAACTGAAACAGAACAGATTCTAGCTCTAGTTATTGTAAGAGGTCACAAAACATGTGGAGTTGGAAGCGACCCACAAGGATCATCAAGTCCCACTCCTGGCCCTGCACAGCACCATCTCCAAGAGTCACACCATGTGCCTGAGAGCATTGTCCAGATGCTTCTTGAGCTCTGTCAGGCTGGTGCTGTGACCACTTCCCTGGGGAGCTGTTCCAGTGCCCAGGCACCCTCTGGGCACAGAACCTTTTTCTGATATCCAACCTAAACCTCCCCGGCACAACTTCAGGCTATTCCTTTGGGTTCTGTCACTGGTCACCACAGAGGAGAGATCAGTGTCTGCCCCTCCTCTTCCTCTGTTAAGGAAGTTGTAGAATGCAATGAGATCCTCCCTCAGCCTCCTCTTCTCCAGGCTGAACAGACCTCAGCCACTTCTCGTACAGCTTCTCCTCAAGGCTCTCCACCATCCACTTGCCCTCCTTTGGACACTCTCTCAGAGTTTAATATACTTCTCATACTGTCGCACCCAAAGCTGCCCCAGCACTGAGGTGAGGCCACCCCAGTGCAGAGCAGAGCAGGACAATCCCCTCCCTTGCCCAGCTGGCAATGCTGTGCCTGATGCCCCCCAGGACAGGGTTTTCCCTCCTAGCTGCCAGGGCACTGCTGGCTCATGTTCAACTTGCCATTGACCAGGAACTTTACTCAGCACTGCTCTCCAGCTTCTTGCTCCCAAGTCTGTATGGCAGCTTTGAGGAGAGCTTCTAATGTATTCCTCCAGCACGAGAGCAGTCTTGCCAGCATAATGCACTGAGGAGTTTCCTTTCTCTAATTAGTTCTGTCATTAGCCTTCCTTCTACTCCTAGAACAGATGGGTGCATAAAATAGTATGAGGTGATTTAGTTTATTTTTATGTGCATCTGAGGAGTCATACTCACACGTGTCTTTTTAAAAAGAGTGCCTTTAAATTTTTTAAATGCACTGGCACAGTAAAAGAATAGGAATGTGCCCCGGGGAAGAGTTCAGACATCTCTTCTGCTTTTGTGGTTATACCTGCACTGTGGAGCACCTTAGCTCACAGGATCATTTCTTGGTTTCACTGAGGGAGGTGCGGGAAAGCAGTGGCAACTTCTCTCCTGCCTCTTGTGTAACTCATGCTCTTCTGAAAATATGTGAAGCATTAGAAAATAGGTATGGTGAAATCACATTTTAGCTAGCTTTTTGGACTATAATTCCTGCATTTTAAAGTCCATGCGGGAGGACTATTATGTGTCTGTTTCGACACTGCTCTGGAGGCCTTGTGCACTCTACACAGAGTGCACTTAGATTAGTTTGTGGTAGTTCTTACAATGCTGAATGCTTACTGTAAATAAACTTTAAGAACATGTTGAGGTTTCTTCTCTTTGGTGAGGTGGGGGAGGTGACAGGTTGCTGTTGGCCTCGTGCAGGAAAGTGGTACAAGGAGAGCCTGTTTCTCTGTGCCGTTTAGGAAGCTGGAAGAGGAGGCTGGGCTCAGGGTTGCTGCTGTCATGTAATAGGGGCTAATGTAAAACATGGCTTGAAACTGAAATTACTGCAGCTGCTTCTCAGGGGAGCAGTGGGTTTGGAGTCCTGATCAGAGCCCATCACTGAGATTATGAAATTCTCAAATGCTCAAGAGGGAGCACATTTATTACAAAGCATTAAATCATTTGATAGAGATGGTTCCTGCATTCTTAGAAGTGGAACTGTCCGTCATCCTCTCTTCTGCTTCTGTGGAACAGATGCTAGTGAAGCTGTGTGATGTGCGCTTGCCTTCCAGTCTTATGAGCTTTTAGATAGCTTAATTATTTAAGGTATTTTTCCTCTCAAGGAAGGAGAGCAGATGAAAAAAAGGAGCTGAAACAAAGAATTAGGTCAAGTCTCTTCCTGTAGGAGCCAAATGAACAAGAGTGACTGAAAAAAATAGAAGTAAATTCTTTCTGTTGAGGGTAACTTTTACCAATAAGTAATTTCTAGTCAAATGCCATGTCCTGGAATCCATCTGCAGAGCACTTTGATGGACTAGCTTACAATGATGTCATGGTCAGAAACTGGACTGTAATTACTTCCATCTGTCTTCTTAGGAAATGTCACTGTTTTTTGGGAAATGCTGAAGCAACAATTTCTATATGAACACAACATACACGTGCCATTTTATTCGTTAAATAACCAAGTGAAATGTGAGACAGCTCACCAAGGCAGGCTAGCTTGGGAGACAGGAAAGGAGCAAGTGGAATCAGTTCTCCTGCCCTAAGGGATATTAGTCTGAGATGATGAAAGAGTTGAATTCTGGACTAGGATTAACTTAAAGAAGTTGTTGAATGCTTGATAAATCACAGACTTCTTGGAGTGTGTGGACCAGTCACTTCAGTGTCTGTCACACCTATGAGGCAGGAAGAGTGCTTTTTTATTTTTTCCTACTCCAGAAGTATGCTTTGAAGAGAAAGTCACTACTGTAAGTATTTCTGCCCTTTCATAAACAAAACTAAACACAAATGAAATATTTTTTATTGCTGTTGTTTCTAGCATTTAAGGTTTCTTCTTTTGGTAAACCATGTGTGCATAGCATCAGTATGTTGTTCAGCAGTGGCTCTGTGACTCTGCTATTCTATCTTTTTCTTTTCCTCTTTTTTTTTTTTTCTTTCTATTTTTCCTTCTATTTTTGGTCATGTTGAGATGCCCCAGCTTTGCGGAGAAGTATAGCTGCCAGGTATCTTAAAGGAACTTGGGCTGCCACTGGCAGGATCTGTTTGAATTAAGAATTTTGATTGATATGGCTTGGGTTTTTTGCATTAATTCCTTCATGTTTGAAGGAACTTGGCTTCTCTTTTGTGTTTCAGTGTTTGGGTAGGATAGAGAAACACACATACATATATGTTTAATTCTGGATGTCTTTCATGCAGATATCTGAGATTAGATTTGACTGTTCTGTCATAAGAGAAAAACTTTCTTTTCTTTGTTTTGTTTTTACACTGTTGTTAAAACTGGGTCTGGTATGTGAATAGATACATTACTGTCTAATTGTGCAAGTGTCATACCCACAGTGAACTCTTAAGTGGCTTAACTCTGTTTTACTTGCTTTGATTCTGTCTTGCAGAGTTCTAAAGTGCTTGCAAAGAAGGAGCTGTCCTACATGCCTATCATTGGGTGGATGTGGCATTTCCTAGAGATCGTCTTCTGCAAGCGCAAGTGGGAGGAAGATCGAAAAACAGTCGTACAGAAGTTGCTGAATCTCCGGGACTACCCTGAAAACTTTTGGGTGAGTGATGACTGATGAGTGGAGTGTGAGGTGCTGTAGTGCTCAGGAGGAATGGAGGGCACAGACAATATGTGATGATTGCCAGGTTGTTCCTGAGACTTTTGATTCATTAACTTCCTTGGGAGTACCAGGAGAATACTCTCAATTGAATTCTCTCTGGAATTTCTCATGTACTGTAGTGCCTGTTTTCTTCTCTGTAGTATAGATATTACTGAAAAAATACCTGCATTGTGATCCTCTCAGTAAATATTGTGATCCTCTAAATACAGGAGCTGGATAGGGGTAGATGCAGCTGTTCATGGCTATGTAACAAATGCATGTTGACAATGTTGTATTGAAGCACATCAGCTGTACTCTTTTCTTAAGTTCCCCTCTCACCTTAGATTGCAGAGTTCACACTAGTGTTTTCTGCTTCCCTGTGATTCTGCCAGTCCTGTGAAGGCGTTTGGTCAGACATGGCCCCGTAGGGAAGTAGAAGCCACCTGGTCAGAGAAGTGGCCCATTGGAGCCATTGGCTGTGTTCCAGGGAGAGGATTGGTGTCACCTTTCAGTAACAAGAAAGTTACTTTTTGCATCGCAGTAGTTTTTTAGTATTGACCCTGCCTGGCATTTCCTTGTCTGAGGATGAAAAGCCTTTGAATTTCTTCTCAGAAATCATAAAAAATTGTAGTTCTTCTGAGCTAGTGTTCTTCTGAGCAAGAGTGCTATTCGGCTAAAGAAATGGTATCTTAAGCAGCCTCCCCAGGGCCTGCAAAAACTATTGCTGTTTCCTCATGAAGATGTATATTCTGCATTTCTTATACTCTGAAACAAATTTATTTTTTTGTCATTGATTTAAATGAATGCTAAGCAATCAAAACTAATCTCTGTGCTTTGATGTTTAAGGGACTTCCAGGCAGAAGGTTGTCCAGCAAAGAAGCAATTCTGGGGTTTAATTTCAGTTTCTCTCCCAGAGGTTTGCCTGTGCTCTGTGGCCTTTCTATACATGTAGGCAGTTCAACTCTGGTCAATGAGCACAAGCCACCAGCATCCTGTAGATACTCCTGTAGAGGGATTGCTAAAAAGGAGCTATACCTGTGTAAGGGAGATAATCATTGATGTACACCTGAGGCTATTGCAGTGTGGAGTTTTAATTTGCCTTTGTATGATGACATAATGTCAAAAGGCACAACAATAGCTCCTTGGAAGGTAGGCAGGCAAAGCATGCTAAGTGAACTGGAGAGATTTTCTCATCAGTTTCTCTATGTCTTACCAATCTGAATAACATTACGCTTGCAATACATGAGTAAAAGCACTCTTGGATGAACTGGAACTGAAGCTGGCTCCTTGGCTAGTTTCTTCAATGTCTGTGTCATTTTTGGCTACATTTTTGCTGTGGGCTCTGAGGACTTAGTTTGTGTGATTTGGCAGTGCTCTCTGATGTGTTAGTTTGCATTCAGGTTTGGCAGAAAGCAGATGAGCAAGTGGTAAATCTCCAGAGATCTGTGTGCTCTCCCCTGCCTGCCAGTGGCAAGACTGTACTTATTCATGTCTGAGCACTTCCACTGTATAGTTCATAAGAGGCTCTCAGTTGTCCTGCATCTGCTGCCGTACATCTGTTATCATCTCTCTCATTGGCATCCAAGTTACTGCCTGAAGTTGTCCGTGGTCCTTGTGCCATAGGGAAAGCAAGCAGGTTGGAGTGAGGGCAAACAAGCTGGGCACTGAAGCATTTCTTAGAAATGTGTTTGGTTCAGACACTTGACCATCAGAGAGAGATGTGCAACAGGAGTATGTTTCGAGTGTTTTCTAACAGCTCATTAGAGATGGAGTGACTCATTTAGAGAAATCAAGTCGTTCTGATAGCAAGTTGCAGAGCAGATGTTAAAGCCTAAAGGCTGAAGTTCAAACTGTCTGAGTGTTTGGATTTGGGTTTTTTGGGGGTTTTTTTGGTTGGTTTGGATTTTTTGCTTCAGTCAAATAAATTACCTAAATGTATGTGTGGCTACACCTGTCCCTGCTAGCTGTGTTAATTTGGGCTGTGCTGCTGAGAATTAGAGAGACCTCTGCTCAGTCAGCAGAAGACCTGAGCTTCTGTCTAACTGTAGTTCTCTCTTGGTTTCAGTTCCTGATTCACTGCGAGGGCACAAGGTTCACAGAACAGAAGCACCAGATCAGCATGCAGGTGGCCGAAGCCAAAGGTCTGCCCAAGCTCAAGTACCACCTCCTGCCACGAACGAAAGGATTTGCTGTCACCGTGCAGTGTTTGAGAAATGTAGGTAAGGAAAGTCACAGGGGACAATGCTAATGTTATTTCCTCTAACTGCTGCCAGTTTGCCATGCTTGTTTTTTTCCCTGTAGCTTGTGTCCTAGCAGAAAAATCCTGGGATGCTTTCAGACCATTTTTTCACTAGACTCTGGTTTTATTAATGAAGTCCTGGATCAGCTTGTGGAGTTATTTTTGGCTGAGGTTTTCTGTTTAGGTTTTAAAGTTTTAATTTATTAATTTTTTTTGTTAACTGTGACTCTGTTCTGGGGAATCTCAGTTGCATATTTTGTACCTATTGGTACATATTTGGTTGCATATTTTGTACCTATTGCCAAAGGATACTATTTCTTAGTGTTTGCTAAGCAATTCTATTCTAAATTAAGCGAATGCATCAGTAGAGAATCTGAGGCAGTGTGTATTAAAATATTTTCTTGTGGTAAATACCTACCTCAAATAATATAATTTTTAAATCAAAAAATACTCTGCTTTAAATTCCTGTATAGATTTGCTCTTTAGAGTTTCTTAATGGAGCTGAGGAAGGGAAGTAGACCTTGAATGAAGATATGTGTAGGTGAAATTTATAAACAATTTCTACATTGCAGAACATGAGTAAGTTTTTCTTCATTAATATTGTTCTGAACTTCCCATTTATTTATGGTTACTTGCATTTGCCAGCTTTAAAATGACATCAGTAGGGACATTGCACTTGTTGCCTTTGAAATTATATTCTTTGACTAATACTGTCTATCAAAGTCTTCTGCTATGTACTTGATGGGCAGAGGAAACACAGTGCTAAGTAGCCATAGTGTCTTTGGGGGTCTGGTAGATTTGTGTGTTAGACAGCTGATATGGAAGAAAGACAAAAGTGGTTTCTGGTTTAGAAGACAATGTTCTAGCTTGACTGAAGTTAATGTCAAAATTTCTTTTGTCTTTGAAGACATGTTTTCATGTGGCATATCTGGGATAGCTGCTGCAAGAAAAGCTTCCCAGTCAGCTGTCTTGCTGTCTCTTGTATTTCTTCTCCATATCCTCTGGCAAGCCAGGTAGATCATACCACTGTTGTAGCTTCCCAGGCAGCCACAACTTTCTGCCCCTAAGATGGATAGATAGCTTGGATCCTTGCTGAAACATGAAGAAGAGGTAAGTTATGTGAAGCATCCAGCAAGCCCCTTAAGAGCACAGTTTAGCCTTTTCCTTTGAATAAGGGTGACGGTTCTGCTGAGGGCCGGGGAGTGGTAGACTTGAGGCACAGATGAAGGGATGAGTCAAAACTCTGGCCTCTAATGCCCTGAGCTGGGAATCGGGAACAAGTTGTTTCAGTGGTGATTTTGTTCTCCTCACTGCTCTGTGTAATGAGAGCAGAATATGGCATGATTGTGGACAAGTAGCTGATTTGTGGGAAAACGTTTCAAAAGGAAAAAATTTTAGGGAACCCAAGTGACGTTTATAAAAATTTTGCACATTCATGCGATGCACTACTGTAACACTTCTTAGTACTGTAAATATTCAAAATACCTTCAGAAAAAAGAAGACTGAGGTTGCTAGATTACTTATTTATTTAAGAGAGTATATGCCACTACCTCAGTCCAGAAGCTGTGACTTTCTAGACTGAGCAGTGTAATGCCAGTAAGAAAGTAGTATTTCCCTGTGAGGGTTCAAGGAGAAGCAGAGTCATAGCTTGTAATGTACAGTTTCAGCAAAAACTGTAGAGCTTAAAAACCCAGCCAACAAACCTCTGAGGGTTTGATGACCCCAGATTGGTGTTGCAGGTTTTTCTGGGTTTTTTTGCTTTACTTGCCTTGTTACTTTTTGTAGTGAGAGGGAGATAGAATGATTATTGTCCGGGTTACTAGAAGTTTCTTTCCTACAGAGACAAGGGGTACATGTGAAGAGCATCTGAATATCCTCTGTAAGCAATGTCTTATTTTTTAGAGCTCCTTCTAACATTATTATGTACAGATAACAAGGAAGTCCATGCATGTTTTCTGAATAGAGAATGTGATGGGAGTCTCTTGTGACAGTCCATGATCTGGAAATGTAAGTTCTGTCTAGAAATTAGATCATATCCCTGTGCATCTCTAGAAGCGAGAGGCTGGTGCTGAGCTGCCTGAGCCCATTTTGGGCTCTGCCATTTAGGCTAATGCACCTTCTGTTCTCCCACAAGGATGGTGGGCCTGGCTGGAGTGCCTTGCGGAGGGATGCAGCTGCAGCACCACACAGCAGTGCAGCCGAGTCACATGTTGGCCAGAAGTTCACAGCTGGGTGTGGCAGAGCTTCTGTCCCCTTGTTTTCCCTCCTTTCTGACCAGGGTGTGATTCAACCTGTCAGAGGCTGTAGTGCTGCTGTAGAATGGGTAGATGCTGCTTTCTCTGGCTGTAGATGTAATTCACTCCTGGTAACAATGATCACAGGCTGGTCCTCTTCAAAACTTTGTATCAACTTGTAATGCTACCTGCTGTGATCCCTCTGGAAGGAGTTCTGAAGTAGTTCTGCAGTAATCGGAAATAGACGCTGGTGATATCAGACTGGCAAGCCCATCTGTTTTGAAGGTTTCAGAAGGAGTTTATTCAATGTGCATACATTGGAAGCTGCCTCCATACCAGTGATGCCATATCTGTCAGCATAAGCAGATGTATTTGGATAAAAATACCTTTCATGCAAAATAACAAGTAAAGAACCTTCCGTCCTAACTAATTTCTTTTGTAAGTGATAATGGAATTCATTTTTCCTCCAAGACTTACTTTCACAAGTTCAGATCTTCTGTACATAATTTGATTCTTAATGAAGTGCTTTTAATAGTTTCTGAACTTGTTCTGATGTTTTTGTCGATGACCATCCCTACCAGTATGGTTTTACAGACGCAGTCCCCAGGAGCTTAGTTTCTAGAAGCTGTACGCTGTCTTAATAAATTGCTCTTTGCTAGCTGTACCGTTCATGGAAGCAAATGAAAATACAAATGTGTTTCTAAAACACTCATCCATTACCTGCAGTAAAAGTAAATGCCATAAGTACTGCAGAAGGTATATTTCACTGTTACTTTTATTACCTGGCTGTATATCAGGCAGTTCCTTTCAGCTGTTTTATTTAGTTGAGACTTGTACTTAAAAATGTGTTTCATGATGGATTGTAGATGAGCCCAAGTTTTGTAGAGTATCTTTTTCTCCGGGTGTGCACGCTGGGCACTGCTGTCCTAGAGGGAATAAATTCTAGGGTGATATTCTCATGGAGTTCAATATGACAGTGTTTGGGGGTGTTGCAATGACCTTTTTTTTCCCCCGTGAGCCTCACTTTAGTCCTGGATTGTTATTTTTTTTCAAGTGGGTTTCTAATCATCATCCAGAGCAAGTTACCAAGTTTGAGAGGATGAGCGATTTTTGTTCAAACTGGCCATATTAATGAAATGTTAAATCAAAGGATTGTGTCAAGGTGGTGTCACATCAGCAGTACAGTGACTTTCACTGTACTTTCCCCCTCCCTTTTCCAGTCTTCAGATTGTTTCGTGCTGGTATGAAGGTGCATGTAGCCATACTCATTGCCTGTAGGTTGATTTGTAAGTGATTCATCCTGACATAATCCACCATGGCCACAAAACAATGCGTTAAAGTCAAGAGGATAATCAAAATAAGAAAAATCCTCTCTAAATATGTAATCCAAAGACTTTTTTAGGCTGAAGTTAAGAAATTAAACCTTAAATCTGTCAAAATCCTGTAGAAGGAACCAGAAGTTAATTATATGAAAAAAAACTGGGCGGAGATTAGAAGACAAAACAAAAAACCTTATCATTTTTTAACAGAAATAAAAGGCTTTCAAATATTTGTGTTTGATTGTCAGTGAAAAAGAGGTTTTAAAATATAACTACTTTGAAAAAATACTTCACAACAGAAGCAAAACTTCTCAAATGCTCCCTATATTAGCTTGAGTGTGAGACAGTTGCGATATTTTCAAGATACTATGGAGTTATTTTTTCATTTGTTTTAGAATGTGAATTTCCTGCTCTCTTCAGCTTTTGGATGAGAAAGTCATGAAATGTCCAGTTCTAACTATGCAATTACAAAATCCATGTTTAATGGTAACCAGTTCCAGTGTTAGAGCATGCTGGTGCTGCTTTGACTGTGGAAACTTTCTGGCAAATTTCAATTTCATGCAGTCTTTTTCTTGGATACTTTTATTGTTCTTTTCCCGCACTCTCAGAATGAGAAAGCTAAAATCTGTAGTTATTTTCAGTTATATCTGGATAACAGAGGTCTGTTTACTCCTGCACATTGCTGTCGTTGTCTTGGGTTTGGCACTGCTTTGCACCAAAAGCTTTCAGTGTGTTATTAAAAGGGACTGGACTGAATATCAAACTACAGACCAGCTGGAAACTGGAATAGCATTTCTTTTTCCCTGGAGAAAAGGGAAACTCTGTGTAAGACTGTCAGCACATAATGATGTTCCTGTCCATCTCCACAGAAGTTTTTTTCAGAACAGGAGAATTGTCTTCTAATGTGTCTCCAGAAAAACCCAATTCATATAAAAACTCAAATGTAGATGCCTTGTAAGAGATGGAAGAAAAGGTGTTGTGTATGTAATACTTTGTGTTATAGCATTCCTATTGTTGTTAGAATAATCTCATGCTATTAAAGAATAAACTAAGAAGCTTACACTGTATAAACCAAAATGAGCTCTTGTTTTCCTTCAATTACATTGGATTAGTAAATTAGAGTAGATTAGTAAAATCCTTCTACAGTAAGAAGCTTAAAAATGGAGGCAGATAATTTATTTTTTAAAAAGTAATTTCATACTTGTATTGTACAGGGAGAGTACCATCCTTGAAGTCAATTTTGGCTTGCGTTTAGTTTTGAGTTTGGGCTAAGAACGCAACTGTAGTAGGAGAAGAATGAAGTTGATAGTGAGGGACAGAGTCTTTTTGCAATGACAGGGGTTTGGCCTTTGTTTTCAGGATTTCCTTTCAGCACTGAAGCCAGGCTGTTCTGCTCTGCACTATGAATTCTGTTTTGCAGTAATAAATGATGTGGTGAGTTTCTGGGAGCTGAATGCTGAGACCAAACCATATTTATCTCTCAAAGCTAGAGAGATTTCAAAACCAAGAGCAAATCTGTCCTGTGTAATAGAAGTTTTTCTTGGGTGAGTCAAGAGCTCTCACAGTAAAGGTTCATCACTTGCATTTTTATTCATTATTGTAAAACTCTAGAGCAGGAAACCTAAAATACGACAGGCTGCGCATGAAAATGCTTCTTAGTCACTTTTGTGACAAAAAAAAAGTTATTTTGCTGTCATTGATCTTAGAGTTCATACCATGATGCACAACTGATTTCAGTGTCAGGAAAATAAATTCTCTGTTAATTTTATTACATCAGGAAAATAGTATATATAAGGATATGTTCAAATAAACTTTTTTACAACACTTCATGCCATTTTAAACGGCGAATGCTTTTTCTGTAGAAACTGCTTGTTACTGCTCTTTCAGTTTGTCTGCCATCAGCCTTTGCAAATGGTTTTACTGTTCCTACCCAGTCCTGAGCTGCACAGAACAATTTTCTCAACACTGGAAGTTTGGCTGCCGTTTTGTTCAGCAAAACTTTTACGTTACATTCCTCACATCTGCCTGTCTTCATTGCAGCAGGCAGCTCACACAGGATTTCTTGAGTCATTCTCTCTCTGCCTTTGCCCTATAGCGAGTGCCTGAGTTACCAAATAGTGGACATGAATTGGGGGCTGCTTTGGACCCCGGTGATTTACAGCTTCATTAAGCCCTCCTGCTGTAGGATGTCTCTCAAACACACACACACACACACACACACACACACACACACTTTATCTATTCTTAGTCAAAGGGTATATATTGTTCATTGCCTATAAAGTGAGTATCTGCCTGGTTGTTTCCTCACATTTAGGGGGGTAGTTGTATGATTCACAGTGAATTGAAAAAAGGTAACAGTTCTGGAACCATCTTGTTCTTAGGAAGTCCTAGGTGTATTCTGTCAGAAACTGTAACTGTGTTCCCTATGCCCATCATTCTACACCTGATGAGGAAGGAGGCATGGGTGGATGGAGAGCAAACCTTTCCATTCTGTGGGTGCAGTTCCTGAAAGGGTCACTGGTTATTTGGCTTCTTAAAACCTGTATGTTGAATATTTCATTGTCATTTTTATCTTGGTGACACCTCAAATGGTGGTGCCATTGATGATGACTTACGTAAATATTTTCCTTGTCTGAGAGAGAATAATTTATTTCCGTTGTATTACTACAGTAAACACATAACCTGTTTCTCTTCTTGTAGTTTCTGCAGTCTATGATTCTACACTTAATTTTAGAAATAATGAAAATCCAACATTGCTGGGAGTTCTAAATGGAAAGAAATATCATGCAGATTTATATGTAAGGCAAGTAATCTGTATTTTAATTCCTTTTTAGCATATAGGAGTATGTACTTGAAATCACAATTGGTCAAGTAAGGAAATGTTTGCAAGTGGGTAACAGAAAGCAGATCTCTACCAACCTGGCTTCACAGAACTTCAGATAAAAATTCATATGGGCTGGGAAGTGTTTCTGATAAAGTTCTGTGACTATAAGAACATGAGGAGCCCATAAATGTTTACAGAACATTTTGGTTGTAATTTCTTTATTCATTTGTGTGTCTGATAGCTCAGCAGAAGCAGTGGGGCCCCTTGTCACTCACTTGGCCAGAATACCAAACGCCATCCAAGTGTTCAGGTAGAGTTGTTTTATACCTGTCTCTGACACAGGAGTTCAGAGATAGTTCCAGTTCCTCCGGAAGGTCCTCCTCTTCCTCTGGAGGTCAGGCTCAGGACTGTTCCCATCTGGTGGTGTAGTTGTTGATGTATTTGACTGCTGCACCCTCCCTACCAAGAAGGGGGTTGTTCAATGAAAAAAACATTACCTGGATTCCTTTTCATTAATGTTTCTATAAGTTACGAATTCCCATAATCTTAATGGGAAAGAGCCAATTCCCAGATGAGGTTCTACCAGCAGCGCCGATGCCACAGGCACTCAGGGCATGTGCTGATGTAGGGTTGGAGCATAGGATGCTACAAGGGTTGGAGAAGTGATGCTAGAAATGGTCAGGAGTTCAACATACCCACTTTAGAGCTATAGTGGACCAGTGGGCTAGTCACAAATTTCTTCAAAATCCTCTGTATTTCCTTGTTGAAGTGCTGTAGGTCTTGCACAAATTTAAAAAAGGTGAAAAATATAATGAGTCTCCTGCCAGATAATCTGTCTGTATAATGCAAGTGCTGTTCGTGGGAGCCAAAGTTTTTAATGTTATTCATTTTCTCTTGTTTACCATTGGCAGGCGGATTCCACTGGAGGACGTCCCAGAAGATGAGCAGGAATGTTCTACCTGGCTCCACAAACTGTATCAAGAAAAGGTTGGTTTTTTTGTCAAGACAGCACTTGTGGGCCACTAGTGCTCACTTATTTATAGTGCTAGTAGACCTTTACAGTGTGCATGTATCGTGTCTGAATTTGGAGGCTTGGGGTGGGTTGGTTTGTTCGGTTTTAAGGGTACGTGCTCTGTTTCTCTACGTACAAACTGGTCTTGTGCTGCCAGTCATGACTGCTTTCATTTTGTACATAGAGCAACAGGAAGAAAGTTTAAGCAAGTCTTTCTAGAGCAGTTTTAAGCCTCTTCTTTAGAAAGTTGCATAAGGATACAAAAATCAAAACTGCCTTACTGCCTTCTGATTGGTAGAAATATCCCCTTCCCCTAGAAGGCACCTTCTAAATCAAGAAGAAATTTGTGGGCTAAATAAGATATTTTCTTTAGTGTATTAGAATTTTTCTCCCTTGTTTTACCCTGCCTTTTTTACCAAGGCAAACATCCAGCATTAAAAGGACAGGCTGATAAATTGCTTTCACGCCATGCGTATGGAAGGCATACATTTAAGATTCCTCATTTCATAGGATGTATTCCTATGAAATTTAAGATTCCTAATTTCATAGGATGGGGAGAGAATAATAATGACTGTGTTTGTAGATGCCCAATGGTTTGGTTTATTTTTCATTTTTTTTCTTTCCAAATCCTTTCATATTATTTCAGTCCTTCAGAATCTGTTTCTTCTGGGCTGTTTGGAGAAAGTTGTTGGGGTATGTGCTTTTTGAATGCACACAGCACTCCCATTTCAATCAGTGGGAGTCGTAGGTATGCACAGCATGAGGGCCTGGCAGCTCACTTTGCTTCAATATATTGATCAAAATTATGTATTCAGACTGGAATGCAGCAGTACTTTGGATTTAGAAGTGCTAGAATATAGCTGTTCTCTGGTTTCCTCTCACTGGGACAGCAAAAGTCTGCTGTGCCGTTTGTCATACCCAGGACACCACGTTAGCATTTCTGTATTGACTCTGCCCTGGCCATTCTTAGTTTCAAACCATGGCTGTTTCTGGTGTAATTCATAGCTCCTCTAAGCAGCTTACTTACAGGAATGTGAAAAGTAAATGTCTCTTGAGACCTCACTTGTGGATGTACTCCCTTTGCTTCTGATCCCCCTTCTCATAATCTGAGCGAGTAACACCCAATTCAGGCACAACCCCCAGCACCTTTGCAGAAAGGTAGGATGTTACCCACGGGCCCTGCTCACTTTACAGGCATGTACATGCAAATAGTCCTTTTGCTCAACATTGCAAAAGTCCACTTTCTGATAGTCACATTGTCTACTCCTGTTTCATGTCCCTGAGAACTATTTAGACTTTTGCAAGACAAGAACATAAATGTGGGTGTGGTGATTGTTTTCTTGAATCCCTTATTACATATTTACAGTAATTCACTTCCAATATTTTTCTGTTACTCCCTCTTTGGCAAACACTCAGTTGCTTCTAGTGCAGAGTGTATATCTATCCTTCATATTATATTATGCAATATATCATAGTATTCTTCATATCTGTTCTTCATGACAACTTCATTTGCTGGTTGGTTAAATCTCTGGATTCCTATTTTAAGTATAAGAGTGAAGGAATGTGTGTTCAGTTTTCCATTCCACTAAAACCTTTTTTGGTTATGTGGATTTTTTTTGATTGATTAAGGTTGGGTGATTTTGTTTGTTTGTTTGTTGGTTGGTTTGGGTTCTTTTGGTGATGGTTTGAGTTTTTTCTCTCAAGGCAGCATGTTTCTCTTTTTCCAGCTGTTTTACATTAGTGAAACTTCATTGCACTCATTCCTGGTTTACGGAAGCTCATGTCTTTGTAAAATCGGACTGGCAGAATATAGAGCAGGGAGTTCTGAGATTCTGAAAGCCCACCTACAGGGTAAAAATGCAATTTTGCTTCACCTTTCTGCTCTGCCCTGCATTTTGAAAAGATAATCAGCTCTTAGGTCAGCTAACAAGCAGCAGTGCCACCCAGGTGCTGTTTCCAAAAATCAATTCTGTTTCAGATCATCTTCAGAGTCAGTAAATATTTATGATAAAATGTAAAAAATTGTTATTCAAAGGGCAGTAATTCATTGGAAGATACACACTCATTGCCTGCTTTGTTTGTTTTGGTTGCAGCAGTTCACTTGCTGTTTCAAAGTAAGACAAGGTGTGCATGCTACTGGAAAGCAGTAGCGCATTATGGTTCCCTGTGCTGTTGCTCATTCTCAATGATTTTAATAATTTTACAGTAGTTTCTCAAGACTCACAGTGTGCTGAATTATGCTGTAGTAACATGATTTAGTGGCTGGGGAGTGCCATAGGTACTGAGGTCAAGGCCTGTGCACTCAAGATGATCAGGATCGCGGAGCTGTTGGAATGAGTAATGAAATCAGCAGTTATTGGACATGGAGGGACATAATTTTTTTTTTTTTCAATTTATTTATTTCCCCATATTGGCTTTAGTAAAGGAGTGGAGGTCTTTGAGAAAAGCTTATTCCATTTTTTTTTTTTACCTCCCTGTCTGATCTCACCTTATATGTACCTTGATCTGAGATACTTCTCTCTGGGAGCCTGCCGTGTTTATGTTCTTGCTACTTATCACTTCATTTTTTGGTCTAGTCACTGCTGCAAACGCAGTTGAACAGAGTCCTGCCAGATAAACAGTGGCACTGTGCTGCTCTAAACCAAGCACTGTTCTTCTTTTTCCAGGCTTACAGTAAGCACCATGTCCATGTGCTTCTTCCTCACTATGGGTAGATTTTGTTCTTCCACCACATATGGCCAGCACAGTATCAGTTAATTCCAAATTACAACAGAGGTGCAATTTGGGTTGCACATCGCTTTTTCTTTTTATTTCTTCTATTTTTTAAAACTGCCATTGCTAGAAAGGCTCCCTTTGACTTTAACAAGGACTGGGTTGAGGATCTTACTGCCAGGTCTGAAGAGGTGCTATAGTCACAACTCTGTTAATCCTTGCATGTTTGTTTTCTATTTTTACCTCCTTACAGCCTCAGTACCTGAAATAGAAGTTCTGCTTGAGAATCTTAATTTCCATTAAAAAGAGAGCAAGCTTCTAACTCTTCTTGCTTGTAAGAGAAGCTTGGAATACAGGGCCTGAAAATACATGCAGAAATGCCCTAGGGAATCAGCAAAGCTTAACTGAAGAGGAGAAGAGTACAGAACTCCAGTGTCTGGGAACAAAGAATATATTTTTAGATACTCATTCTTTGTGGGTTTCCTCACGAAGGGGCAGCAGCATACCTCTGCTGTCAGACCTCCTGGTGGGAACAGGGAGGAACAATCCAGGTAGCCTCTCACAAGAAGATGGATGTTCCCTGATTTTCCCTCACTGCATTACGCCTCCCCCACACTGTCTGAAGTAACTTAAATTTGGTGGGGACAATAGAGGGAGCATGTTTCCATGTCGGAATGTGATACCTGGGTGGATGGAATTTATTACAAACTGAAAAGAAGCTCTGTATGCAGGGGAATGAAAGGAACCTAACGTGGGTGAGGTGATTTTGGGAAATGCTGAGGTGTATTATGTATTTAAAACCTGACTTGTTGATGGGTATGGCAGGCACCCCTGCAACAGCTTACAAGACAGATAAATGCACAGATGCCTTTTGCAAGTGAATGTATTTAAGGATAAGGAATCATAACTGAAGAGCTGTTCCCCACAACAGTGTGAAATGTGTCGTGGAGACATTAGCCTTGACATTGTTTTGCCTTTTGTATATGTTTTCCATCTGTCTGGAGCCTCTCAGTGAGGTGTGGTCAGTGCTGCCCCTCATGCCATGCAGAGCCAACAAAGAAAACGCTGCTGCACCTGTTTCAAGGAAGTCTGTCCTGCTATCGGTAGTAATAGGCCCTCTAATGGCAATGCCAGTAATAGTCGGGAATTCTTTGCTTTCCTGGGTAGTACCAGTATTTGGAATCCTAACTGTATATAGTAAATTCAGTTTACTGATGATGGCGTGGCTCTGTGTTATAAACCAGTCTTCAAGGCACTGTGAAGAAAACTTCGTGCACTGTGTACTCTGTTGAAGATGGCTCAGTAATTGGCCACGGTGATCCCAGTACAATCTAGCTGAGTAAAACACTCATAATTTGTCTAATCTCAATAAAGAGAGTGCAGTGCTTTAATTACTGCATTATCCCTTAAAAGCTGAATGTTCCCTTTAAAATAGATAAAATGGTAACAGCTTGTAATTGCTCAAGTTGCCATTAATTAAGTAAAGAATTGTTCGTGTCAGCTGGAGTGTAAGTAAGTGTAAAATCATAGCATAGTAGAAAAAATAGTCTTGTGGTTATTAGTCTTGGCTTTGCTAGAATTTTTAGAAACCAAAAATCATTTCTTTAAAGTGCTTCATTCTGACTAAATTAAGGTTTCTTTTTATGTCAGTCTAATGCTGACTTCATTAATTAACCAGTTTTATGTGATAACACAAACTAATAAACTTTGCTTTTGAACAAGGAGGAAGGGGTTCTTTTTCCTCACCCACTTTTGATATCTTGGGTTGATGAGATCACTAAAGGCAATGCTATTCACCCATGTAGGCTATAGACGAAAATACTGAATTTTAAGTCTTCTGTGCTTTAAAAAACAGATGCTACAAAACAGAAAAAACAACCCCCCACCCCATTATCCTCCTTGTACTATACTTAAAGGGATTATTTACTTGTGTTATACTTGTATTATTTACTTGGATTATTATACTTGTATTATACTTAGCTCAAAACCAGTGAGAGAGATTGTGCACTGTTTGCACACTCAATTGCTTTAGAGAGGTTCAGCACCCAAACTTCCTTCCACAAGCTTCATGGGGACAAGGTGAGCAAGACTGCATCCATGGGATAAAGACAGGAGGGAGTGGTTCTTCAGAGTTTGGGACAAGATGGTGTCTGGTCACCTTTTCTGGCAGATTTATGGGTGCTGTTTGGAAGCAGTGGCTGGAGAAAACATGAGGGAACAGCGAATGTTGCTGAGTTTGTGGCCCAGACACTTGCTGTTTTACCTGCAGTACTTGGGCAGTGGCCATGGCTCCTGCAGGAGGTTCAGCACTCTGCATTGCTGCAGGAGTGTACATCCCATCATCCCTCCTGTTTTCCTAGGATGTTATACTCTCCCGGTATGCCATTTTTCAGGCTGCTGTGTAGGAGAAAGAAAGTGTACACACATCAGTGTATGCTCTTTTTTTTCTTCTTTTTTTCCTTTTTTTTTTGTTTTTTGACTGTGTTCATTGACTTCAAAGTACAAGCTTTCCAGCCATCAGCTGGTCTTTGATCTTCCCCTGTGGTTACAAGCCTCCAGAAAGAGAAACATCAAAGCCAGGAATGGCTTGTTTTCTTGGCAGATGGGGATTTAATTGTTGCCCTCCTTTGTTCCACTAGGATGCATTCCAGGAAGAATATTACCGAACAGGAACCTACCCAGCAGTCCCTATAATACCACCCCGTCGACCATGGACACTTTTGAACTGGCTTTTCTGGGCCTTATTGCTGCTATATCCTTTGTTCAAGCTACTCATCAACATGATCAACAGTGGATCATCACTGACACTGGCTAGTTTTGCATTTGTCATTATAATAGGTAAGTTTTCTGATACAAAAATATTACTTAAAGTGTAACTGTCCAATAGCATTTATTGAGTCTTGCTAAATATAAAGACGACTTGTGAATTCAACAACCCATCTAATATTATGTCCCCTCTAGCCTGGACCAGGTTAAAAAGATTATATTTTTGTTTATTTTTGTATAGTTGTATTATTTTTTCTAAGAGCTGCGTACAAAATTTTCTATTTCTGTAGAATTCAAAACAATGACTTCTCAGTGGGTTGCCTACAAAAGGCTTTCTTTTCTTGTGTGTTGCTGGGTTGTACTTTCAATGCTTAGAAGAGAGGCACAAGGATAATTTATTCCTTTGAAAATGCTTTTGTCTAATCATAGTCTGATATGTCATGCACTGGTAATCCATGAACTCATGATTTAAGCACAGCCTGTTGTGGCCATCTACTCTGATTTATGCAGCACAGGGCATGGACTGTCACCAGCGATTCCTGCAGTTGCTGTCTTTTCCAGTGTCAGTGGTAATTGGTATCTGGTGGCATAACAATGTAAAAGGGAGGTTTTTCTCTAGACTGGAGGGATTTCTTAGGTGATAAAACCAGTTTTCCCCATTGCTCCTTGTCGTGGGTTTGACCCTGGCTAAATGCCAGGCACCTACAACGTTTGCTTTCTATGCTCTCTCCTGCTGCAGCTATGCAGAGGAGAGGAAAAACTAACACAAAACACTGGACTTATGAGTTGAGATAAGATCAGTGATAAGGGCCGCACGAGATTCAGGGCAAGAGCAGGCGGGAAACTTAAAGTTGCAAAAAAAGTGATTTATTAATCTAACAGAGTCAGAGGATAAATTGGAGATAAAAATAAGTTCTTAAGACACCATTTCTTCACTCATCCCTCTTTTCCCTCTTAAGGCACCACTTCTCAGCTCACCCCCTCCCTCCTTTCTAACTAACTAACAACTCCCAGGCAGGGGCAGGGTGTGGGGTTTTTCTTAGGTCAGTCCATCGCAATTCTTCTACTGCAGACACTGTTTCTCT
>VZRL01002766.1:100210-147580 GCA_013397895.1 Origma solitaria | reverse complement strand
CTCTTGCATCCCCTGGACTCCATGGGCTGCAGGGGGACCACCTGCTCCCCCATGGTCTTCACCATGGCTGGCAGAGGGTTTTCAGCTCCGACGCCTAGAGCACCTCCTCCCCCGCCTTTCCACTGACCTTGGTGCCTCCATGTTGTTCTCCCTCACATATTTTTACCTCCTCCTCCTCCTTCCCTGGCTAAAAAGAAGTGCGTGCTCACATTGTTTTGATTTCTTCTTAAATATGTTTTCACAGAGGCGTAACTAACATCTCTAATTGGCCCAGGTTTTACCAGCAGCATGTCCATCATTTTACAGCCGTCAGAGACTGGCTCTGCTGGACATGGTGGAAAATTTCCAGAATCTTTACTCAGGACATGCAGGAGCCATCTTTGTACCCCACCCTGTTCACTGGCAAAAACTGGGCCAGGCAAAACTACCACACTCCTAGTAGACCTTTTCTCACTTTTTGTAACTGAAGCAGCACAGGGCAGTTTATTATTTTTTCTATGGCATTTTGACATGTCACCTGATACTCCAGATTCAGGAACTTTATGGCAGTCCGTAATAGCCCATTGTAGTAGATTGCTGGTTTTAAGGTTGGGTTTCAGTACCTGATACAGGTGTAGATAAGCACAAAATAAAACTTTTGTGATAGAAAAGATCAGAATATGACTAGGAGGTCCTTCTACCTGCTACCTTCTGCATTGTTTCTAGATTGTCATTTGTCTTTTGGATAGTTTCTGCTTATTGTGCTCTCCAGTAAAACACTTGCTGGCTTGTAAGTAACTGGCTGTTCAGGTTGAAAGACCCATAAGAAAAATGCTCCGCTCCAGCTGGAGTGGAAGGACTGTAATCGCTCACACCCTAACTCTGAGATCTAAGGAATGAATAACCAATGTCTGTACAGCTCTTCTTGGTTCAGCTCAAATTATTTAAGCCCTAAATAAATGACATCTCCTCTTCATACTATGAATGCTGTCCCCTTGTGCATTGCTGTGCAGCAGTTTGCCTGTTTATAGTCCCAATAATCATCACACTGTGCTCATACCTTACTGCTGGTCTGGGACTGGGAGCCCTTTGTGATACTACTTGAACCAGCACAAGGCAGTCCCTGCTCCAGAGGATAAATGCTCAAGTAGTTTGAGGGACAAAAGTGTTTTGAAAACCAACTTTAGTTTCACAGGACACATGGCAAGAGATTTATGTACATAGCTTACAACAGCTATTTAAAACTTGGTGCTGATATTTTGGTGTTGAAACAGTGAGCATGTCTGTCAAATGTCAGTATCTGTTTTTGACAGCAGCTCCTTTTTATTCTCCTCCTGCTTCCCCAGTCTCATTTGGCTTGAAAGAACCCAGTGCTGGGTTGCCTTTCATGTTTTGATAACTTGTGTTGAGGAGGACACCCTTCATGCTCTAGAAGTTATTTATTATAAAGCTGTCAACAGTAGTTAAAAGGGGAATGTATGCAAAGGATGAGAAGGTTTCTCTGGGTTTTTTAAGGGAGCAGCTCTTCCATGTTTAATGCTAAAATCACAGTGGCATCTGGGCTGATGGCACAGGGCCAGCAGCTCCATATCTGTTCTAGGCAAGGGAAGTGTTTCATCTGAACCAAGTGCAAGTAGTGAGGAGCCAGTTTGGATTCCGTGGGAGCTGCTGTGTGCATGCTGTGCACTGCGGGCATTGGGATCACACTGCAAACCTGGGCACTTCCCAGTGTTCAAGAGCAGAGTGTGGACCAAAGGGCTGGAACATGATGTGACCTGGGCAGCGAGGCTGGTGATGCCTGTAGGCTGAGATTAATGGAAGGTGAGGAGAGGACAAGCCAGCAGGCTTGTAGTAAGTTTTACAACAGGATACAAACCATGTGCAGGATTGTGCCTGTGGGGATTCTGCCTTTTGGTGGAACTGCCAGATAGTCTGGCCTTTCAGCCTGGTGCCTAGAAACAGGGGGCTTTGGGGTGGATTGTTTGCTTTCTTTGTGTGTGAGTTTGTTGCTTGTTTCTTCTTCTTCACAGTATGTATGATAGGCCCTCAATGGAAATGTCTACCATTCACATAATCTTTGGTTGTACAAATCTTATTTTCAGTGTATAACCTACATAACTCAGGTGCAAACCATATATGGGAAACTTTTATGCCTCTGCTTGCTGTGCTGCCTATAGCACTTGCTGTGTGCTATAAAGGCAAGGTAATGGATGAGAAAAAATCCTGAGGTGTAAGAGAAAAGGTGGAAATTCTTTGCTCTGAGCTAAGGTTTTGCTGAGGAATGAGATACTATGTGTGGAGGTGGTGGTTTTCTTGGAGCTAAAATGTGTTCCAAGACAGAGAGTACATTATTGGTTCTCTTGATTTGTGTCAGCTCAGCCCTCCCTGAGCCCCCAGTACTCCAGCAGGCAGAGCAGGTCCTCAGTTACCTCAATTTGCTGTGGAGCAGTGCAGGGAGGCTTCAGCCAATAGCTTCTCTCATGCTCTTCTCAGAGCAGACTTAATAGCTGTGAGGGTTTAAGTTAGACATTGCTTGTTAGTTACTGCTTGATCTTGCATTCTTCCCTTTCTTGAAGTTAATACCCCTAAGTTCCCCTTACTACAGTCATATGTAAAACAAGCAAATAAATCCTTAAATGTGATGGTAGGGCATGCATTGAGGCTCCAGGAGAGTTGTGATGAGGAGGCAGTGCAGGGGCAGACCAGCGAAGCACCCCAGCCTTACCCACTGCTTCCACAGGCTTGGCAAACATGAGTTGTCTTCTTCTCCTTGGACCCCACCTTCCCCAGGGTGTTGACAGCTACAGGGTGAAATGGGGACAGAAGGCAGTGGCAATTTTTGCCAGGGAGCAGAGGAAGAAAAAAAAGTCTGAACTGCTGAACTAGTGTTGTTTTTTGTCCAGGCAGTGGCATTCTTGGAAGTGGATGAAATCCCCAATATGATGTGTGGTTGCTGTAACAGCTGCTCTTATTTATACTCTGTATCCATCTCCAGATGCTGTTTCTGTCCCTTGTGGTTAAAATCTTAATGATTTTATGCTTACTATTATGTTATGATCCCAGACTGCAGGCTACATGTTGGATCTTTCTCTTGTGTTCCCCAGCTCATGGCCAGTTAAATGTCAGAGATGGTTTTCTTTCTTGTTTGTGATTGTGAAGCCCTTTGCTTGTCTCAGTGGTGTGTGTTTCTATTCATGGACTGACAGCGACTGACAGTGAGTGCCCTCAGAGCCAGCTCCCTTTTTGGGATGTTCACTGCAGCTCTGCCTGTGAGAGGGCCCTGCTTTCCTGGCATCCACAAGACCTGAGGGCAGCCCCATGGACAGAGCAGCTTCCCAGTGTCCAGCATCCTGTCACATCATGTGTGACTCATCCCTGGTACCCAGTTACCACTTGCACTCGAAAAACTGTCCATTTACTGTCAGGCCACAGAACATGAGTCTGTAGTGACAGGTCTTTGTGGCTGATGGTGCTGTGCCAAGCAGCAGCTGGGCAAGCACAGGGCAGCGCTGTTTGCCAGCTGGCAGCTCCTCCCCTTCCAATGCTGAAAAGCAGCAAATGCCAGGACACAGTGTTGTATCAGCCCTGCTGTTCACAAGGGATGCCTGGTAGTGGGATGAAGCCTCTGGATTCTCTTGGTGATCTCTGGCACTGACTTAACCATAAAGAGTCCTTCAGTTGGTGAGAATTTTTCCAGGATCATGTTAGAGAAGTAAAAACGGATGGGAATGAGGTGTTTAGAGCACCTCACCTTACTGGGCCTTTTCACCATCAGTCAGAAAGCAAATGGGATTTGGAGGCTTAGAGGAGGTTTGTGCCTTTCTTGAGTTTTTTGTTTGGTTGGGTTCTTTTTTCTAGAAAGCACTCTGAGCAGAGGAAAGATGTTTGTGACTTCCTAGCAGGTTTAGCCTGAAAGAAGCATGGCAATTCTGAATATGTATAGTAGCTGAGCAGAAGCTTGAGGAGTAGTAGATTTTGGGCAGCTGAGCCCCTTTACAAAAAAAAACAAAACTGTGAGGGAAGGAGTTTAGGTTAAGTTGCATTTAACTTAGTCACTTTAAATGCAACAGATAAGTAAATAAAATGATCCTTGCACATGATGAATTATTACCACTGAATCATCTATAAAAGTCTTTTAAATTAACCTGGTTTCTTGTAATGGACTTTCTCATGAGCTGCCATTAACAAATGCCATAACTGATTTTTTTATGTTTACCAAGCTCTGAAGAGCCTTGCAGTTGCTTGGGCTCTTCCAGAGATGGGGCTGTTGAAAGCCAGCAGAATGCCCTTCCCCTGGCATGAAGGGCTGTGCACACCTGTGCCTCTCAACCATCTTGGTTCCTTGGTAGCCTCTTCCCTGCTGATGGGAAGGGACATGTCCAGCCTGAGGCTCTTCCTTCATCAGATGCCATAGGCAAATAAGTTGATGTGGAGGTGTGGGAGCATCAAACGCACCTTTCATCCAAGGTCGGATTCATGATGCTACACCATGATGCTACACCAATGCTTCAGGCCTTGCCTCAAGCAGCTCTGTGTTTGTTTTGCAGCTTCTGTTGGTGTCAGATGGATGATCGGGGTTACAGAAATTAACAAGGGCTCCACCTATGGCAACAATGACAACAAGCAGAAACAAAAGTAGCGTCTTCAGAGACTGCTTCAATCCAAAGGGAACAAATGCAACTGCTGAAAACTCTTAAGTGCATATCACGGTCCTTCAAGTGAAATCAGGATAAGTAATTGCCGTGCATATCTGAATTTGTGCTCCTGTTGTTTTACTCTGAGGGTCTGGGCTGGATGACATGCTGGAAAGATGCACTCCTTCGTGTACCCTCAACAACAGGTTTGCACATGTGTGGTTGGTTGGTTTTCCTATGAAGTGTCTTAAGTTTTGAAGAAAAAAAAAAATTCCAGCGTGCTTGTATGAGGAGACTCTACCTGGAAACTAACCAGAGGTGCAGGCTTTAATGTCAGAAGATTGTTACAAGATGATTAAACTTGATAGTTGTATAGATCACACAGTTTAACAACCATAATCTGTCAATGTTTAAATACAAGTACAGCGAGATGCTGTGCTTGGTTATAGCAGTATTGGACTGAAGCAGCTCTGCTGACCTGGCAGAACTACAGTAGAGTTTTTGTACATCTAGAACTTATTCCCACAGTGTGCACTACATAGGCCCTTCAAAACTTCAGCCAGACCCTGGACATGCAGACATTGGAGCCTGGTAGTAGCAAAACCTGGATCAGAATTTGGCCTTGTGGCCTGAGCAGAGCTAAGTTACCCACTGCCATCTCTTGCCCCAGGCCGTACATCCGAGGGGTAGCTGAAACCTGTAATTTGTCAAACTAAACGTCATTTTTAGTTTGGAAAAACTGAGATAGTAAAATTCCTTTTGGCTTTAAATTCTACTTAAAATTCCAGGCCATCCTAACAATTGTGGAAAGAAAATAACCTGGGAATGGTGTAGTGAAATAATGCAAAGTGTGCATTAAAATATATGCCCCACACCTGTACTGTTGTGATGCTAATCTGCTTGTCTGTCTTTTCTGATAAATTAGTTTACTTGGTGCCTCAAAACAGTCAGCCTGAGGTAATAATAAAGTATTTTCTTCTTGGGAGGAGAGGGAAACTAGGAGAGAGACCTAGGACAGTAGGTATGGCTCTTTTTTTTTTTAATGTCTCTCTTAACTTGATTTGACACCTTTCTAAATTAAATAAAACTAGAATCAAGCTCTGGGGAAAGTGGGGTTGCTCTGACATTCCCAGTACTGACTTCAGGGCAGCCACCTCCTGTTTTTAAACTTCCAGAGTTAAGGATCTGCAGGTTACTAGAAAAAACTTGTTTAAAATGGGAAAAAAAAGGAAAAGAGGGGACATTAACTAACAGCAATTACAATTGGAGAAAAGTCTACAATCCTGACACTGAGCAGTGGAGGTTGTGATTGGCACTTTAAAAGACAGTCCATTTTCAGTAGGCATAGGACTAAACCATGATAGTTTTCAGTGAAGAAAGTGAGCAGTCTTAGTTCTAGCAACATTTCTCTTGTCATATAATAAAACTGAGGCCAGAAGAAACAGGCTAATACAATAACATGAATCATTTCATGAAATACGTATTTGCTATTCAGTACAGCAGATAATCTAGAAACTCACCTTTTTAATATGCAGCATCTAAAAAGCAGGTGAAGGAGTGCTTTTAGCATGGAGCAGTAAGTGAAGTTTATGGATAGCGGAGGCAGTAAAATTTACAACATGAAGGAAGGAATAGGCCATGGGAAGTGTGAGAGACTGGTTTGGGAGGCTTTTTTTCTCACGCATCTTATGCACACATGCATTACCTATGCTCTAAAGCTTTCTGGAACAGGTTGTATGATGTCATGAACGGAAACCTGGGCTCTGGTGTAGTTTTTCCAACACATGAAACAGAGCCCAAGAGTAGAAAATAATGCAGTATTTACAGTGTTATTTAATAAAGCAGATACCCTGCACTCTATGTGCTATAACACTCTGTACAGTGAAAACCTAAGTATTACATCCTGTAGTAATGATCAGGCATGTTAACAAGACAGACCTGAAGCCATGTCCAGAAGAGTCTGAAAATGGGTAGGAGGGAGAAAGGAAAGGCCTCTCCAGGGTAGCATTTTACTGTAAACATTACCTGGCAGGTCCAGTGGCCTTTTCTCAGGGTGGTGGGTGAGTAGTTGTCAGCAAATATATACTCCTGGAGTGACAAAGGCTGTTCTGCCTTCTTAAAGAGCCACTGATTTAATGTGCAGTAAGAAAGACATTCAGCAATTCCTTAAGAGTCGTAGTCCTTTCCCCTCCAACTGCGTGCAGTACCAGTTCTCCCAGAGGAAGGAAGCAAACAAGTAAATACTTCTGAAAGAGTGCACAGATTATTTCATACCCATTTCCCTGGGACTAACCCTTAGAACAGGCTGAGGGCCGAACACAACACTCCTGGATCTGTCCTCCTAAGCACTTCTGTAAGTCCTGGCACACCACTGAGGCCCTTCCAGCACTCACTGAAACAGAGAAAGCTTAATGGTCCTTGCCAAAGTTAAACTTGTCCAAATCACTGTATTAAAAGAATGACACAGGTCATTAGGAAGCAGTGTTTGCCCCTCATCCCCACAAGCAACTGTATGTTCTACAACTGCCTTAAAAATTAGTCTTAATGTTTGTTTATACAAAAATAAAAGTATAAAAAGCTGATCTGCAGTGAATGAGTTTTCTTTTGGTTGGTAAGAACAAACCAGTAACAGTTTTCCACCTCTATCCCAACTCCTGAAAGCTGTCCAGAGTTCCTGTTTGTGTTCAAGGGCACCTGAAACAAGGCAAGTGAGGACACAAATCACTCAGATACTGCAAAGCACACAGCAGGCTGAGGGGGCATTTTTACTTCAGGTACTTTCGTAGTCCTTTGCTGAGGATGACGACATATTTCCCCTCCTTTCACACAACTGAAAACAGAGAAATGAAAAGAAGGAAAACTCTATGTCTAAATTTAGCACTGTGTTTTTTGAGAACCTAAACACATGCACAGGTGACATGCAGAGCAAGGCTTGTACTTTTCTACACAGAAATGTCAGATTTTGTGGTACCTCCTTAACAGTTCACGCAATACTTGTGATTAATCAAGGATTTGGGGATTAAGACAAGAGACAAGACACTAGAATAAAAAACCAAATATTAAAAGCAAGTTTTAAGTTACCTATTTGAAGTCTAAAACTGTAACAGGAATATGTAAACTTGCACTAATGTTACAAGTAACAGTTTTAATTCACCTGTTTGTAATAGCAAAAAAAAAAAATCAACTAGACCATACATTGCAGGCTATTCCTTCCAACTGCTAACCACCTCTAACCTCTCTTCCTTGTCTGAGGCTGATGACAGCTGGAGTGTGGTGGAAAAATGAAAGCCCAGGATCAGAAAAAAATTTTCAAAAGCTAAGAGCAGGTTCTTCGTTTTGCCAAACAGAATACAAGAATTGTCTTGTATAGTTCTCTTCTAGAAGACAGAAATGCCATGCAGAGCACTCCCTGTTCACAGTGCATACATTCAAGGAAGTTATCCCTTAAATAAATGGCAGTGTCAGGAATTGCCCATCACCTTCTTTTCATCAGAAAACAATAAAAGGGGGAACCTTACTTCTCTTATCACTTGTGTAAGAAGCACCACACATTGCACATCTTGATACTTGACAAAACACTGAGTCTTGTTACATAAGAGTGGCTTATTCCAGTTAGGTTGGCTTAATAGTCTTACCCAATGTTGCAAAAAAGTTTAGAATGTGACAGCCCCACACTTATTTTTGGAAGAAAGACCCTTCACCCATATCTCCTAAAATAAACCATTTATTGAGAAAAACCTTTTATTTAAAATTTCATTAATCAGCCTTGTGCATAACAAATCCGAAGCTTGCCAAAAACAAATAAACAAAACCCCAGTAAAAGTTCACAGTCAGTGCACTCAAACAGATAAAAAACAAGGTCCATAACGCCTGATAACACTACAGCATTTTTCTGAACCTAGAGAGTTCAAAAATACTACATATTAACATTACAAGTTCTCAATCAAATGAGAAACAGGAGAAGGAACAAAAAGGGTATGGTCCATATACAGTAGTAATGGCACTTTCACTGAAACATGCAGCTTCTTCCAACTTGCAGACACAGTCACGTGAGCAACGTGTGCCGAGTAAAATGTACAGGAGCAGCAGAGGAAGTGACACTGTCACTTGTGCAGTCTTCATTAAGTTCAACTTTTATACTGTTTCTCAGCACAGTCTTTATGTAAATATTACATACAGTAGTGATTAAAATCTTGTCAGAATAAAAAAGGCCAGAGATGGAGTAGCTTCACTCTTCATCTGTGCAAACCTGTGAAGGAAGCAAAAGGCAATTACTTCAGTCATCTCCCTCCTGCAGCAAGATGACAACGGATCAATTTCTTTAGCACCTTCTTCAAAGCACCTTTGAAGCTTTTTTTTCCTCCCTTGTTATACAGTATTGCATTACAAGTGTTTGTATGGGAGTACTGACATTCCCATGTCATGACATGTCATTCCCATGACATGACTGTCACCATGCATCCCTTAGGTGCCTAAAGCAGCAGCTGCCTCTGGGATGGATGGATGGGATCTGGCTACACTTGCACTGATGAGGGATGAGTATGATGATCCCAAACACACTGCTACTGAACCAGAACACCAAAGTGATCAATTTTATGCTGGAAAATGGGACAGAATTCAATAACCTACTGTGCTCCTACTTCTTCCAAAAAAAAGTTACTAATACAGCTCAATTTGTAGCAGTGAAGATTTGCCTATTCCTAAGGAAAGCATCACAATGTAATTCATGCAAGAACTGCAGACTGTTACACCAACTGCCAGATGAAGCATTCTGTATGACCTTAACCTTATGTATAAACATAAAAGAAAGGTAGCCCCTTGCACAGAAGGATGGGAGAGTTCTCAAGCGTGTGCTGGTTTCACTTTTTCTGGAGGGAGCCCTTATCTCTAGAAACCTGTGCATTTGTACTTGCTAAAGTTTTTGGTGCAGATCCCTTCAGATCCAATTACCTACCACTGAATTAAAGCCTGATGTGTCTTTTTAGCATAAAGACAATGCATTTCCAAAGAGCAGTGAAAGATTATTGCATGGTACACACCAGGTCCTATAGTCAAATGCTTGCTAAAAACAACACATGTGCTTCTGAAAGTTGCCAATCCATGTTTCCCAGACAGCATCAACTTGCTACCAGCCCCTCACCATAGTACCAAGCCCTGTGGCATCACTTAAAACAAGCCAACTAACAGCTGTTCCCAATTCCCATCTGCAGTTTCACAGCCAAAGTCATCAGACAAACCTTGACAAAAGGATGATCAAGAAGCTGGCTGGCCGTCCACCTCATCTTTGGGTCACTTTCCAGGCAGTGGCAAAGGAAGTCTTTCCCTTCTGGGCTCACTTTGTCAGGAATAGGAGGTTTATGACCCATCCCCACTTTATACATGATCTGGAAGTTGTGCTCATATTCATGCCAAGGCCTCTGCAACAGGTAACAGGATTGCTAAGTGCAAGCTTTAGAGTAACTCGCTACCCACTAGAGTATGCATTTCTGTACTCCAGGAAATGAAAAACCATCCCAAGTCCTTGCAGACTTAAGTGTGACAAATGGCTGAGAGTGGGACCAGAATTTGGAGAAAAAATTCTGAGAACACTTTGCATTTCACCAGTACATGAAACATCCCTACCTTGCCGGTGACCATCTCTATGACAACACAGCCCAGGCTCCAGATGTCTGCTGCACGTCCATGCCCTTCTCCTTTAGCTCTAGTGATTACTTCTGGAGCCATGTATGCTTTGAAACAACATATATGATGCCATCAGTTCATACAGCAGCAGGACCAGTATACATCAAGTGACTGACTGGGTAAACCAAATGCTTTTTAAAATACCTAATGATTTACTACCCAAGTTTTCTTGCTAAGTTTTCCTATTTGCTGGTTTCTTGTTCTTTGACATGTTTTCAGCACAACTGTCTTTCAGTTTGAAAAGTGATAGCGAAAATGCTGTTACAGTACATGCTTTCAGTTACTGCCATTTTCTGAAAAAAGATTAAGCAGCTCTTCAGTGAGAAGAGTACTGTTTCAGTAAGGCTGCAAAGAAAATTACAACCCCAAAAAACACATGCTCCAGAATCTTTATAGCTACCAGACAAATACAATTTTATCTCTCACATTATATTATTCACTGATTTTTTTGGCTTCTGGATGTAAAGCACAAAACTTAGCTAAGGCAAAATCAAGTTTCCCTGAAACACATGGTTTTACTCCAGCCCAGACTTCTGTAGAGACAATTACCTGCCTAGCACAAGCTTCCTTACCTGCAGTCCCCAAGGTACTGTTCACTTCTCCAGGCATTGTCTGGGTATTGTTCTTCAGCTTCACTGAGCAGCCAAAGTCTCCTAGTTTAATCAGTCCAGATGAGGTAAGAAAGATGTTGGCTCCTAGGAAACACAATGAAACACAGTAACACTTGTTTAAACGAGAGCTGAATTGAGGACTGAGGGCTTTTCAGTGTATCTTTGGAAGTTACACAGTGGATAATAGCTGAATTCACACTTAGATCTTTACGCATGACCTAAGTGTGGAGTATGACAACATTAAAGATGTTCTGGTGGGTTTGTGCTAACATAAAGTGTACTGGAAGTTGACAAGTATTAAAAAAAAAAAAAAAAGCAATATGGCAGCCAAATTAAACAACTTTCCATACAAGAAATTACTCCTTCAGGAATTCTGGAATTCCAGTGCTTCTCCTTATGACCGTTAAACTCTGAAGAAACTGCTTCCTGGCAAAGGCCACTGCTGTGTCCCTCCCACTAGTCATTTTTCAGTTCTGAGTCAAGACAGATGATATCATATATGCCAATAAAAAGTGTGTCCAGCAGGACGAGGGAAGGGATCATCCCCATGTACTCAGCTCTGAATGAGGTAGCACCTGAAGTTCTGTGTCCAGCTCTGGGCCTCGCAATACAAGAAGGACATTGAGGAGCTGGAGTGTGTCCAGAGAAAGGCAATGGCGCGGGTGAAGGGTCTGGAGCACAAGTCCTATGAGGAGCAGCTGAGGGAGCTGGGGGTGTGTAGTCTGGAGAAAAGGAGGCTCAGGCTTATGACTCTACAACTGCCTGAAAGGAGGCTGTAGCCAGGTGGGAGCTGGCCTCTTCTCCCAGGCAACCTGTGGCAGGACAAGAGGACATGGCCTCAAGCTGCACCAGAGGAGGTTCATGTTCGACATCAGGAGAAATTTCTTCACAGAAAGGATGGTCAGGTGTTGAAACCAGCTGCCCAGGGAGGTGGTGGAGTCACCATCCCTGGAAGTCTTCAAGATACAACTGGGCATGGCACTCAGTGCCACGGTTTAGTTGTTGGGCATGGTGGTGGTCAGTCAAAGGTTGGACTCCATCTTGGAGGTCTTTTCCAGCCTTAATGACTCTGTGGTCACAGCTGACTTGCAAAACAGAGCTTAGAGCACTGTATTACATTTACTACTACATGCCTATTCCTATTGCACTTTCAGAGCAAGTTTTGGAGGAGGACTACCATTAAAATAATTGGCTGTACTGCCATCTTACACTAGAACAAACTTCTCTAGCACAGTTAAAAATCTCCAAGGGAAATCTGCAAGTGGCTTCAAGTCAGTTGCTCAACACAACAGTGCAAAATAAGCCAAGTGGTTTTGACAACCTGTGGTTTTCTTTCATTCAACATCCTGCCAAAATATTCATGTTGACAGCAACAGAAAACAGGTAGAGCAGAAGGAGATCCTTATGTCAGGCCACATATTCTGGATTCTGCAAGTATCACAATGAAAGCACAAGTAGGTTGCAAGTATCACCTGGCAGAAACAGAGCTTCAGCTGGGATGTCTCATGAGGAAAGACGGATGGTATGCACAAAACAAAACTGCTCACCTATTCTAGGAGTAGGCAGATATTGGGGATTTAATTACAAATAGCCTTTTCCCATGTCACACTGAAGATACATTCAAAATGGCTCACCTCAATAGAACCTTCCTTCTGAAGTTTCTCACTTTTGTTCCACCTTGAACAGTGCAGAAATTCTTGGCTGCTCCTCCTTTGTGTTGTCTTAGTTAGTAACTTTTTGCCATTGGCTTGGTTGGGCATCCCCAAGACATTCATAGAAAATACAAAGAATCCTCAAAACACTCAAGTCAAAAAAAGGCAGTGCAGGTCAATGATGCCAAAACCCTGCCCGTTTCTCAAAGGACTCTGACAATAGTCTTTAACAATTTAGTCCAAGAACTGCAATTAATGGGTGAGCAAAATCATTAACAGAATAAATTCCAACCTTTAGTTACTGTAAGCTTTTACAAGTTCTGAAAGAATTAACGTTCAGGAATACAACTCTTCTGCACATTGTGTGCAGTGGTTTCCCCCTTCTGGCATTGAGAGAGATGCTTGCACATACTCCAAAATGCTTTCTCTGGATTCTGCAGTTTGCCATCAGTGGGACCTATGCCCAGAGTCACCCTGCAATCACAGGCATGGGTAATGGAGCTGGGTAGACCATCCCTCAGCTTCTTCAATGAAAGAGAATCTAGAAAGACACCAAAGCAGTACAAGAAGGCTGCTTGATGGGACACTAAGTATGGACAATGCATTGGAAGAGTGACAGCTTCTTTTTCCTTTGAACTACTGTCAACTGCTTTCCTAATGATTTTCAAGCAGTTGCTTGTCAGGTAGAAAAGAGGTGCACGTAGCCTACACAAAGAGCTTAGAAAAAACAGTCATCACTAGCAAACACTTTTTTCAAGGATGTTTTGGAAACCTGTGTTTCCATTCCTCGAGAAAACAACATGAAAATTTCACAGAAGGCTACAATGAGGTTTCCAACTACTACAGTGGGTGGAGCCTGACAGTGCAACAATCTCTCTTCTGACTAAATCTGACACTACTGGGATAGTTGAGTTTAATAAAGTTCAGAACTTTCTTCGAAGGCTTTTCATACTAGAGTTTGTCCCTTTTAATAAAAAGTAATGACAATTTAGCCTAAGTGTTACCATAAAAGCTTCTGTGAGCCCTTCTCCTGAAAGCATTTGGAACTGTCAAATGGCATAAAGCACTGAACCAAAGTTTCACCAAGAAGACAGAGACAGCATTTGAAGACTCATTCTACAGACACTTTCTGTCAGCTTCCACTGATGTGCTGTTGACTGGAGCCTGTTTCGTAAGCTGCTTGTTCAGAAACCAAAACCAGACTGTAGGAGTCTTTAATAAGGGTCTCCTTGTTAAATGAAACCCGCACAGAATCCAGCAGGACCTTTGTAAGAGAAGAGCAGAAAAGAGGGCAGTACTTAGAAGATGCCCGATGCTTTTTACCTTTGACAGTTAACACTGCTGGGAATGTAATGAAATTCCTACATATCTGCATGGTTAATAGGCAAAAATAAAACCAAAGATCATGAGTAAAACAGCAAAAAGGGACCACCCCCCCATCTGTTCCTTCTCTCCCCATACACATACACTGTCTAAGGCATTGTCACTGGATGCACTTGGCAGAGGCAAGAGGTTGCCCAGGTGTGCACAGCCCTGCTGCTGTTACACCACAGGTCCTCCTGAGCACACTGCAAAGAGCAAGTGTCAAAAGCCACACTGCTGCTAGAGCAGCCAAAACCTCAAGCACTTAAACTCAAGGTTCACTCCCTCTACCTCTGCCAAATCAACCCCATAGTAAGCACAGTGAAAACTGCACTAGCATGGTAGTCCAAAGGTTTTGCTGGAAACCTTGTGAGTCCATGGAACAGTACCAAAAACCCCACTAAAGGCTGTGCCGTAATTCCAGAAAAAGAGGCAGCTCAGACATTCCGCAGCCAGTGCTTAAGCAGTACAGCAGCCAAATTCATTCAAGGAAAATGCAGGCCAAATGCTACTCTTGGATGAGAAAATCAGCTTTTGCATACTCTTTTTCAGTCTCTCAGAGTGCATGACACATACCCATAGTCTCCTGTTGTACAGTTTTCATCTGTTGCTGGATGACCTTCCTTCATCGTGTTCATGAGGAAAACAGGATAGCAGAAGTTTTGAGATAACCCCAAAGAAGACAATAATAGAGCAGCAGTTTGATGAAGACGTTTTGGTATAGGGCATCTCCTTCACAGGTTTCTGATTTCTAAAGCTTCACATAGAATCATTTCATGTATTCATCCAAGCACTCTTCAGGAACATGCCCTTCTCTCCTAAAGAGAATCCACCAGGCATGGCCTCATTGATTAACTCCTCTCAATTCAGCACTTCTGAGACCACACCTTGAGTGCTGTGTCTTGTTTTTAGGCTCTCCAGTACAAGAGTGGCATCAAGATGGTCAGAGGGCTGGTGCACCCAACATACAAGGAAGGCTGCAAGATGGGTTTGTTCAGCTTGAAGAAGGGATGCCTGGGGGAGTGTGTGTGCAGGGGATTTATTGCTGTTTTCAGCTGTGTAATGGGAGGATAGCAAGACCCTGGAAACATACTTTTCCCTCAAAGGCACACTGTGAAATGGTTATGCAGCAATGAACTCAACAGCAACCTCTGCAAATTCCAGGGAGCTATCAGGAAAAAGCTTTTCACAGTGGGGATAGCTCATTCATTGGAACAGGGCCTCTCCATCCCCGGAGATACACATGTATCTCACCTCAACAAGGTCCTGAGCAATCTGATCTAATTTGACATTGGATCCAATACTGAGGCTGGCCCTGTTTAGAACAGAGGGCTCAGAGATGTCCACAGGTTCCCTTCAGCGTTAAACATTCCATCATTCTCCATCACTGACCAGAACAGCTTCCTTACGAAAAGTGAAATAATTCTAATCAAGGAAACTGGCCTTAGCCTCCGGAATTGACATTCAATACCCAGAATAGAGATTAAAAGAATATCACAAGAGACTAACTCCTGCTACACATACCAGCACCACCGGCTTTTCACAAAGATGCAGACTAAGCAAAAGCACTGCAGCCAAATGTAAAAACCAGCCAACACAACCCTCAGTCTGCCCTCACCACCACAGGTGGAAAAAGGGTTTTGGCAGCTGCATCTTGCTTTGGCTTTTACACTCATAGAGCTGGATGCCATAATAGCATCTGAAAGACAACAGTGGCACAAGGGGACACTACTAACCAGAAGGCTATTTTTGAGCACAAGGTACTTGCAGACACCAAGTACAGGCGTCTTGCAGGATAAACAATCATAAGAATTGTTTATCTGCTGCTAAAAGAAATAGATCCACAGTGATGTTTAGCAAACTGGCCATGAGAGATCTAGTGTGATCTGACAGCAAGATCTTCATAGGAAAGCAGTTTTAACAGTCTGAATGACACACCATTCTTCCCTATCAGAAAAATAAGAGTACCAGTCTAAACAAGAGATAAAATTAAAACTAGAGGGTTCTTTGCTTCTGTTAGCCTGAAAACCTGGGGATGCAATGTTAGCATAAAAGGAGACAATAAGCAAAAGACTTTCAATGCATCTGGTATCCTTTACAAAAATACCCTCTGTGGTCTGTGTTTATATTCTGCCATGGAGTTTCTGAAGGGTCTATACACAGATGCGCCTGCAGTGACCCTCTGTTACTCTCAAGAAACAGCCCAACATTTGATGTAAGGAACCTTTTGCGACAGAAACGCTCTCAGGTAACACAACATTACAGTTCTGTTAAACAGCTTTTCTCACTCCATGCACTTCCCTGAAGAGCAGAAGACCTATTTGGAAACATATCCAGATATCAGCAATGACAATGAGAAGCACAAAAGAAATCCCTGTCAGCCAGTCCTGGATTTTGATCACAATGAGCTTCCAGGAGAGCATAATCCAGCTAAGCAGAACCTGGACAAGGAATGATCGAGAAAAGGGCAAGGAGGGAACTGTGAAAAGCACAAAGGGAAATCCACAACTGGAGAGAAATCTTTGGTGAGAAAGGAGAACCAGAAAAGGTAAGATTGCTGGGGAATGGGAGTAAGGGAAAGTGTTTTCTAGAAAAAAAAAGCCAAAACTGACTCAAGAGTGGCCTACCTGGGTGGAAGGCCTCTGGATCGTAGATAGTTCTTTTCCCAAATGAGAAGCACGAGGCCAAAGGACCAAGAGCAACTGGGAACCTCCTACACTGCTGCGGTGATTCAAAACCCTGTGAGCAAGAGGGACATAGAAACCCAGCATCGTTGGGTTGCACTGCCTTGTCACAAAACGAGCATTCGCAGGGCATATTGTGTGCATTGCTTCCCCTACCTTCGCCTAGGCTTCCTGCCATCGGTGAGCCAAATATGCCAGACTAACAAAACCAAGATAACCAGACATGGAGGATGTTGTTGGAAGGCGCAAAAAAAGAAAAATGAACCTGAAATGAGGACTGACACCGGGTGTCTTAAATGCCAAACCCAATCCCCTTTGGTTACTGTAGTTTCAGTCTGCGAATTATGTAAGCAAATGCTGACAGCCAGGCACGAGAAGATAAATATATGGAAAAAAACCACCAGATAAAGGGATATCCTAAAATCACTTAAGTTCTTTTAACAACAGTTTTGTTACTAAGTTTAATCCGCCATTCATCTGAAATTCTAGAACCCTTCAGGAAAACGGAATCGCAAGGAAAAGTTCTGATGCACAACTCTAGCACTGTACACTGCCTGTCAGCTCCAGAAAATACCATTTATTTGCACAGACAAGAAGGAAAACAGTATTACATAACTCATTACATTATCACTAAAAATGCAAGGAACTAATAATCGAGTTTAGATGAATCCCCAATAATCTTAACAACCTCTAGAGAAACTACATAAATCATGGGCAAAATTTATGAGTTTGAAATGACAATTGTGAATTTTTTTTATGATCTACACTTTAAAAAAAAGCATGAAACTAGCCAATAACTTGTAATACAATTAATGGCTGCATAGATAATGCACAGTGAATATGCAAATACATCCCCCCATCCTTCCCCCTGCTCTCATCTACCACACTGAAACAACAACATTACCTTTTTGGTTAACATTACCTTTAATGTCTCGATGAACAATACCATGTTCATGTAGTACATTGATAGCAGTCGTGATCTGCTTTGAGTAGAGCCTAATGACATGCTCCTGAAGGCCCAGTTTTGACACCTCCTCCAGAGTGCCCTCATCACAGTACTCCATGAAGATGTACATTTCTTCCTGTTGTGAGAATCAAACCAGATTTCAATGGGTATAATTTTTTGTATTTTAAAAACACTGAATTAAGATAAAGTTTTCCTTACATCCTTCATTGTTCATGAAAAGAGTAATGAAAGTATCATGTCTTAATGAAAGTATAATTTACCATGAAATATCTAATAAATCATCTCTTCAGAACTCTATTCTCTCTAGCATGCTGCAACCTAACATATTCTATCACACAGCTATGGACACTCTCTGCTACGTGTCTATCTGAATCATTTGTACATAACTGATACTATTCAGTGGTATAAAAATACAGCGCTTTGGAATCAACCAAAAGACACTTTGGAAATCTTGCAGGCACATTACACAGAAATTCAAAGAGATTTTTTGTTTATTTAGAGAAGGGGGGAAAGAAGGCACAAACTGATGTTTTTGGCTTGCTTTTTATCCCCTCTCTCTGTCCCAGTTCCTGCAGTGTTGATTGCTTGGGATGGGCAAGTTTTTTGTTCTTTGCTGTGGCTTGAATAAGAATGCCAACTTTAACTCACTTTAAGGAAAAATTAGGTTTATGCTCCCACTCTGTCTCCAAGCCCAGCTGATTTCAGTCAGACTGAATTAATATAAAAACATGGCAAAGACACCAAGCTGTTAGAAACTAGTCTGAGAAATCAATGACCCAGTGGCACAGACACCCAAATTTGTGTCCCCAAGTAGAGAAATGCAGAAAGCAGCCTATGTCCCCTTCTAAACCAGCAATGGGTCACCAAAACAATACTGAGCAAGTAAGTCAAATCCAGCCAGCACTTTCCAGCAAGACATCAGGACTTGAGACTCGCATGGAAAGTGGGAAAAGCATGTGGGAAGCAGTAATAAAAAGTTCGGTATCTCAGAACACAACTCTGGAATCTTAACTCCATAGAAAGTGTTAGTTCTGCTGATCAAGCAAGAAAACTTGCTTTTTCCCTCTGAGGAGATGTGAGCTGAACTCCAGTACTTGTCTGGCATCAAGATTTAAATGCCAACACAACATTTTTCCAGGAATCAACATGATACGAGTACAACCTTTGCTGCTAACAGGGACAGGTTTTAGCCTCTCTAGTCTTTATCTACATACAGAAGTTACCATACCATATATGATATAACTTTCTTTTAGACCAGTTCAACAGAGTACCAGCATAGAATACCTCCAGAATCACTCACTCTATTCACCTATTGCAAACCTTCTCTGTTTATGTACCAGGTCCAAAAAATCTCTCCAAACCATGTTTCAGAGACCTCAATATCCAGACGAAAAGACACACTGCTATTCACAGAGAGAACCAGACAAGATGAACTAGAATGTTCTCAAGTAGAAACCGCCAATAACGCAAAGCTTCTTAAAATTTTCTCTCTACCTCATAAAAAAGCCCCAATACTTCATGTTTTCTTACCCTGTGGAGCTCCACACCAAAATAACGAACCAGATTAGGGTGTTTGATGCCCTCAAAAATCTTCAGTTCATCCGCTGTTTCTTTGATGGTTTTGTGATCATTAGGTTGAAATCTTATCTGCAAGAAAATTTGTCATTATTTTGCTGCTATTTCAAATAAATAAGGAAGGAAAAAAGCAGGCAACCCATCCTAAACTCAACCACAAACAAAACTGCATTTTTTTTGTTGTTGTTCTTAAATAGTGTCATCACATGAAAAGCCCTGAAATACCCCTCTCCATCCCCAAACTGAAACAAAAAAAGTACCCTAAGCTACTTCTGGAAAATTACCTAGAACTATGATGATTTATAAACTTTGTAAGAGAAAAATGCTGTTACTTAAATGTGTAAACACACATGTGTGCACAAACATATCTCTTTTGTGCTCGCCTTCTAGCTTAAGTGTGGTAGAGAGACACAATACAAGAGAATCTGAGAGCATCATCAGTGAGAGCTATCATTCAACAAAGACTATTTGCCTGGTACTTCATCACCACAGAGTCTAAGGGATCTCTTTGAGGGGTTTCTTCATTGAGAATGAGGCAGCTGCAAGGAAAAGGTGTGGTATGGAACAAATACAATCAAAGGTTTTGATGAAAGAAGCAGGTTTGCCTTACTTCTCCTATAATATGCTGTGATGTATTGTTCAGTGAGGAAAAACATTATCAAGTGTTCTGAAAACCTGATTTAAAGCTTCTAACCACACAAAGACATGCAAGATGAATAGCATGTTATGGAAGATACTACTTTTACCATATTGTTAGAAAGCAGAAGCTTCATAAATTAAGTGCAGGACAACTGCTAAAGAAATAAATGCACATATTTTGCCTTCAGTTGCTAGGATGTTATGATTGTTGTGCTCTGTATAACAATTCCAGGATACGGCTTGTACTCAAACAGTGGTAAAATTGAATATATGAAGATTACAAAAAGGTGACAAATGATATTCAAGTATTTTACATATTCCCTAATGCATAGTTGCAATACTATGTATTTGTAGTAAAGCTTGTCCACTATTATTTGAAGTCATTTTTATGACATTGTGGTTGCGATAATAAAGTGTGAAGAAATCTTGGTGCAAGGGCAGGGTTTAAAAAAATCAATAAATAAAAAAAATCAAGGGCAGTTAAAAAAAAAAAATAATCAATGAATCTATCTTCTCCCAAGTTATTCTTGAAGAAATTCAGAAAAGCCTTTTATTTGGAAGTTGCAAACAGTTTGCATTCAAACCTAGTGAAACAAACATCTGTCAAACAAGATCTATTCATGAACTTACTTCAGCTTCTGCTAAAGAGCACACACATGCTAATCTGTAAACAGCAGCTGCATCTAGAAAGCAACTTTGAATTACAGAAACAGACTGCTAGTGATGGGGGGGAAAAAGTGTGATTTCATCAGGAGAAAAAAACTTAACAGCAACAAAATTTCAAGTGTTGGTATTAGTCAGTGAGAGCAGAAGCCCAGTCTTGCTTTTCCACACTGTGCACATCACACACGTATTGTGTGTGCGTAAGAACTGGCTCATAAAACCTAACTGCTGCAACATCCAATGGCTGTCACAGTAACTGCTGTGAACTGTTAATGTTTGCAGTTGTCTAAAGACGTAGAAATGCATTAAAACTAAACAATAATTTAAAAGAAAAACAACCAAAAGTTGTTGTAGGGGAAACAGATCTCTACGCCTACACAGCTTTACTTACTTCTATCCTGAAAACTACATTTTCTGTACCCACCAAGTTAGTCAGCAGTTTTGTGACTCAACCTAGCTCACACTACGGGAGAAGCTGAAAAACATCTGATGTCACACTTCCTATCTTTTGCTCTAAGGAATGAAAAAAAAAGTAAGAAAATGTGAGTGGAAACACTGCAAAGTAGAATATAAATTTGTGTACAGTCTTCACTGCTCTTTCAAAATTATTTAAGATCTCTTAATGGAAGTTTATATGTATTAAACAAGCATTCATTAAGTTCGACAACCCTATGAGATTAGTAAAAACACATTATCCATTTTAGATACATTTAAATTAAAAGTTATAAATTGAAAAGCAAGTTAAGGAGGAAAAAATGCTAACAGCAGCTGTGGCTACATGAAGAAACAATCTGTCTTCCCATCCTTTCCCCATTAGCTAACAGCAGTGCGCAGAAACCCTCAATGCCTACTACATCACCCATATTTGGTTTAGAAAAAATACAAGGGCAGCACTGAGTCTTGTACACACACGGTACTCACTTCCTTCATAGCCATCAGCTCTCCAGTGTCAACACTGATACAGGTATAGACCTTCCCATACTGGCCTTCACCTGCAAAATTTGCGTAAGGAAAATTCAGTACAGTACCTTCAATAAGCAACAGGTACATCAACTGCAATGAGAAAACATCAATGAAAGCAGCCTGTCAATGCTTTTTCCCTTTCTTTTAATTTAAAACTTCAAGTTGCTTTTAACTGAAACACATTCACAGTCCTGAATTCAAGCTGAATAAAAGTAAAAATATTACATTACTCAGCTGACCTCAAAGAAAACTTCTCAAGAACTAAGATTTTCCCTTGAAACCCCAAACCAGAGAGTAAAAAATGATCATACAGGGGAAACAGTAAGACTGGTGAATAAAATCCCAGAGCCTGAACTGATTTCCATTCGTATTTCTGGTTCTTCCAAATGTAGAACTCAAATATTTTATAGGGTTAAACACATGCAAGTATCACAAGATCATACCTAAGTTACTGCCCTAACCAAATCTTTCTCCTTTTTTGTTTCTTGTTATTTGACCAATGAAAACTTCAGTGATGTACTACATTAAGAAAATCCTAGTTGCAACAGTATTTTGTATTTTAACATTCTGATTTCAGTAAAGCTGGTAATACCTATGCAGAGATCCAAGGTTTTTAAACACAGTCTTCATTTTCCTTCAAAAATAATAAGTTTTATATTTTAGCTTGATAAATGAAAGTATAATGGACGTACCAATTTTGTTTCCTCTCTGCCACTTGAAAGTCACTTTTCTCAAACCTACGTGCATGACATTATCATAAGATTTCGGTGTGTCACAAACTTGGCCAATGATGTTCTTCCTCCTCATCTCTCTGTATCTCCTTTCTTCAAACAACTGAACAGACTTTTGAACAGCTTCCATCGGGGCTTGCTTGGAAGCAGTGTCTAAAAAGAGTGATGAACAATTTCCTTGTTTGAGAAATATTCACTGTTATGTTTTGTTACTTTTTGATATCACATGAAGTGACCAAAGTTAAAGCTATTCTGAGAGTCTAATTAAAATGTAGGAAAAGAATAAGGCATTTTAACAATCACATATGAAACCAGGAATCACACATGAAACTAAGGTAAAATGAGAATAGTGGTACTTTCCTAATCATCTCTTACTTGATTCAAGGAAATCACATTTATGAAATGCAACACACTTGTTTGCATTTGACCTCTAACTAACCTCCGATAATGGAAATATGTTAGGGTCATAAAAGCACTAAGGAAAGAAGGACAGGCAAGGTTTTGTTCTACAGAAATATGAGAGGTTTCTTGAAAGACTCATGGCATCTGTTACTGCAAAGATTTAAAGGTATTAGAAACTCCAGCTCTCAAGCCTTATCATGAAACAGCATCCTAGTGAGTGAGGCTGGAAGAGATCTCAGGGCAGTATTAGTTCATCCCCTTGTAAAGCACAAAAATTACACACCTGTCACTGCTGACACCACCAGCCTAACCTGCTCCTGGCAGTCTCCAAAGGATGGAGATACTGATACTCCCAAACTATATATTCTACTCCCCTACCCATAATTAATACTACTTCCCCTATACTAAATATGCCTTGCTGTAGTTTTAAACCAAAATCTTTGTGTTTTTCACAGTGGACAGTAAAACCAGTTCCCATTACAGAAATCCTCTAGAAACTTTCAAGTTTTCCCTCATTCTTCTTTTTTAGTTTAAGCAAACACAAATTCCTTCAATATTTATATTCTGACTTCTAGATTTCAAAACAAGAATTTTTAATTCTTCCTGTGTTCTATGTAAGCCACATAATGAGACCAGTTTCTAATGTAACAGAAACGTTTTCCTAATGTTTCATGAGGTTCCACCCTGTCACCACACATGCAAGCAAACTTCATGTATCGATCCACACAGTATAGGAGTGTCTGAAGGAACCAAATGAAAATGCATAGTAAAACAGAAGAGGGGCTCCACAACAGCCTTAAATTTAGGAAACAGTGTGGGATCACACACTGTTAGACACCCAAAACAAGAAAATCCCATGCTGGGGAGAGACCTTGGGAAGTAAGGAAGTGCTTCCCACTGTCATGCAACTCATAAGTGGGCACTGAAGAGAGACAGCAAACTTCTGCAATTCCTGTATACTAACAAATGAACTCAGTTTTGTAGAACACTGAAAAGAATTAACTTTTATAAAGGTTAATTACTCCTACCTCAAAGAGTACACCTTGTGATTTTGTCAGCAATATCCTATACCTGTAATCAGGGTTTTATTTTTTCTCCTTCCTATGCACAAAGCTGTAAAAACCTCTTCACAATCCACAATACAATCCAACCTTTCAGTACAGCACTGGTTTAACAGATATTACACTATAGTGACTCCTAAACACCTACCTTTGGTCTGGTTGATTAACGTTCTGAGCTCCCAACTCCGCCGGGATGAACCACTTGAATCTCCTTTCGGATACAATGGCTCTAGAGAAGTAACAGTGTAAGCGCAAAAGCAGCTTTATCTCATATTAAGGATTATGCCACAACATTCAGCAGAAACTGAGATCTTACATACAGGACTACTATATACCCTACGTGCGTAACAACATATGCTCTTGAAATCAGAACTGACTCCTTTATAGAAAACAAATTATACAACAGAATTTCATTTATATAGAAACAGAGATTTCATTCCACAACTGAGGGAAGCACTTCAAGCCAGGGCACTCAGAATCAAATACACAAGATATCTGTAGGAAAACAATTTTCTAAGGTTCCTTAGAATAAGATTTGTATTCATTCCAAGCTAAGCCACCTTCCTTTTCATACAGACACAAAAAAAAAAAAAAAAGCATGAGGCAGACAATATTTTCAACATTTGCTTAAAAACAAAGATTTAAAAAATCTCTCACACTTCTTGTACAAATTTTTAAGGTATTTCTATGAAGTCTAGTGTGGATGATGACAATATCAACTCCATTTTGATTCAGATTTTGTACTTCCTTTTAATTTGCACAATCAATCTTTCAAGGTATTTGTTGCAATAAACACCACACATAGAGGGGCTGGGGGAACCTGGAGGAGCCCTGATCAGGACATCAAGTCACACATCTTGTCCCTTCTTCCAGGATTCAAATAACAGCAAGTATTTGTAATATGAGTACTGCAGGGATAAAGAACTGAACAGAAAACGCTTCCCTGTCCTAATGGATCCAGTTCATACCTCAGTAACAGTATTTTGGAATTTACTATCAAATGGGGTATATAATTCATAAATCATGTTACTAATTTTATTTTGAACATTGGAACTTAGTAAGACACCAGGAAATCCCTTCAGATACAGTTCAGAAACAGCCAAGAGAACAGTGGATATGTCTGAGCGCAGAAGGATTTACTCTGACAATATAAGCCTACAGGTTAAAAATCTAAGATTTCTGAATGAGATGAGGTGAAAAAAATTTTTGGAAAGGGTAAGAACTGGGAACAGAGAGAAATATATTAATGACATAAAGCAACTTCACATCCAGGTCACAATTTGTTACTGTGACAATCACCTTCTCGTTCTTCAGTGGGACTGGAGTGACGACTAAGGGATCTGAACTGCAACTCAGCTGCTATTGAAGCAAGTCGATCATTTTCAGGGACACTGGAACCCCTGTTAAAAAGAGCCATCATACTAATTAACTTGTCATTAGTATTTATTTAGTGCAATGCTAATTTAACTGCAGTTTTTAAGAGACAGAACCTCTGAAGACAAGGATATGAACCATGAGAGCAACATGAAAGAAAAACTGATGCCAAAAGGTAAACAGAAAACCCTCTCTATGCTATTTTTCCCCCAAATGAAGACTTTTTGTATGATTTTAGTTATGCTGCTCTATGAAAAAGCCCTAAGCTTCCAAAGCATAAACTACTTCAAAGTGGTTTTTGCACAGCAACAGAATCCATTTTCCTGACTTGTACCTTAATACTAAGACAGCTGCTGCAGGATGCAGCTTGTGCCAGGTTTGGATACACAATCAGAAGTGATTCAGCTGGGTGATAATGTGAGCCACATCATCAGATGAAAGGTAGTAACTGAATTCATATGTGCCTAGTGCACTGCAAATACAGTCATAGTCCATAGTCATTAAGTCAGAACTAGTGGGAACAGACACAAGCTGGTTGACAGGAAGGACACTGTTAAAGGACTGCTAAATGAGTTTTAAATAAGCAGCCTGATTGCTTGGAGGCCCCAGTTCTTCCAGACAGCACAGAGTAGAATCAGATGCCTCAGAGTAAGAGCCAGATGAATAAGAAGGCTGAACAGAAAGGAAAACAATACTAAGAGAAACGAGACTTAAATTCTTATGTCTTCAGGCACCTTCCTCCAGCCCCAGACAACGAGTAGTCGATTCATGATTTAGAGCCACAAATTCCTTGTGGAAGTCTTTCTACCATTCACTCCCTTTTGGACAAGGCTCCCTTTCAATTTTTAAAGTTTGATGGGGAAGAATTGTGACTGATGTCTCCTTAAAGACAATGCTTTAGAGGTATGATCTAAACATTACTGAAAAGTGGGCAACATTGTTACATCTTCACTGAAAGCTAACAACTACAAAAAGATGAAAGACACTTGGCATCACAAAGTGCACGCACATCTATGAGAGGACTTCCCTACAGCCCTAAAGATGTTTCCAAATTGTATCTGATTATCACCTAAGAATAGCTTAAAAATAAAAAAATCAGAAAAAACCCCACCCAAATCAACACTCTTGAGAACAGAAACGAAAACTGAAGACAACCTACTCCCATGCAACTGTTCTTCAGACGATGTCTGCTTTGCACTTCCTACTACTGCTCAACTAGATTTTATAAGTTTGAGCAGGAACTGAAACTAAAGTAGTGAAAATCCTCATTATTTTTCAGGAAGCTGAGGTTTTAATGAGCACAAAGGCTAAGGTGGTTCTAAGAAAACACAGAGCAACAATTCTGGATGCACAAAATGCTTAAAAATAAGCAAAGCTAAACCACCTCTGAAATGAGGCAGCAGCTGGACAGAGGACCCTAAACACCAGTGCTTTGAACGCTGGTGCCTAAACCCCATTTCAGGCCCATCTTAGGAAACCACACCTTTTTTTGATCCATAAAGTCTGTATGCACATTATTAGGCAAAAATTATAGTGGAAGAGAAGAATACTTGATAATTTTTGGCTCCAGACCTAGATAAATAATAAAATGATGACTAATAAGCCCAGCTAGCTCAGAAGTTGAACATCTATAAAGGTTATGTATAAATATCAGAAACCTCAGTGTAAACAACCAGGTATTGGTGCTTTGGATTTTAATTTCTAGTTATATTATATTGATTTTTTTCTTATGGTTGTTGTTAAGAAAAACTTCACTAGAACTATGGTGGCATTTGTGCACTACGCACTGCCTAGCACAATTGATTTACAAAGTTCCTACATTCAACTTTTCAGAGATAATGCTTATAATCATGTCTTAAATGTCTGAAGAGTTTCTGGAAAGTATACAAAGTTTCTGTCTTTGTGCCATTCCAGCACTGGACTCCACATTTTGCCAAACCACAGAACACTTTCTTGATCCAAAAGATTCCATTTCTCTTTTGGAGCACAAATAAATGAAATCCATAATTCATTTTGCAATGCACCAAAAGTCTGCAGCTTTCTTTTAACTATACTAAAACAAAACAAAACAGAAAAAAAAAGGTAGAAATATGTTACACTGTAGTATTTTGCCTTCCACAATAAACAAAACCCCTAAAAACACCCCACAAGCCTTCAAAACTCTGCCTCCGCTTTCATAAATTTTTTCTTCAAATTACTTCTAGGTCATACAGCGTACCAAACACTACTTAAAAATCCAGACAGTGTATAAACAAAACAAGATCATGGGATATTTTATGAACAACTATCAGAAAAATAAAAGTTGAGAACTCTAATAAAAATACAATTCTTTGAAAAACATGAATTATCCACCACACTGTCAGCTTATAAACCTGCCAAAACCTCTCCGTGAAAATTCTCTAGAATGTTACTTACTTGAAAGGGCTATTTGAATGCTGCAGACTACTGCCTACTCTGTCTTTTTCAAGAGGGGGCTTAAAACAGGCATGAAGGATAGATAATGTTTATGTTTGAATGCCAAAAATTTCAGGATGCATTTTCAATCAAAAGAAAAGACTGGACTCATAAGCTCTACATCTGGAGGCTACTGTAAAAGGTGCAAGTCACACCTTGTAATAAATTGAAAAAACAAGCAGAAAAGACGGCCTAAAAAGAGAGGCAATTTACTTTCCTCTTAACACCTTTAATGCATGCTTCTGCTGTCCATCTGATAACAAATCAAATAACTGTTTGCTGGCTCACAACTGAAAACTATTTATTACAAAATAGTTCATAATCAAGTCATATCTAAGTTCACTTTGGTCACCATCACTCTGTTGTTCCTTCACCACCTCTTCTTTTCTTTCCTCTATCAGCTGTGTGATACAGTCAGATATGTGTGTTCATTCATATGAACTTCTGTCCCAGTGAACTTTCAGTACTCTGGAGTAGAAATAATAATCTTAAGAGCTGTTTTTAAACCTGAAGTTAACACCACTGTGTTAAGAGCAGGCTTTTCACAGACGTGCAGGGGAAAAATAAAAGTAAAATGAAATTGGGAGACATGTCAGTGGTCTGACTGTAATATAGGAAGAAGAAACATGAACAGTCTGAAATTATAATAGCCAAATTGAAGTTCAAAAACAAGAAAGACACTAACATAGTTCTGTCAAAAAAAAGTCACTTGTGATGCTACAGGAGTGGTTTCTGTTACATATCCTGATATAAGAATTGCTTCTCTCATATTAAGTTTATTCTGCACCACCCTAAGAAGCCAAAGGTGTAGCAAGAAATATTTCTTAAAATATCCTCCTGGAATCTCATGTGTATCATTTTCCATTTGCCATTATGTAGTATTTCAAAATATTTATGGTGAACAATAACAATACCAAAACCGTTAGCTAACATGAAAAAAAAAAATGAAAATCCTTGTGCTTATTTGCATCTTACAGTTACCTTAGTGAAAGTGATTCTATGATTCTAAGTGTTAGTTATCAGTATTAATTATTTACTGAAGTTATACCAATGAGCTGATTGGCATATGTTCATTTCATGGACATTTTACAGAGCAAATCTGTAATCTATGTCAGAGCTGCATGCTTTAACTACCATATTGTTCAGACATTTTGAATCTGAAAGCAGTCTCATCATCAATTTCTAAGACATGTGATTTTGCTCAAGTCAAACATGAATGAAGGAGCCAGTGGAAGACATGATGGGAGGGAAGAGCACGGTGCAAATGATGCATTAGGATGTATTTGGAAACAGTTATGTGGGTGATGTAGGTAGGATGAGTCTGCTACGTCCCGGAGCGGAGCTACCTGGTCTCATTTGCACTGCTCAGAGGTTTGGGTTGGGCTGAGTCGCTCCCAACGGGAGCGGGGCGACTGACAGCAACACTGCCATGGCTCCGCGCATCGCAAGGGACACTCCGTGTGCTGTGGCAAGAAGAACAACTTCAAGAAACAGTTTTAAAAAAAATGTATGGAGGTGAAAGTCTGTTTTAAAAACAAAATATTTAAGTGGGTATAATGATGCCTGATTTTTGAAGTTTTTCAGTTACAGAAAGATTTTTATGTGGAATAACTCTGGGTCTCAGAAGCTTCAGGGGCTTCCAACGCGTACAGTACTAATAATCCTCACGATAAAAATCTTCAAATCTTTAGAATGGTACTAGTTTCTGCCAAAAAAATAAATGACTGACTTCTGAAAAAATGCCAACTGTAGAGTTTCTCACTATTGTCATATTATTGAAAAACAGAGCCGTCTGTGTAAAATTACGCATGGCAATGCTTATTTCGATTTTTTAAACCATTTTTGCATTCTCATGTCCACTCTTTCAAAGGAAGGAGAACAGATCTACTGCTTTAAGCTTATTCACAGCAGGTTGGTAATGACGCAGAAATGCCACCATATTTCAGAATGCTACATTTTTAAGTTCCATGGATGTAAATCACAGAAGGCACTGCCACAGGAACTTAAGCAGGCATTCAAGTTGGGGAAGGAAATAAAAGCCTTGTTAATAAGCAGTTTTCACTGAATTAAAACTTTTTACATTGAAACACTGGTTTCAGGAAAGATAAAGGGGATAAGAATGACTTCAAAGTGAGAACACACACACCAATAGAATGGGGGTGGGCTAGCAGCAAGAAAAGGAAACTGGCTTTGTCTTTAAAAGCACATCAATAAAATCTGGATCACTTACATGCTATTTTTTTCCATCTGCTTTGCCCTCAAAGGGAAAGAAAGGTGTTCCACTTACTGACGTTCAGCATAGCCAAGAGAGAACAAAACAGTTTAAAATGCTGTACTAATGCTAAATACCTGAAGCCTTCAGGCGTGGGGATGATAAGATGAGGATTAGGTGGATCACTATGGCACCGAGGCACTTTTACAGGACGGGGACTGTTTCGATGAACAGCTGCAAACATAAAAACAGATCACATTTACTCAGATGTCAGAAAAACTCTGTTAAGGCCATTTCAAGACAAAATTTAAAACAAATGCCTATTTACAGAGTTAAGTGTGAACTAGCATACATTTTCTTATCCTTTAAGAAAAATACAAATTATTCCAATTTTAAATAAATCAACTGTATGTATTCATACTTTTCATACTATTGTATTAACTCATCCATAACATAATAAAAATTCTCCACATAGTTAAAAGCTAGCAATTAGAAAATGTGTGCATATTTCATAAAAACTACTTCATTATTTCTACTTCACAAATTAATTTACCTTATTGCAAAACAAATATTAACAAAGCAAATAATAATTAGCAAACCAAAGAACAATATTATGCTCCCTTTGCATAAGAATTGAACTTTCTCAGACAATAATGGAAAGCAAATTAAGCTGTGGAAAAAAACCACATACGACAGTTTTACCCATCCTAATGCCCCCCTGACAGTCTGCCCCAAGGCAGTGGTACAAACAGACAGGGTAAAACCTAAATAGTAGTCACTGTCTTTATGCCTAACTAATTCAGTGTCTCCAAGAGCAGCCTGCACCGTCTCCCCTCAACTCCTCCTTAATTAGTAAGAAAAATATTGTGGCAGTCACATTTAAAGACAGCTGGTTGCCCATCAAACCATAAGCCAGCACTTTCTGCCAGGCTAGGTTCCTCAGTGAGCTGAGTTTCTGCCTTGTTTGCACTACTAGGGCAAGGAAAAGATGCCAGGGCCAGGTGTTGGTTGTCCTGTTATAATTGGCAAATACACTACTGGGAGACCCAGAGGGCAGATCCTAACCCACCCAGGCAGACACAGGCTGTTTCACAAAGCAAAAAGACAGGAGACACACAGCTATGTGTCTAGAGGCAGCAGCATGAACACAACTGGATCCTCAGCTTTGGAAAAAGGGGTAAAGAGACCACAGTGGGTTTAAGTCCTTCAACAAGGTATGCAAATGTAACTAGGAAGTCTTATTTTTCTCCTCATCAACAGACAGGAATTGGTATCTGCAGTATCTACAGCCAGGATACAGTGAATATTAAATTGCACATGTACCAAAGTTTCAGACTGCTGTTCAAGTCTGCACCATCCCTCTGTGTCAGCCGCTCCCCATGCCTCTGAGACAAAAGCTGTCAGGAAATTTAACTTGTGTGATCTGCTATGTCTGCAATAGAGTTTGTAAGAGTTTCAACACTTTGTCATCATCATGCCAGTGATTCAACTAAAACAGGCCTCCCTCTCAACAACAGTACTAAAAGTGAATGTACAGGTCTTACATCACAGTTCAGAATTTGGCTAAATTTGATTTTAGACTATGCTTCTTTCCAAAGGATTGGACTGACTTTCATTGCAAAAAGTTTGTCAGCAATTAGACTTTCTAATCAAAATGATATCAAAACAAGCTTTCCTGAAAAACTGGAAAACCTCCTCTTGCTGGAGGCAGATTACTCTCCTCTCATGTCTTCCATCATCAAGCCTGCCCAGAAAGTGGACACCAGGAGAAAGATAAAAAAGATGACAAAGTATTTTGAAAAGTAAACGAGTCAATGGAATTGAGGGGAGGAAGAAACAGTGCTGAGAAAGAAATGCATAAAAGGGACACACTGCTGACAAAACATTATTTTCTCAAGATACACAATCAAACATGTTGATTGCACTCTAATGATATCAACATTTATATCTATAAGAATGTATTTTACACGATGCCATATTTTATACTGGGGAATTATTTTGTTCTGCCATCAAGCCCCCATGTATAAATCATGTATACTTGATAATATAAAGTCCATTAGAAGCATAAGCATCTGTGGTGCCAAAGTACAATTAACTGCAGCACCACAGCGAAAGTTTGAGAGAGGGAGCTGTAACTGCCTTCTTAAAATTAAAATCACTTCTTTACCCAACCTTTAAACAACACAGCCCTCTCCCAGAAGACTTGCAAGATTTCACAGGAATTCAAGGACAAAATCAAGGGAAAGCATCTGTAATGCTTTTAAATTTCTTGACTAAAACCACTATGTATTTACACCTTATCAGGCAATAATGGTTTCACATCAACAATCACAAAAATATTGAAAATACTTTTACTGGTATTTCTCGCATTTTAGAAGTACTTTACAATCAAAATTCTGTAACAGCAGCAGCAAAGCTCCAGAACAAGTGCCAGTAACTTCTGCCTTACCAAGGTACAAACCTGTAACAGGACTGTGAGGTTTCCCAATAACATGGCCAATGCACTCATTCATCAAAGCTTGCAAACTCTAGAAAAGACAAACATAAAAAGTTCTGATGTTTTGTTACAAGGTTGATGCTCATATGATAAAGTTCACAGTACCAAAATTACATTAAGTATGTAATCTGTCAGATAAGCACCCCTATATTCTACCTATTATATTAAACTTCTGGATTGACATTGGGGTTTTAACTGATTTTTTTAAAGCTAGGAAGTCTTAGTTTTGTCCTTGTCAAAATTACATAACTGTAAGAACTGAACAGTGACAGCAGCTTTCTCTGTAGAAAGCTGCTATCAACTTTCCAAGACACAAAGAGAGGTGACCTCCTAAAGACAGTACCAGCAGCTTGTCAACAAATTGAAACCATTACTGGCAATGGTCACAAACCTACGCTCTTCAGAATCTTATGAACAGAAGAGATAGCAGCATCAACAGCAATATACAACAGCAATTGTTTCAGAACTGCATTTGTGTTCAGATGCTGTTTTATAAGAAGTATCCTTGAAAACATATACTGATAGCTTCACAAGCATTTACAAATAAACACCAGCAGAGTAACTTATTCATACCAAGAAGTCATCTTCTGGGAGGGCTGAAATAAATGCTGGCTCAATGGCTTGAAGAAAATCAAAACCTTGAGTTGCCCATCTATGTCAAAGAAAAAGAAAAGACAGAAAATGAAGGGCTCTTTGGCTAAAGCCATGATTAGGAGTTTCAACCACACCCAAAACCAGAAAATAATAGTTAATTATTTTTCCTCTGGAAAATATGATAAAATCTTTGTAAGAAAAGAAACTAATATATAAAACATAAAAATTTTACCTTGCATTATTACATTTGCCTAGTTATATTCAGATAAAGACTGATTTTAGCAAGGACACTGCCAAATAAAATGAGCAGACCATGCTATGTACCTAAACCCATACACATGCTATCTTCAGAATGGTGTCATCAATGATAATATGTTTCAGAGCAACAAGCCGAACCACTGGGTTCCCTACCTAAATTCTCCTTTCTGAAACAAGACTGAAAGGATAGTGAAGATTTCATGACTATCTAATAAGTAATGACTGGGAATCAGTGGTTTCATGGCCTAGATTGGTAAAGTAAAACAAGTAAGTAACTTGGCTAGAGTAAGTTGTGTCTTCAGCCACTTGCTGTCCCCCACTGCCTCCTCTTTGACCTACTATAACTAGCAGCTGCAACCTACAAAACACAAACAGAATCATAGCATATCCTGAGTTGGAAAAGGCACACAGAGATCATCGGAATTGAACTTCAGACTCCACCCAGGGCAACACAGATGTTAAGAGCACAGTCTAAATGGTTCTTGAATGCCAGCAGGCTTAAGGCCATGACCATTTCCCCAGGGAGCTTGTTCCAGTGCTTGACAACCTGTCAGTGAAGAACTTTTTCCTAATATCCAATCTGAACCTCCCCTAAGACAGCTTTAAGCCATTTCCTCCTGTCCTGCCACCATAGAGAAGACATGAAGAAGTTGCAGATAGCAACTCATTCTCCTCTTCCCTAAGCTGAGCAAACCTAGTATCCTTAATTACTCATTACATCTCGTCCTTTAGTGCTTTCACCATTTCCACTGCCCTTCTTTAGACACCTTACAGTATTTTTACATCCTTCTTCGATTGTGGAGCCCAAAAATGCACACAGTACACGAGGCAAGGCTGCACTCATGTGCCACCATGCATGGTGGTACAATCCCTCCTTCCAGCTGGTCAGATCTACTGTGCCTAAGGCACCCCGGTATACAGTTGGCCCTTTTCACCACCTGGGCACATTGTTGACTCAAAGCACACAAACAAGAACCCTGATATCCCTTTCTGAATGGCTGCACTCCAACCTCTTGGCCTCTGATCTATATGTATACCATGGGTTACAGCACCCCAGGTGCAAAATCTGGCACTTGCCCTTGTTAAATTTCATCAGGCTGGTTATTATCCAGCACTCATAATCTATCAAGTTCTCTCTCTATGTTCTCTGTGCCCTTGAGGAAATCAATGCCTCCTCCCAATTCAGTATTGTTGGCAAACTTATTTAGTATGTACACAACCCCTGTATCCAGGTCATTGATAAAAACATTGAAAAAACCTGGCCCTAAAACTGAGCCCCAAAGAACACCCTAGCCAGCCAGATACCACTCCATTTACCCCAATTTTTTGAACCCAATCCTTCAGCTCTTCCAAAAACTACCATGGCAGTAACAAGTTGGCTGTTACCTGGGTCGAGTGCCTCGGCCACTCTCACATTTTGTTAGCACATAATTCATCCATTTTCTGGCAAAGTTGATATATTTGTCTCCAATTTTCTGCCTGAATTCTCCAGACATCAGACGAACAACTTCTTTGTGGTACTGTAAGAAACTAAAGATTACTTTTCACATATTAGTAAGAAGAACAGAAGTACCACTTGCAATATTCACTGGAGTATTTGCAGGCTAACAAAACTCTACAGTATGGTAACAGTCACATCCTATTCTAACACAAAATTACTTTATGCAAGCAGTTGCCTATTGATAGAAAAAAATTAATCAAGAAAGGTAAGATACAAAATATACTACAGTGAGAGGAGTACTAAGCCATACTGTATTCTTCTGGGTGTATCAGGCACATACTGATGTTTAACAGTGTGCACATCATTGAAGAAACATCCTGCATAAACAAACACTTGGTTCTGTAATTAGAGATTGAACTGCAAAGTAGTGTTTCTTTTTAGTTCTATTACAGGTAACATTAGTGGATAAAGAAGTTATCTACGGGCACTTAAAGTTCAAAGAAACACCAGCTGTTTCTTATAAGACTATCCTAGAAGTAGGTTAGGGTATGACACAATCTTAAAAAACTGTTACAAAGCTCATAGGAATCAAATAGCAAAACAGTTAAAGCATCTGAACACAACATTTTGAATGCCTGCACTCTAAGGCAAGCACTCAAAAGCTTGCACTGCATCAAAGAACCACCATAAACTCTGAAAGAATGTCTCATGTTACAGTATTATGCTATTCTAGGCTGAAAAACTGTGAGAAGGTAAGTTAAACCACAGAGTGGTGGAGTTCACCAACCTTGGAAGTATTCAAAAAATGAGTAAACATGGCCCTTTGCAATATGGTTTAGTGAGCATAGTGGCACTCAGTTGAAGGTTGGACTTGATCCTGGAGGCCTTTTTTAACCTTAATGATTCCGATATCATCTACCAAGTAGCAAAGCTTACAAGACTAACCTGAAATCATCAAGCTCTTAAAAGCTTTTTAGAGTTCCAGGCAATGCTAATTTAACAGATTTATCAGATTCATCTATTGCTTTCCAATTATTTTCATGTAAAATTCCTGAGGCAACACATTTTTTATGATGTTCTGCTAAAACTAGAAGTCACAGTTCACTAGAAATTTCCAAATGTGAGGCCCATCTACACGAAGGACTGCAAGGAGGATCTAGAAAACAACAGACCTGTCAGTCTGAAGGTTATGGATCATCTAGTACAGGACAACCAGGAGATTAGGTCCAGCCATCATGCGTTTGTGAAAGGCAGGTCCTACTTGACTGACCCGATCTCTTTCTATGACATTGTCAGCCACTTAGAGGATCAGGGAAAGGCTGTGGATATCATCTACCTAGATTTTAGTAAAGCTTTTGACATTGTTTTCCACAGCATTCTTCTGCAGAAACTGGCTGCTCATGGTCTGGACAGGTTCACTGTTCACTGTGTAAAAATCTGGCAGGACGGCTGGGCCAAGGGAGTGGTGGTGAATGGTGCTACATCCTGTTGGCAGCCGGTCACTAGTGGGGTTCCCCAGGACTCAGTTTTGGGACCAGTCCTGTTTAATGTCTTTACCAACGATCTGGACCAGGCAATCAAGGGCACCCTCAGTCAGTTCACAGGCAACACCAAATTGAGTGGGACTGTTGATCTGCTGGAGAGTAGGAAGGCTCTGCAGAGGGACCTGGACAGGCTGGATTGTTGGAACAAGGCCAATTGTATGAGGTTCAACAAGGTCAAGTGCCAGGTCCTGCACTTGGGTCACAACAATTCCATGCAGTGCTACAGGCTGGTGAACGACTGTCTGGAAAGCTGCCTGGGGGAAAAGAACCTGAGGGTGCTGATTGACAGCTAGCTGGACATGAGCTAGTGCATACCCAGATGGCCGAGAAGGGCAATGGCATCCTGGCCTGGATTAGCAATAGTGTGGCCAGCAGGACTGGGGCAGTGATTGTACCAGGCACTGATGAGGCTGCACCTCAAATCCTGTGTTGAGTTTTGGGCCCCACACTACAAGAAAGGCACTGAGGTGATGGAGCAAGTCCAGAGAAGGACAACAAAGCTGGAGCACAAGTCTTGTGAGGAGCAGCTGAGGGAAGTGGGGTTGTTTAGCCTGGAGAAAAGGAGGCTCAGGTGGAACCTTATTGCTTTCTACAACTACCTGAAAGGAGGTTATAGTGAGGTGGGTGTCAGTCTCTTCTCCCAAGTAAAAAGTGTTAGGACAAGAGAAAACAGCCTTAAATTGTGCCTCAAATTGAGGGGAGGTTTAGACTGGGTATTAGGAACAATTTCTTCACTGGAAGGGTGGTCAGGCATTAGAACAGGCCACAGGAAGTGGCAGAGTCCCCATCCCTGGAGGTATTTAAAAGATGTGTAGATGTAGACTTGATTTAGTGGTGGACCTGGTATTGGTGAGTTAATAGTTCGAATCTATTATGCTGAAGGTCTTTTCCAACCTAAACAATTCAATGATTCTATACATTTTTGTATTTCACAGTTATTAGTTACCTTATTTGCGCCAACGCAAAACCAGAAATTTCACTTAGTTTTTGTTTCCTTACCTCAAACCCAAAATTATAACCCTGAATCATGGCTTCCCGGTAGTATTGCTGCAAAGTGGCAGATTCAGATTCATCAACTTCAGCATCAAACTCAGATGTGAACATGTGATCAACTCTATCAATGGCACTGCTTATCTTATTGCATAGCTGTAATGCATCGTTCTGAGTAACAACAAAAAGGAATAGGGGGCATCAAAATATTATTTAGTCTTGTCAACTGTAAAATATAAAGCAAACATGAATCTAACAATTACATTATTTTAAATGAAAAGGTACTATAAAGCCACAAGAATTCATTCAGTCTTGGAAAAACAAACACTTTCCAGCAGTTACGCTAAGCAAGTCTTGTAATTAACTCAAGTATTACAATAAAGTTTGCTTGCGTGTGATTAACTTTAAAAACAAAGACAGCAAAAGGGTGAGTGGGGAACCAAGAAAAAACCCACAAAACAAACAAAAACATCCAATCAAAACCAGACAGAAAAGAAAGGAGAGAATGAGCTTTACTATCTATAGCGTGACTAAGCTTTTGGTTCTATTTTCACCCTTGGTATATGGACACAGCCTCTATTGAATGCAGGGGGTTGATACTGCCACTTAAAGAAGCCCAACAAACAAGCAAAACAAACCCATCAAAGAAAACATTCATCCAACAAAAACAAAAGCAAACAAAAAAACCCACACTACAAATGCAAGCAAAGAAAGCCAAAATCCTACACCAAATTCAAGAGAAAATAAACAGAGAGACTACCCACTTTTACATCTTCAAATATGGAAAGAAAAGTTGTTTGCTGAAGATCATTGATTTTGATAGAATTTGTTTATAGGAAATCATACACTTTGTTTCAATTCAATATTGCTCTCACCCAAAGAGGTATTCACTCTGTTGCTATGGTATTTTATTTACATTATGGACTTGATTCCCAATTACCCAATGCAGAAATGACTACACCAATATAGCTCAAAAATGCACTCGCAAGTCACTTGCAAAAACAGAGTGGAAATTGTACTGAAAGTAAAGTCCATAGGGGACTATCACATAACTCACAATTGCAGAATATGCCACTACCTTTGCAATCAAATCTTCTTCCACTTTTTTACTTATCAGTGAGCAAAGCACCATCAATTTTGACTATTAGTGTCAAAACCTGCTTACCTTAAGCTGCTGCAGAGCTTTGGCAATGATTGGCTGACTGGATGTCTGCTCCTGGTGCAGAGATATGAGCCCTTCAATAGACTGCTGGAAAGCTTTTCTCTGACTCACAAGGTGGGCAGATTGAATGACTACAAGGAGGAGGTTATCAACCTAGAATACAAGACACCACTAGATCTTGTAAACAAAATACTCTCTATAAAAACATGTCCAATATCACCAACCAGTTATTTTTTAAATTCTAAGATATGAAACACTTGTCTTGTCACTATTCATAAAAATCTAAATTCACACAGAAAAGCTTGATGCTAGCAACTAAATTCAAACTCTCATCTGTGAGCAGAGCTCCATTAGGGCAAATGCCACAGCAAGTTTTCACAGGGAATATAGCCCTATTCACTTCTGGAAGGGGAACACTGTATTAAATTATCTTCGCATTGGTTACAGACACAAAACAATGTGACAGCTAAGCAGAAAACAATTACATTTTCTCAAAGCAGATGGAAGTAAAAACCATCACATAAACAAAGGAGTTTTATCCAAGAAATGTGGCATACTTCAGGACAAAAGCTCACTATTGAACAGGGAAATACATAGATTTAACACAGAGTATTTGCTCAAATTTTGAAAGTTATGAATATGTAATATGTTTTGGTAACCAGAGCTCTGATATTGCACAAGTGTATGAAAGTATACAGTCACAGATGGTGCTGCCATACTAAGCTCTGCTGATTTCAAACTACAGACAATGCATCTGCAACAAGTTATTCACAAAGCAACATCTACTTCATCCTGATTTTAAATACCTCCTCCCCAAAGAATAATTTCATGCTCATAATTCTTTAAGTGTTAATAAGATTCCCTAATTTGATGAGTATTTTTTTAAATAATACCTTACATTTTCTCTTGTTCACAATCAAAATACATTTTTAAGACAGAACTTTTCTGAAGGACTTTTTATTTCCTAACCTTTAAATCCTGGATTTAAAAAAACCTAGTAAGTGTTATAGACTAATAAACATGCACACAGACACAGTGTTTTATGTACACTTATATATGTAAGAAACTATTTGTAAACCAAACTCCATCTATTGCTGTTTTCATTTTCTGAATGAAATACTAACTTCGATAGAAGTTCAATGAGGCTCTAAGCACTTAATCAAGGCCTTTTTTTTAGTTATTCAATTGGAACAACAGATAAACAAGAAACAACATGTTTGCATGTTAAAAGCAGCAGTATGTAGACGAGTGACTTTTTCAACTGCCTGTAATTGCTAGAGCCCTCTGAATGCTAAAGGTCAGGCACAGTGACGTGGAAAGTCACTCTCTTCATGGACAGTACAGCCCATTTATGGTAGGGATTCAAGGAACTGCATGGCATACCCAAAGGAAAATTCATGTAGCTTAACGTAAGGATGTGAGAACACGAGGGGCAGGGAGCTGGCTCAGCTGTCAGTGCAGCAAAACTGCTGGCACGGAACCCCTGCTGGCTTGGGAAGAAGGAAAGTATGACTGGAAACATTTCTTCCTGCAGAACTGTTGAACATCCAGTAACTTCCACAGAAATTTAACATTAAATGTCACAATTCATCCAAGATCAAGAGTAACTGCTTTCACACCTCAGTGTGTGGAAAGCACACAATCATCACATGTTCTTAGAGACTGATGACTTCTCAATAAAATGTAGGTTTTTCAAGTCTCATCTGCACTTCTGAATACCCAACTAGATATTAAAAGTATCTCTTTATTATACAAGTACAACCCTGAAAAATGCACATTTGCAGAAACTAATCCTGCCAGGAAATGCTACAATCCATGTAATATTTACATTTAACACAACTAAGAATCAATCCTATTCCTGAATTTAACTTTTTATTTTTTATTATTTTTGCCTCACTTGAATCACTCCAGTTAATGTGATAGAACAAGCTTTCATGGAAGTGTGGACATGACAAACAGTGGGGGAAAAGGACCAAACCCACCTGCATGGTGCGCAGCGTATCAACAGTTTCCACTTGCGGCACTACTTTGACCGGCTGACCCTCCCATGCACTCCAGCTGTCATCTAACTCATGGTCTTTGTCACTGTGTTTGGTCATTATTAAGTAGGCCTCATATGTAAGCTCATCTGAATCCTTGGAGCAATCTTTCCCAGCAGCCGCATTGAGGAGCTGCAAAATCACAGACTTTTCCCCTGCAATGCTCCCGGGTACAAATATTTGTAAACTCTCAAGTCCGGGAACTAGTACCTGTAGAGAAATAAAGACACTGAATGAGTGAATCTCATGGTCTTTTATGACAAATAAAGTAGATTAAATAGGTGTATGTGGTATCATTTAAGCAACAGGAAGAATTTCCATCCTAAAAAGCTGTACAATATACATACTAAAACAACATCTTCAGCTATTTGTGCACTGAAACTCAAAATGCATTATAAGAAATTATTTCTTTTGAATCCACTGGATCACCATTTTTCAGTGACTTCTTTCCATGTATTTTCAGTTAATCATTCTACATATTCTTCTAAAGGTATCTTGTTACAAAAGAAGTCCAGTTTCACATATATACTATATATATATGTATACACAAGTATAAAATATATGTACACCTATTTTTAAAAGCCAATTAGTCAACAAAGACTGGAGTATTAAAAGAAAAATTCCTTCAGAATTCAGACATTCTTCAATGGCTACAAAAGATAAAGAGTAAACAAAAATCTGGCTAAAAACATATCAGTTACTCTTCTACTTTCATAAAAGCTAGATTAAGTCCAGTAAGAGCATTCACTTTAATAAAATACTACTTAAAAACTACTTCCAATTATATGTCACGCTGGTAGCAATACTTCAACCAAATTAGGCATCAGAAGCAGACAGTGAAAACAGTAAAATAACCACTATCTTGATTTGACATGAGGTAATTGACTCACAGTGGAGTTAAATTCTCTCTTTTCAGAGTGTGATGTCATCATGCTGAGACAAAACACTGCACTCGACACTTCTAGCATTAGGCAGACATATTTTATAATTAAAACCATTATAATCTCTAGGACAATGCAAAATACTAGATAGCTGTCACTAAAAGCTAAATTACATTCCCAAAACTAATGAGCATCTGACGAAATTTAAGCTCCCTACATGACATTAGAGGGCCAATATATAAAGTGTTCATCATCAAAATGTGTTTCATTTAACCCATGTATAACAGATGTCAAACTCAAGATTCTTTTTTTTCATCAAAAAATGTACGTAAAAAAACAATATAATCTTTAAAAAGTCTACCAAAATTAATATGGTGTCTTAAAGCAGCCAAGACTAGATACTTGGGGGAAAATTTTTTTTTAAAGTAAACATACACTGATTTCCCTGGCCATTTTCCAACTCTTAAACAATTCACAGACCAGGGCCCTGCAGAGTCAGTTGTTTCATCCACATATTTAACAACCCTTTATAAACTTCTCTCCTATGAACTTGTCTGTCTCCCCTTGAACAAATTTCTATATTTAGCAAACATTTATATAAATCTAAGAATTATGTCATGAAAAAGTCAGTGCATTATTTCCCAGCTGGGAATTAAATATATTAAATGCATGGAAGGACAAAAAAGAACAGCAGAACTAAATACATTTAATCTGTTGCAGCAATGACTTACTTAAAACTACAAAAAAGACTTGTTGACCTAGGAATTTTTAAGGAATTTTGCAAAACCACAAATGTGGGACTTCATAGTGCAGTAAATATAGAGCAACGAGAGCTTAACTTACATTTGCTGTTTTCTAGCAACAGTTATTCTGGAACAGAACACAGTCCCTGCATTTCTCATGTCCTTACTACTCTCTAGGAAGCTTGCTAGAGCAGACCTCCACTATAATACTACTGCTTTATAAAAGCAAAACACAGGTCTACAGTCTGAGATTATCTACTCAAACATCCATTAACCTCATAGATTTAAAAGCATTTGTTTCATAGAACTCACTACTAAGTGTTACTACTCCCCCTCTCATAAATGAGTAAGCACTATTGAAAACAAAAAGGGTTTTACTCAGTTACAAAGAGAATCTTTAGGAAAACAAGGAATTAAGACACCAATTTTCTCAAACACAGACTAGCATTCTCATTCACACAAATACAAGTACAGAAACTAATCTGACTACCACAATTCAATATTAAATACATAACACTTTAAATGTTGAAATACAGAAGGCCTATTAAAAATTACGAAAGCATGCCAATATCCTTTGACATTTTGCTTAGCATACTCACTTCACTTTCATGCCTCTAAACCTTATTACCTATGTGAATTTACCTTCACATACTCTTTTGTTTTCAGAGCATTCAGAAGATCTCGCACAGGGGCTGACAATGCAAATTCTGCTGCTATTTCAAGGTCCTATAAGTAATGACAAAACAAAGGAATATGCTTTCAGACTAAATTTATTGAAAGTATACAAATAAGAGGAGACTCTGTTAACTTACCTTCCTCAGCATTTTAGCAAAACCAAGAGCTTTGGAGGCCCTTTCTCTAGCTTCATGGAACAGCTCTTTCAGTGCTCGGCTGGTCTCTATAACAGACCTCCTGAAACATTGGCAGAAATGAAGTGACAACGTTTTAATAAATCACATTACATTGATATAGCCACTAGAAAATAATTATTTACAGATATGGTAATAGAAAGAATATAAACATTTGCAAGAAGCTGACAAATTAATTAAACTTGTGTAGCCATATTTTTGATAAGAATATAAAAATTTAATTCAAATATCATTACATAAACAACCCCTTACAGCCTGAACTAAATAGAAGGTTACTAGGCTTCAAAAAAACTAAATGATGGTTCATTACTACTGCACACAGAAATACAATGATACAGTCTATAGAGTCTTGCATTTACGAAGTTTGCATTCTAAGAAATAAAATATGTAATGCATCTGTCAGAGGCAGAGACACATAATTAAGTGTTTTATTATTAAGCCAAAGGGCTTAATACCTGATTTCATCTGATGCAGTACTGTCATCGGCACTGGCCCAAAATTCATCACAGCTGTCTTGTAGTCCAGAATCTAAAAATATTCCTGTAGATTTCAGCAGCATTCCTGCAATATCACTGTAGCAACAGAAATGATAGAACTTCAGAGTCTTATTGAGGTAGCATGGCATCTTAAACTTCTTCCTTCCTAATGCAAGAGAGCTGTTGCCAAGTCCACATACAGAAACAAGCAGCACCTTGGGGCCCACAGAGTCAGGGCCACCTGCGCCTCCTGCATCCTACAGCTACAGCCACTGCAATAATCCATACATTCACAAAGACTACCAGCTGCTTACTGACATCTCAACAAGTCCAATCTGGGAACACCAAACGAGGGCTGACTTGAACACCTATCTGATACAAAACAACATCATAAACAAAGTAGTTAAATAAAACCTACCAAAACAGTTTTCCAGCTTGAGCTTCACCTCCTCTTATATAAGGAGTTATTTCTTTGGTGAAATTCCATTCTTCCTCCAACAGGTTTTTTAAACTATGAGATGCTTGAGGTAACTGCTGCAGCATTTGGATCCAGCTTCGCATATAATCAAAGTAAACCTGTACAAGGAAAGAGGTAATTTAAACAGAAATTGTTACACAAGGTGTAATTTAAGGACTAGAACTTCTCAAATCAACAGATAAATTCAGTATTATACAATTTTAGAAGGTATTCCGACAATAATTTTCATTTGCTATGACTGAAAATGAGCTCCATGTTTTCACAAAAGGCGCAATTTATGGCTCAGGAAGTCCGAAATTCTATGTCTCCACAATACCTTCTTGAAAATATTGACCACCTTGCTTGCTGTGCTGCTATTTACCATTGTATTAGCGAATACCCACAGTAGCCAGTTTTTAAAGCTGAACTGCTGAGAAACAGTCTCTATACCTCTTATTAACCGTATTACTTCAAAAGGTTTTATCTGAACATATCCTCCTGGATAAGTGCCAGGTAAAGGTTTCTGAGATTCTACATTACACTTTGTGTTCCTCTATATCAAGTCTTTCTCTCACCTTCATGTAATTACTGTTGTTTTAAACCAACATAAAAAATCCAGGTAAGTACAACTTTTCTTCAACCATCTGCCCTTCACAATCATACTGAAGGTAAAAAATCACCTGCAATTTGTTTCAGTTCAATAATCCATAACATCCCTCCTTAAAAATGGTTAAGACACTTTCTACTGGTTTCAGGTATTTTCAGAATACACTGTAATATTGACAAGATCATAGAATCATAGAATGTTTTGGGTTGAAAGGGACCTTAAGGCTCATCCAGTTCCAACTCATCCAGCTGCAATCTTTCAGATGCCAAGTGTTTTTCTTAAAAATACTTCCTTAACTAATCAGAGTAATGAAGACACATTAAAACTAAGGTATCCATTATCCATTTATGCAATATCAATACAGTAAGATATAATGTTAGTAAAAAAATAATATTTTATTCAACATTAAAAAGTTATTAAAAGTTTAGTTCAAACTTACGGAATTTACAGTTCGATATATGAACCATTTTTGGTAAATAAAGGCAATTTACAAGATTACCGTACAATGGAACAAAACACAGCATTGCTAAAATCACTGCTAAAACAGCACTGGCTTCTGTGTTACCTTTACAAGTAAATTAAAACAATAACATTGTATCAAAGTAGGGGGGAAAAAGGGCAACTATGCCTAAAAGGGATAAGAGATTTCTATTAGCAGTATTCAGATTAATACATTTACTTAAACTCCCCTTTTTGAAGCTTACCATTAACATTTTATGCAGATCCTCTTCAAAAGAATCAATGTTGCAATCATCCTTTTGTAAGTCATCTAATACTTCTCGTAACATGAACTGGTAGTATTGCTTCATTAAGAGTCCACCCTTCAGAACTTCTTTACACTCTCTCACTAGCTGCAAAAGAAAAACCCAAAAACTGCCATCAGTCAAGACATTACTCTTAAATTCACCCTGGGCAGTGCAAGCTTAATTTGTCAGTCCAGTTTGTCTAACTATGTTAGTTTGTCACTACATAATTTCTACAGCTTTTCGAAACAAATGCAGTTCCTCTTCACGTCTGAAGGAAAGACGTTGCTAGTTTTCCAGAATTATTTAATTGCAATCCTATTATTTTCCACATAAATGTAAATGGCGATGGAGACAGATGTTTCAGACTTACTCCCTGCACAATGCCACAGCAAGCTACTTACTGGATAATTAGTTTAGAAAAGGGCAAAAGGGCTCAGTCACAAAACCACCAGTTTCAACGGAAGCAAGTCAGGAAAAAATACGCAATGTGTTTAACATAAGCTTAGAGAAGTGTTTTACTACAGGGAATTCACTGTCAATCTACTGCGCAGGTGCACTCCACTCCAAAATCCATACCAAACCTGAAAGCAGTGGTTTCTTGTTGCTTCCCTGGGCAAAGCTAACATGCAGAAGTTATCTTTTCAATTGCAGAAGGGCTTGCCTTTGGCACAGCTGTCACCTCTCCCTGAAAGCTTAGTCTTTATTTTCAGGAGACATGCATAACCACAGGTACAGGAGTACACAATGAGCAAGGATCCTTTCGAACCTACACTAACAAACGCCTTTCTTTCAGTAGCCCTTCCAGGGCTAAGTGTGTATTCTTCTGAAATCATTATCAATCTTCAGATTTGACAATTCCTGATCTTTTCTGAGCAACAACTTCATTAACTCAAAAGTCTGAAAGTTTGGAGGGTCAGAGGAAATGGCATTGTTGGTTGGTTAACATGCTTTTTAAACTCTTCTATAATGGCTCTCCTGGCCAAGTAACATATCGATATAGTGGACTCAATGTATGAGAAACCATAATGGCGCGAAAGCAAAAAATATACAAGAATGCTCTCAGTATGACAAGAGTCTTTGGAATTCTTTACAGGCCAGAACACATTATGTTGTGCTCCCTGATGTGCAGAGGAAACAAGAATAACAGTCTGAAGTCTACAGTTTAAAATTTAACGAGTTAGGTGAAAGGAGGGGGGAGGGGAAGTAGTTTTTTATAAGGCAGAAATCCAAAATTACACCTTTACATCCCTAACATGTAATGTATTTTAAAATTAATGTGCTTCTTCACTCGACTCAATCACATCCAGTGTACTTTGTGTTAACCTATGGGGTTTTTTTCCCTTCAATCCATGTCTATTCCAAAATAAACTTGCAAAACTTCATTTTTAATGGTTTTTTATTTAAATAATACTCTTTTACAGGGATGTGCTATTGAATAACAAAATATAGGATTTACAAAAAACCTGTAGTGCTAATCTTAGTGTCAACTTTTGAAACTGAAATCCACAAAGCAATGGCCAAACAAAATTTTGGTGTATAATGAGCACATGAGAGAATACACAGCTTAAACTGAAAATATTACCACTATTACTGGTTTGTTTGAGAGGTTGCTTTTGTTTAGGTAGTCTATACAATTAATTATTTTCTCAAATCAGGTGGGGCAAGACAAATGATACCGAATTTAACCACTGAACAGAAATAACCTATGTGCACATGCACATACACACATCCCACTTTCAGCACAAATGCTGAATTTGAGAACCATCTTGAACTGTTCAGGTACTAAACTGCCATTAAAAGAGAACAGCTCTCTCCAATAACACAGGACCATCAGGATTACAGAAACTACTACTGAAAGTGAAACATGGACAAGATGGCTAAAAAGGAGGAAGGCAGCAAGAAAGAACAGGAAAAAAGCCACATTGTAAGAGGCATATAATCTGTGTTAATTTTCTTTTTGTGTGTATACTTTTTATTGAAAATCAGATTAATTTTTTAATACAATTGACTTGCTAGTAACACAAAAATTTAATGTCATCTTGAAAAAGTTGAGGAACAGGACTAGCATGCCTGATACATTCACACAGTGCTGCAATGTATGTCAAATGGCACTTAAAGGTCTCAGTGCCTTAAATAAGATTCACTAGGTCAATCACTACAAAAAAAACAGACTGTGCTATACTACTTGCATACAAAAAAATTCAAGGAATTGGGTTTGTTCAGCCTTGAAAAGAGAATATGCAAGGGGAATTTAATGGCAGATGTCCAACGCCTAGAGGGCAGTTACAGAGAAAATAAGGGCACTCCTTTCACAAGGATAAACAGTGACCCCACATGAGGCAACAGGAACAAGTTGCTTAAAGCAAACTCTGTCTAATACAAGGGGGAAAAAACCAACTAACCAAAAAACATAAAAAAAAA
>VZRL01002766.1:10548-100195 GCA_013397895.1 Origma solitaria | reverse complement strand
AAAAAAAAAACAAAGCAAAAAAAAAACCCCCCACAAAAAAAAAAAAAAAAAAAAAAAAAAAAAAAAAGAAATCAAAACCACAAAACCAAAACACTTTACTGGAACAAAATGGAACACAGGAGCAGATTGGCTAGAAAAGTAGTGGAATCTCTCTCTTGCTGCAAGTATTCAGCATCTGACTTAACAAGGACCTGAACTGCAGAATAGGTAAGCTTGGAAGGGACCACAGAGGGAAATGCCACAACCTCTCTGGGCAATCTGTTCCAGTGCTCAGTCACCCACACATTAAAGAAGTTCTTCCTCATGTTCAGGTGGAACTTCCTGTGCCTCATTTTCTGCCCATTGCCTCCTGTCCTACTGCTTGGCAACACCAAGCAGAGCCTGACTCCATTGTCTTGGAACCCTCCTTTCACATACTCATTGAGACAGAATCATAGAATATGCTGAGTTGGAAAGGACTCAGCAGGATCACAGAGTCAAACTCCTAGGCCTGTGCAGAACACCCCAAAAATCACACCATGGGCCCCGAGAACATTGTCTAAACACTTCTTGTACTCTGTCAGGCTGGGTCACCACTTCCCTGGGGAGCCTGTTCCAGTGCTAAACCATCAGGGTGAAAAACCTTTCCTTGAAATCTAATCTAAACCTCCCCTGACTCAGCTTCAAGCCATTCCTTGGGTCCTGCCACTGGTCACCACAGAGAAGAGATCAGTGTCTGCCTCTCCCCTTCACGAGGAAGTTGTAACTGCAATGAGATCTTCCCTCAGTCTCCTCCAGGCTGAACAAACCAAGTGACCTCAGCCGCTCCTCACACAGCTTCCCAACAAGGCCCTTCACCATCCTCGTGGCTCTCCTTTGAACGCTCCCCAATAGCTTAATGCCTTTTTTATACTGCTGCACCCAAAACTGCCCCGAGCACTGAAGTGAGGCTGCCCCAGTGCTCTCTCCCCTGCCCGGCTGGCGATGCTGTGCCTGATGCCCCCAGGACAGGCTTTTCCCTCCTGGCCCTCAGGGCACTGCTGGCTCATGCTCAACTTGCCATCGAGCAGGACCCCCCCAGGTCCTTTTCCTCACACTGCTTTCCAGCCTCTCATTTCTCCGGTCTATACACACAACCTGGGTTGCCCTGTCACATGTGCAGAATCTGGCACTTGCCCTTTTCAAACTTCATATGGTTGGAGACTGTCCGTCTCTCTAATTTGTCCAGGTCTCTCTGCCGCCTCTCCACATGTGGGAGAGGGTGCCTTGAGGACTGTAAAGTTGAATGCCTTGCTTGCATCAAAAATCAAAAAAAGAATAATTAACAACTCCTCTACTAATGAAGTCTCACCAAAGTACAATAAAGCACTGGCCCCAGCCCTCAATGCAGAGAAAGGCAATGCACCACAGCCTGCCAAAAGACCATCTTACAGAAGGAAGTGGAGCAGTACCGCTTCCAGAATGCTGTGTTGCAGCACCAGCTCTCCTTCCCGAATAACACCTTGAAAGAATTTGAAAATCTTACATCTGCAGTTAAGATGGCCCAGCTGTCTTGAGTTGCATACAAGTTCTGCATCCCTGCCCAGTGGCCACGGGAGCAGCATGACTGAAGATAGCTGGTTTGATTGTATTCCAGATGGTCAGCTTCTGAGGGCTGCAGAGTGTGATGCAGGACATTAATGAGGTCCCGTCTCAGTGTCTCTTCTCAAGGCTTAACAAGTCCAACTCCCTCAGCCTTTCCTCACACAAGAGATGTTCCAGAACCCTAATCATCTTTGTTGTCCTCCACTGGACTGACTCCAGGAGCTCCACATCTCTCCTGTACTGAGAAGCTCAGAACTGGACACAGCACTCCTAATGCAACTCACTAGGGCTGAGTAGAGGGGCAGGATCACCCCCCTCAATCAGCTGACAAAGCTCTCATATAAATAATAAAACAATCTAATATGGGGATCAAGCTAATGTAGGACTCAGCTTCCAGAAGGTTGGACCAGGGTATCTCTAATCCAGACTTCTCCATAATTCCATAATACTCTGTGAACTTGCAGAATAAAACAGTCTCCTGGACTCTTGTTTAGAGCTTGCTCAAGATTTTAGGAATTATAATTCTTCAGGAAACAAGCAGATCTATTTGTGAAACATCCTCCACAGCTCCTTTGCCTGTTTAGAAATATTGCATAGGACAGGAAGCATTTGCTGAGTTGAATTCATTTTCTCAATGTCATTAGCAAGGCAGTATCCACCACCAAAATAATCTGTAAAAAACACATTTTTTTCCAGGAAGGAAGTGCAACTTTTACTTAACTCTGAGTCCACAAGTAGCACACAAAATGTTAAGGGGGAAAAAAAACAAAATCAGCCCAGTCTCTGGAGGATATATTGCACTTAACAACAGAATATGCTATGCAACATTTTACTCTATGACTGTAAATGTTGAAATTGTAGGCTTCAATCAATGGGGAGAGCAAGGGGGAGTGTCGGGGGGGAAGGAGGAGAGGGCAAATTTATTTGGGACCATAAAGTAACATAGCAACTTATTTTGGAGCAGCAAATAACTGAAATGTTAAATCATAATCAGTCCAAGAGGAGCTTATTTAGATGGTTACCCTTAGAGTTACGCTTGCCAGGGTGCAGGGAGATCAGGTGAATTTCGTATGTCCTGGACTACACTTTGAAAAATGGTATTGATCTAAACAGCCTTCACTGTACCTGATAGCCTCCAGAAAATAAAACCTCATACAATATTCTTAACCAGTGACAGGATTGACAATCTTGGGTCACTACCCATAGAAAATACCATATACTTATATAATATAATATGCTGGGGAAGATACTTTTTTCGTTTTGTTTTTCTTCCTTATTTTCATTATATGACTACTGCATGTTAGCAGACATCCTACATTTGCAAGAGAAAAATTATCAAATAGAATAAAAAAGAGAAATACAGACCCTTAAAACTGCTTATTCTGCCTAAGAAACCCAAATGGAGGAAGATGTGCTAAAGAAAAGTATATAGCTTATAATGCAAATGGAACCAATACTGTTTACTTTTGTTGGCTAATAGTATTTTTAATTACCAGTTTTTATTTGGAAACCTAAACCAGAGAGGTATATATAACCAGTTATTTATTATGCAAAAAGCAGATCTCTATATGAAATACAAGACTATTTACAAAAATTATTACATAGTTGTACACTGTAATTTCTTACATTAATCCTCTTTAAACTGGCAACCACATCATAATGAAATGACAATGTATTTCAAACAGGAAATATGTATTAAAAAAGCAGTTGAAGCAAACCTGTTTAATACTCAAAAGGGATGGCTCCCCAGCAGGTCTTTGTTCCAACCTCAGCTTGAGACATTCATGGATAACATTGAGCAGGACTCGGCAGAGGACCAAGAATGCAGGTTCAAAAGATGGCAAATCCATGGATTTCAACTCCTCCCATGATACAGCGCTGCATTTTTGCTCGCAACAAGGTGGGAAATTTAGTAACTGCACATAATCTGAACACAACATGGGATCTGGAAATTCTGAAAACTGTAACAAAAAATAGGTATCATGAAAAGGATCCTTAAAATTCTTTAGGATTTTGGATTTGTTAAAGTAGCATGCACAGAAGTATGTTTTTTAAAGGTAATAGTCTATTAACTGGCAAGTCAACCACAGAAGTTTCAAGTTTATATCACTGGGTTGCTTTTTTTAAAAGGTAACTTTTTTTTTAAGGATCATCATTCTGAGGAAAAACAACTATGGACCCTTGGGAATGAACAAAATCACTTACTTTATGGCTCTGTTATGACAATATCTAGGGAAACGACTGTGCACTAAGCTACACCAGGTACGTAACCTTGTTCCTTTTCAAACAGATAATGCATATATTCACATAAAACTCCACACTGTAAATGAACGCAATATTCAAAAAGGTGTCACTAGCTAAACTAAGCCAAAGTACACAAAAAGTAACTTTTGAATTTTGGTAGATTTTAAATTTAAACTGTTTTAAAAAGAAAGATGAAATGTAGAGATCAAGCTGGTTTGTTGTTTTGGTGATTTTTTTGCATTTTGGGATTTTTTTAATAATAAACTTACTTTTCATTTAAATCAAGATTCATTTAAATAAAATTGCTTTTCTAATTAGAGAAGATAATTGAGTCTATATGAAATAAATACCCTTGAAATCTAAACTATGCACCTTATCATAACATTCTAAGCAAGGTTGTACATGGAGGCACTTTGGGGTTTAATTTAGAAAGAAAAGTTGGACTGCAGAACATGTGTAGCTCGTAAAGATAGCAACACACTGGTCATCATTTAAGTGTAAGATTTGTTTCATATTAAGTTTCCTTTTTTCTTATTGTCATTTCTCAGCTGCTAACCATGACATCTGAATATCCTTCACTCATATAGTAGACATAACGAGCCTTTTCTACATTTTTCTTCAGCCAAATTTAAATAACATCACTACAAAAGGGAGAAAAAACATTACCAGAAATTAGATCAATGATAAAGTACTGCCTAGAAAGTTTAAAAAAATTTTAAGCTTATAATCTGTCAGAAAATTAAAACACATACTTAAAAATTTATCTTCTTAGATGGAATATTAATGTCTTTTTACTCTCTTTAAAAGGAACATAGAGCACCAGAATAGTATCACAGCTAAAGATTTTTATATAAGAAGTTTTCATTAACAAACAGATCATGAAAATACTACACTTCCACAATACAACAAAAAAATTTAAGAAATACAATCTTCATGGTGATGTAAATACAGTTTTGGGAAATTCACCTCTTATAAAAATATTAAAGAACAAGTCTGTGAGCAAAAATAACACAGCCAAATTGAATAAATTTGTAGTATCATTTTCTAACATCAAGAAAAAGAGCAAATGACATCAGGGCTTAGTACTAGACACTTAAAGTGCTACTGTTCAATCCGACTAAGCTTAATCTTCTGCAGGCCCAATCTGAAATGTTTCAAATGCTTCTTAAAAACGCCCCAAGAAAAACTCTAAGCCATTTATTGAGATCATTCACAAAACCACACTCAAAAGTGTAGCCAGTTGAATAAACAACAAACAGGATACACAAGCTTAAATACGCTCTATTAAAATAACATCCAATTTTGTAAGCTAAAGTTATAAATATTATCCACCTTCATCAAAAATGAAATTGTACAACTTCTACACAAAATGTGTATAGTGTCTAGAGCCTTGTTGAAGTATCAGAGCTTACTAGGAATCAAACATGTTTTAGAAAACACTAAGACACAGCAATATGCATAAAGATTTACACATATTTAGGATGAAATGAGCATTAAAATGTATACAGTGGAAGAATCCAGAAAGCACATTTTAGATGTGTTTTAGACAGTGTTTAAGCAACAATAGAAACAAAAGTAAGTCCAGAGACTTAAAAGTGTAAGTACAGACATAAACACAGAGTCATTACAAAAGTAACAGAAGCAATAAAGATTAACAGAATACTAACAACTCTGTCTGCTTACAAATATCAACCGAACTGCACTAAAAAAAACAAAGACAGTACATTGAAAGTTTCGTAAGGTGGAAAGACAGGCAATTGAAACCCATCTCTTCCATTTTTAGTATAATGTCATCTTTTGCTGCAGTAGGTACCACACTTCTGACAAAGAGTTGTTTGGGTTTTTTACTGACGTGCTTTAAATGTAGGTGCAGGAAAGAAGTTTACAATTTTATAACATTCACCTTTACTCAAAATAATTTCTTAAAAGAGAATAGTATTCCAAAGAAAATTTAATAATTACTGGAAATGAACATTCAGAGTAGCCACAAGGGTAGAAAAGGAGGGAGAAAAGATTAACCTTACATCTTATACAAGTCATCCAACACTACATTACCAGGAAGTTTGATTCTGTAAAACCACAGCGAAAACTCTAGCTACTTCATGTTTCATTAACTTGTTTTAAAAACCCTTAAGCAGTTAAAACTTTTGATGTATTTAGCAGTTTCAAAAATATTTTCCAGATCTATTTTCAATATCCCCTTCTTACGTCTTGTTTACTTTTTTTTTAAAAAAATGTACTTCAACATATAGATTAAGCTGAACTTTCTAAGTGTGCATGGTTTGGGGCTTTTGGTTACTGTAACAAGATACCTGAAAGTTTTCCTTAGGCATTCGACTCTAAGAAAATTCTCATGTATTTGTAATGCAAATTTTCTAAAACACAAGCTGAAACCAATTAGAGAATAAACAAAAATTCAACTAATAGCTTCATTTCTATAGAAATATCTACATTAGTAATAGTATAAATAAAAGATTTCAAAATCAAATAGCTTTATATGTATACATTTATTAATCCTAGAGAAATAACCTCCAAGGGAGATAAAAAATTCTTATTCCTTTTGCAAATGTGGCAATCAACATTAAGATATCAGCAATGTATCAAAACCACATATGGTATCCACATCAGAAATGGGAAGGTTGGCTAAGAGATGCCTTTGTCCAGAATTCACAGTACCACTTTACCAAGGAGAACAAGTAATCCTCACCACCAATTTTTCCTAGCATAAGAATGTCTACAATATTAAAACAATACTGTGCCTTTAAAGAATTAGTAACTGCATCTTACAATATGAAACTACTGTCCTTCATTTACTGCTTAATTACTAAATTGGTTTTATTAAGTCACATTCTTAATTAAGAATATAAAATGACCCAAAGAAAAATAGTAAACTAAAAGCCAGCTAAAGAATGCAACACTCTAACATGACTTTTCATAGATTTCAAGGTTAAGAGAATCCATTCATTTGTCCCATCTCTCCTTAAGCATAATGTGCCACCATAGTACTTAATTTATACAGACGAGAAAAACCACAAAACTATAGTGACATTTTTATAAAGAACGTCTTGCACAAAAACATCCAGTCTTGAAGACAAGAAAAATTACCACCTCCATAGCTGATTTTTCTCACAATTCAACTGTTGTGCCCAAGTTTTCACAGTGATTTTTCTGACTTGTTGATTTAGACATTAAAAAATTTAAGGAATAAAAATGTTATCATAAAAATGTCATTTCTATTACAAACAAAACAGAGAACTAGCTTGCGCTTTACACAAATTCAGTCAAATGACAGATTCATTTCCGTGGAAGGAGAACTGGGCTCTTACTCATAATATACACTGTCTTTCAAAAACCAACTAAGTAACCAAAACTTTCCTAAGACCCCAATTCCTACATTTTCACTTAGAAACAATACAGCAAGGAGGTACTCCTGTTATCCATTTACACTAGTAACCTACCTCCAGCTGGTGATCACTCCTTACCAACGCCATACGGGCCCTTTGCAATGAACCATGCATTAGCTTGTGCAGTCTTAAAATTAGTTTCCTCAACCCCATTTGCTTCAGTGCTTTATCAACAAATGGCCTGTAAATAGAGGTCAAACAGTGCTGGCTGCAGCTTCCCTCAGTACTGCATTCTGGAATAACCCAAGAAGTAGAGTCATCCTCAGATTCAAGCCTATCAAGCCTCCTTGAAAAATGGTCCTGAAAGTCAAAATTTGGCTTATTAATAAAATTGTTCTTGATGGCTTGCCTAAGTTCCTCAACATTCTCCTCAGAGATTTGTTCTTCACCATCACTCTCCTCTGTGCATGTTCCTGAGGATTCCTTTACTTCTGTTTCCCTATCAACGTCTTCATCATCTGGATCATTGTCCTTAGACAGTCGAGGAGAAGGAATTTCAAACACTGGCCAGCCAATGTCTGAAAGATTTTTGATGCCCAGTACAGTTCCCATAATCCTTAGTTTCTGGTTTAAGTCTTTTGTAATATTTAACCATAGACAGAGCGCCTGCACCCTGTCTTGGAAGTCCTTTGCAGCATACTTTTCATAGTCCTTTTGAAGAGCCTGCAGAGATGGGTAAAGTGCTTCTATGTACTCCAGCAGCTCCATTATTCGCTTTACCTGCTCAAATGAGACCCGCTGGCGATGGAGGTGTTCGTGGTAACTCGAATAACCCAAAGCACTAGTTCCATGTGTTGATTTGCAAACTCCTTCTCCTGAAGTACCATTGAGACTGGCTCCATTTTTTACAGAGGAGAAGTTTCCATAGTCCACTTTGAAGGTGAGAATTTCATTGATGATATCGGGGATAGCTTGACGGGCTGCATAGAGATAGAGGTCTTGGTCATTAATGCTTCGGCCAGCATGCCAAGCTTGCAGCTCCAGCCAGATCAGCTCGTTGGATCGGTTCAACCAGACAGAAGAGGTGTTTTCCTGTCCTCGTTGCTCCCTGTCCTTTTTCTTTGAGACTGAGGTAAGTTTTAACAAAAGCCGCAGGGTTTCAAAGAATTTTAACCTGTCTGCTGGGCAATCAGTCCTAGAAGTCTGGCGTGTAGTTCTGGGTATTGGCATGGGCACAGAGACTGGAAGCTTAGCATGGCTACAGCCAAGACTGAGGTAAGGCTTATTGAGATCAACATCTGGAATTGGTTTTTTTGGCAGAGACCCACCAACTGAGTCTAACATAAATGAGCACTGCACATTTTTCTTGTGATCTCGTTCTGTCGTCCTTAGGGCATCTCTGATCTTTTTCCCTTGCTTATAGCTGTGCTCCTCCACATTTTCAATGGTTTTCCCATTGTCTTTATGCAAAGACTGAGCTGGCACACTCATCTTTTCTGTAAGGAAATAAAAAAGAAAGAATGTGACTGCAGCAACAAGAACAAGCATTTTTCAATTCAGTTCCCGATCACATTTCTTAGGTTGAGCAAAATATTGTTTAATACCAATAAAACAAAATAGGCATGGATAGAAATAAAATGTAGTAGTATTATTAGAAGTTACTGCTACTATACACTAAACCAAAGGATTTTTTCTTCTCTTGCTTTACCTATTTTGTAGAAAGGACCTCAGAAAATTCTCATCTTGAGTATGCCATCTACTGAGAACTGAGTATGATCAAAAGGAAAAGAATGGTTTCCAAGTTCATTTTCCAAACATTTGTCACAACCTCCCAAACAAAAACTCAAAATACAACAAAGCATTATTATGATATCAAAGTCAAACAGAATTAAAGAGATTCCATTGCACCTGCAATTTCATAAAAACTAGAGCATATATAGATTTTGAAATTTAGATTGAACGCACCAATCCCGCCCCTTGGGGAGGCTGATCTTAGTTTTGTGAACCACTGTGTAATCTTAATACACTGCCTAAGCACCTTGAGCTACCTCCCCACTGTCGCAACACACAAAAACTTGTTTTCTTCCTCACTATAGACAACAGCCCTTTCCTCCCTAAAGGTGCAATCCCCTCTTCTCTTCCCATTCCTTCCTCAGGAGTAGAAGACCTTGTCGCTTTTCTCCAGAAATAAGAAAAGCACTTCAGTCTAGGCTTTGCAGATAGGAGGAACTACCTGGCACGAAAAGAGCGGCTCTCTCTCTCAGTCCCTCTCTCAGAAGTGGTGGCAGGCTGAAGCGAAGCACCTGTATGCAGACTACTGTAGTCCAGCAATTCCAACTGATCGGCAGCTGGAACACAACAAGCTACACAGTCACAGGGCCTCTGCTCACTCAAGAATAGAGAAGACTTTCAGAATGATGGCTGAATACTCTGTCTATTTCCACTGACCACAGCTGGCACAGCTGCAAGGAGGCAACAGCGCACAGAGCTAGGCCAGGCAAACAGCAGGAAAGGGCATTTTGCACTGGCAAGCAAGCAGACTGAAAATGGAGGTTGACAGAGATGAAACATACACCCTCTCCACACAGACTTTAAGTAGATTAAAAATGAATCAACTTCTAAAAGCACTTTGATGAAGATTTTGGTGGCCTTGCAAAATAAATTAAAATGCTATTATATTTAAAGATCACTTTCTTAACTTACATTCTAGATAGAAGGACCCCTAGATCCCTTCAGTTTGTATTTTCAACATATTAAGTCTCCCTTATCATTAATCTTCAGATTCCCCACACGACCAAAATGCATTGAAGGAAAGGTAAGTTAAAAATTATTCATTATCAGACATCCAAAAAGCCATAATACTTGAATGTTTGTCATTCTTAACAAAGTCCGGGTCCAATAACCTACAAATTGTTTCAAAATCCTGTCATCAAATAGACTCCAATGATTCAAATACATCTGGTAGTCCTGCAAAAAATGAATATCAATGCCATAACTGTATGAGTTCCTATTACTAATTTTACTGCAGTATTGTAATATAGACTTCATTTGCAAAAAAAGTTCAACTGTACTAATAAATTTTAAGTTATGATTACTTTTAATGCTACAAAGGGCAGGGTGTTTCACAACTAAGCCACTATCAGTTGGGTGAGAGGGAGCATGTGGTGGTCTGAGATCTTAAACACGTCATTAAAAGAAAATATGACAAAATGCATGTGAGTAGCACGATGAGGGTAGGAAAGTAGGGTAAACAGTGGTTCCCGTTCAAGTATGAAGCTGCAAAAATTTTCTACTAAAAAGCAGACACAGGCACTGCTTTTACACAGTACATAGAGAAGCCAGCTCTTCAGTAAGTAAGCAAGCATTCATGGAGTTCAGGAGACACAAGTAGATCTTACAAGCACCTTTGAAATGCATTCAGCTTAGAAAAATGTGAATCCCACAAGTCTTGGGCTACAGGAAAAACAATTCAGAAACTAAACAGATTATTGCATCAATTTATGTTTGGATACTAAATGCAAGTTATAAGAAACTTGGTGTGACAGAAATTAAACAATCAAGTATCAGAAGTGCAAGTAAGCAGACCTCTAATTCCTAAAATTCTTTCAGCTGTCTAAATAAAGATACTTTAAATCCTATCTGAAACATCTCAAAAGTTATTTCAAATTTACTTTTTAAAGTAGTTAGTTACATCAAACCAACCCCTGAATGAATTAATGAATTCTCTCACTGAAGTATAACATTCTAGCTCAATAAGAGTATATGGATACATATTCAAAGTCAACAAAATACTCCACAAGATTTTGGGGTGGTTTTTTTCCCCTCTTCATAATACATAATAACTGTTCTAAGATTGTACACATAGGCAAAGTTAAAAAAAAAATTAACTATGAACTTTCCAGAAAAAGACACTTTACACAACACTATCCAATTAATCAGAAAAAAGCTGCGAACATATTTTAAGATATAGTCATGCCAACCAAGAACAGGATATTATCAGGCCACAAGTAAGAATCATTCCCCTCACAAACAGAAATACCTGGCTCCAAAAACTCAAAATCTAAAAGCAGGGATAAACAACAGCTCATTATTTCTCATAAACATATCAATCTTTAACATGTGCTCAGAAGCAAAGACTAACAATGAAATCACAATTCTCCAGTACCACAATGTCTCTGTTTAGAAACTAACTCTTTTTTAAGGCACATAATACAACAACAACAGAAAAATCACCAAAAGCAAGAAAAGTTTACATAACCACCATATACACAGTTAAAATAAATAGGGTTAATGTTACAACAGAAGAATTTTACTGGCTTTTAAATGTGCCTTTTAGCAAAGTTAAAGAGGCTTAATAATTCCAATGCCTACAGTTAGCTGGCAGAAGTAGCAAGATTTCTCTGTAATTTCATATAAGAAGATGTATTTTAGTGAATGTTCTCTTCAGTGACGTTATTTGAAGGTTGTATGAAGTGAAAGGAATATTTGGAAAATATTTGTATTGGCCTTTCTTTCATTACAAACTTGCATTCCACAGCTCCATACAACCAAAGAATTGACTACACTCTCTTACTCATGCTAAACAATTTACCTTTTTCTTCCCTACATTTTACCTCAAAAATGTAATCCTTGCTATGCACTCTAACATTTCCTTCTTTTGTGTGAAGCAATTTTAAAAATTATTTCCAGAATATTAACTGGCAATAGCCAAGCTGCCATAACTCTAGCAAATAATCTTCTGACATAGTTTGTTATTTGTTTAAAAATACATTAAACAAACAAACAAAAAAAAAACCCCACACAAAAACCTAGTTGTATTCTGCATGAAAACACTGAACACACAAACTTAAATGGCTTTTTGCATCCATGCAATCTCAACCAAAAAAAAAAAAAAAATCACTTTAAGCTGAAAGGTTATATTATTAGATACCATTACTTAGTAACATTAGGAAAAAATGCATATAAAGTATCTTTTGGGTTTTCCCCCACTATCTCTTTATACTGAAGTGTCAGAAGCAAGCAGGAGTAACTACACTTTAAGGGCTTCAGTGATGTTAAAGAGTAATCACTGAAAACTATTTTCCAATAAACAGCCTCTGAAGTGCTTCAGAACATGAAATCTGGGCAGAAAAGCAACTACACCATTACCAGAGATCACAGAATTGAAGAAAAAAAATGACTGAAAAATACTTCTGAAGGTAATTTTTTCCAACTTTCTGCTCAAAGCTGGTTTTATTTCAAAACTAGTTTAGCCTGCTCATGATCTTAACCAGTTCTGTTTTAGAAATTTCCAAAGATGGAGATTCCACAATCCAACATTTCCTCTGGCAAAGTGTTAATTGTTTGAGCACTCTCATAGCAAAAAATCTTCTTCTAATACCCAAGAGTTTTCTCTTGTTGCAACTTAAAACAGCTGCCTCCTGCTCTTTCACTGTACCTCAGGATCTGGCTCCATCTTCTGTATAATTCCAGGTAACAACAGGCTACAGCTATGACTATGATCACTTTAGGAAAAAAAACAAGACACCACAACTACCTTTCAAAGTGGAGCGGCTAGCAGGTCTGCCAACGTTATTTTTCTGATGTTTTGTTGACATACGCTTCATCTGGCGGGGTGTACTAGGGGGAGAAGCGCCATAGAAAGTGTCAGCACTTGCTTCATCTGATAATTCCTCAGGGTCGGACTCAGAGATCTTGGAAGTAGCATCTTCGGATTTGCACTCTTTCCTGCAGAGAACAAGATAAACCATTACATTCAAGATAAAGAATTTTTACTTGCAATAGCTGTTTAGAAAGCCAATTCATCCATAAATCCCAACCACACTTGACCTTCCATATTTTTACTGCCACATACATGTATATTTACCCCAGGTTTTTTCATATTCCTAAGACAAGTTTCCAGTCAAACAAATAACAGGCAACATATGAAGAGGTTGGTATAGGCAGAGTGAAAAGAAACAGTTTGCCTCTATTCCCTCACTTATTTCTGAAGCAGATGTGCAAATAACAACTTGACTCTACATAACTCTCAGTAACTCTTGACTCTAGTAAAAGACACTGAGGCAAAGAAACAGTCAATCTAAATCAGTGCAAGATAGCATCAGTATACAATAACTTCAATTTCACTCCAATCACAAATTATATTTTACTTGCTACTATTTTTGACCAGACAAGGAATGTTACTCATGCTCTGGTGGAATGAGTTACTGAGTCTGAGTTACTGCAGCAAGATATATGCCACAATATTGCCCGCTAGTAGAATGGCAGTAAGGCAAACAAAACAAAAACAAACAAAACACAAATACTGTACTTGTTCTTGGCCTTTAGCTATAAATAGAAATAAATATCTTAGCATGCAGAACAGTTATGTTCTCTACAAAGTCACAGAAACATTTAGTGCACCAAATACTCTTCTCAGTTTACTCTCTCTACTACTTCAGCTTTGAGAAGGCAGCAGGGCAAGTTCACCAACTTCGGCAGATAAACCTTACTGGTTACCCAAGAAAAATGATCCAGGTGGTACCATAGCACCACCTGGAGTCTAAGGAGAGCCCTACAGTTTCGTCATAACGACAACCACACAAAATCAGCAATACTTTTAGTCTGGATTCCTTGCCTTGGGACATCATGCTGTTACTGTGTCTTAGCAATCTGATTTAACCAACCCCCATTGTCCAAATATAACAAAAAGCCTTACATTTGTTCCTACAGATCTTGTGAAAATAGGTGGATGAATAAGAGAAATGGATCTTGTAAGTGCTGAGCTGGGAAAGTTGAACTCAAGTTTTTATCTTTTTGAACACCAGAAGAGCTTTATTTTTGAGAACGCCTGCAAACAGCCCTACTGCAAAAAAAACACTTCAGGCAGAAAACACCCCTCTGATCTTGCCAAAGACAGATCAACCACAAAAGACAAAACCACATAAAACAGAAGTCATTAGTTCCAGTGCTTATGGAGCCATTTATTTTTTCAGTGATCTCACTGGCCTGGCAAGGCACAGGGTGGGGTGTTGATGCTCTTGCGAAGCCTGGCAGAACAGATCCTGCAAGCACTCACATTAGGTCTCCAAAGCAGTTTTGAACTAGGACAAGTTACCTCATTATGAAAGACCAGTGAAAACACTGTTTTTCTTCTGTGTGTGAGTAAGCAACCTCTTCGAAGAGTAAAATGATCAAACCTCTCCACCAGGCTGAATTAAGTGATCTTTCAAGAACATAAGCTGGTTATTTCAGTCACCATTACTGGAGGCATTTAAAAGACCTGCAGATGTGGCCCTGACATGACATGGTTTATTGGTGGACTTGAATGTGTTACTTTACAGTCGGAGTCAATCTTAGAGGTCTTTTTCAACCTAAATGATTCTATAATTCTGTCTTGTTTGTTTCTTGTTATGTCTGATGAGAGGGCATGAATGCCAGAAGTATTCAAATTACCCTCCAACCTCACACCTGAATTACATACATACCTATACAGTGGCATCCGGCATGTCTTACTTAACATTCAGCCATTTTTTCTGGGTAATGTAGTAAGTTGTTCTTTACTTTGACAAAAAGCATAGCAGACATTACAAAACAAGCAATCATGCTCTACAGAACAACTCTTGTTAGCAGCTGGTGGGATGATCTAACCAAAGCTGGTTGCTCTGATTAGAGAGGAAGGCACAGGTTGCAAAGCAAGTTGAAAAACTCAGCATACTCAGGGCTTGTGTGCAAAGACTATACCTCAACTCAGAACTCAACTCAATGCCAATTAACACAAAGATTCAGTTTCAACAGTGCAAGCCTTATGGTACAACAATGCACTAAATATACAAGGTCTGAACTAAAGCAGCTACATCGGCTTTGACATGCTAGGATCAATTTTTCTCGGCCAGACAACACCAAACATATATGACCTTCAGCAGGAACACTCAGATACTAGAATCAGTTATGCTTTTTACAGATTACTGACACAGCATGTGCAATGTTTGTGCGTTATTTACTGTCATGGACTAACCACAGACTAATTAAATCTGCCAACCGATAAAATGCAGTGCTGGCAAGCCTGAATCAGATTATAGTGTTGGTTATTAGACAGAATTGTTGGTTCCTAAATACTGTTGAAACCAGAGTTGGGAAACATTAATCAAAGCTAATTTCTTCTTAGTTACCAAGATATGCAGGTTTTCTCCCCCACAGTCAGTGAGAACCCTCCAAATCTTAATTAGGCTTACACCCAAAAAGTGAAAGCTAGAAATGTGACAACTGCAGTTACTATTTGCCAATAACAGCCTAAACCCAATCCCTACAAGGAAAACTAGAAGTGCATAATTTTCATATTAGTCTATTTACATGCTCCCAACCTCAATTTTAATGAGGAAAATGCTTCGTCTGGGAATATAAGAAAAATTGTAGCCAAGAAGCATAAATCACAAATATTGGGAAAGCTGTAAGAGCAGTATGGTAAAAACAACTAAAGGAAAACACCTTGACAGCTCTGAAATGCACCAAAAAGACCCAACAAACCAAGAATGTTTCCAAAAAGCAATTATTGTATGTTACACCAGGTATTTCAACCAGAATCTGAAAAGACAGAAGACATCATTTCTTTAATTTGCATTTCTAGATGACAATGGGATTTTTTCTTTAACTAAGTAAAAGTGATGGCAATGTACTATAATTCCAGCTCAGTCATGAACACCAAGGTAATAATTCTAGGTTTTCAAAGGCCTGGAAACCAAAATAGGAAGGGATGGGCAGAAATGGAGGTATCAAATTTGAAGCAGCAGGACAGGGAGCAAAAAGACTGGTAACCACCTCTATTGATAAAAGCCATAAGCTTTGGAAAAATACATTCATTTATCACTGAAAATAAATTAGCACTGAGGATCACACGGGAACATGCTACAATTAATTAGGCTAAAGTCACACGGAAGAATACGATTTTTAAACAGTATGAACTTTTGTACTTTCCTGAAGCATTATTCAAACTTGCAAATTATTAATTAATTAGAGGTCATCCTGAAAACTGTGACACCTATATGGGGGAAACATCTTTTTACTCTTCCCTTTATATCAACTACCCTCCTCATAAGCAAGAGTTCAAATACGTAAGACACATAATTAACTCAGGTTCAGCCACTGCTTATCATCCCACAAGCAGCATAAAAGCTTGTTGGGGATCAGATCAGCAGAGGCCAAGTGACTGGACTACAAGAACAGAACAATAAATTTGAGTCAGGCAGTTACCACACAGTAGCCAGGATAATTGCCCACCACAACAGTTTGGAAGCTGTGCACTCCAGACTCTGCTGCTGTAAACAGCTTCCTGCAGTTTCAAAGACATCACACCACACAGGAATAAGTAAGGCTCTTTCTCAATGCTTCTTATGGCACCCTGCCATATTTATATAGAAAACTGCAATGTCTGTACAAGGTCCAGCATCAAATTACCAAGTACCAGCTCCTGACATTCAGTGGCTTTGTTTTAAAAGCAAAGTGTCTATTTTTCAAATATATATTCCTTAACAGATTCAGCTTGATAATGAATGCAGGAAGACAAAGCTACATTAGTCTGTTCTTAGTAATGTACATTCCCAGTTATCTAAAGTAGCAGAAAAGGCACTACACGCTGCCAAACACATCTCGTTAAAGTTAAGGTAGATCTCCCTAAAGGTAGTTGCAACCAGTCTATTTCAAACAATATTCTGACAAGAACTGTCATCACCCAACAGATGCTGGGAATGCAAAAAAGCAAACAGAATTTTTAGGTATCCACCTTTGCACCTGTTAAAACTGAAAAACAACAAGGTATCCAGTCAGAGTTGCTAAACACCACACACAGCAAAACTCTGGAATCAGAAGCTTCAATTTCTGTGGGGCAGTACTGTGTTTTATTTTATAGAAAAACAGAATCTAATGGTACTCCTAGACCAACAGGACAAGAAGGAACTTCACTAAATCATCAGCAGCACCTTGGGTGACTGAGGATTAGACAACCTAATCAAGAAAAGAAGATGAAAAAAACTGAAGTTCTGCTACAATACAGGCCTGCTACCTGGCGGAAACACATAGTGTTATGTTCCAACATTTGGAAAGCATCACACACACCCCGATATTTTAATTCCCCTTTGAAAATTCTTTTCTGAGGGAAGCTGTAAGCTTAAATAAATGTACCTGGTTCTGAAAGCGGAAACGACTAAAAATCCAGCTTTGGATAAGGTATTTTCAAAGATCTGCTACATGTGTAAATACAAACATGAAGTGTTTGATGCTATTGCATTTACTACAAACCGCTCTAAGTGCAACAAAAGGAAGTCTTCAGAAGGCAAGGAAAAGACCTTGTTGGGGATTTTCTTATTATATTTTTTTACTACAGCACAGCAGGAATTTGCACACAGTTTGTACAAACTAAACAGTATTTTTTCCTAAATGCATCCTGTGTAACTCTGGCACAGCACTTACCCGTGGGAAAAAATAGATTGGTTAGCAGGATACAAAAATTCTATGATGAGCACAGACATTCAAATAGTGTACACATCACATATTCCTCCTGTGACCTCCAGAGACTGCAGACAAACACAGTGTTCACATTAAAACCTAATACTGACATACAATAATGAAGATATTTGACCTTGTTTTCACATTTGAATCTCAGATGCCTGAGCTCAGCATTTCTGAGCAGTCAATGCTAAGTCTTAGTCATCAGTAACCTGTGATTCTACCTACATATTAATAGTTCTTACTGTTACAAACTTGGCAAAATACTTGGTTAAGATTTTTAACAGTATAATTAAATTCAGCTTGAAACAAAGGATACATCTGGCTTTGTGATTTGTTATCCTAAGTATAATTTGGGTAAGCTACAGAAAAGTACCAACTTCAGGGGGTTTTTTTAGCAAGAATCACTGTCACAAAGACAAATTGCAGATACACTCCTCAAAGTTCTAGTGTAAAAATTTTAAACAAACAGAAAAATCTTCAAATTACGTAGGGCAAATGCAATTAAGACTTGCAAAAAGTACATCTCTATTAAAGCCTGAATCAGCTTCCTCCTGAGAGAAAAACTTCGCTACTTTAGGAAAATATCTGCTTGGAAAATGAATATCCATGGTTTTGGATAAGGAACTGGAAGGAATATATGTTACCTGTAGCTTTTCCAAATTTTAAAGACAACATATGCCATATCCCACCACTATAACAAAAAGATCTGAAAGCAACTTTAAGCTGGAAGGGAGAGCAGTAACAAAAGCTTTGGAGTTCCAAGTTTCTAGCTCACAAGGATCTTGTAGACATTACTCTTAAAAATGAGGCATATGGATAACTTAACTTCACAGTAAAGCCTGGCAGAAAAATCATCTAACAGTACTCTTATACTGGAAAAGGGGAACTTCAGAATAGCATTTCTTCTGGCATGAAGGCTGTATAATTTTTTTTTAAAAAAGCAGGGAGAAAGCAAAAAATAAAAACATTCTTCTGTAAAGAACTTGTTGCCTTTGCAACTCTTCCTTCAGTTGACAAATAAAAAGCAAGACTGCTAACTTCTTTAATTTCTGCTTTTCACACAGGCTTCTCTAAGTCAGTTTGTGTGTTCCTATGATCACCCTTATTCTGCACTATTCTTTCTACAGCAGGTGGCTAATCCTGTCTAGTTACATGCATCCATTTCCCAGCTCTTCTGAAAGCTAAGACATAAATATTTATGAGGGTCACATTCAACCTTTCATTGATTTCTCTAACGATAAAAGCAGATAATATGTAAGGCAGACCAATGTCAAGGCTAAAATGATGGGGGGAAAAAAAAAACCCAAACTTAAAATTTGTCTTAAAAGAAAGTCTGCAGGAGACAGATCTTTAAAATAATGCCTGAAGGTAATCAAAGTAAACAAAAAAGTATTTTGTCATTTGTTGTCTTAAAACAACATTTTAAGACAGAAATCGAGGGCTTCTCTCTATTTATTATACATTTCAAATTACATTTTAAAGAAGATGCAGTACCAGCATAACAATTTCAGTTTTAAGAAACATTCGAACTCAAAATCAGCTGTACATAGCTACATTTTTTTCTCCCAGAGGAATAATGGGAAAGCAGAATATGTGATCATTTGTCTCTCCAGTCTAGGAATGAACAACCAGCATGTTGGGGGAAAAAAGTTCACACCTGGACAGGAGGGAAGAAAGCATTTATTTAGATAGCAATTTCACCATTTACTGTTGACACAAAATGCAAAAAAGCACTTGCATCTTTCATCTAGTAAGTCTGCATATGCAAATCTTACAGAATCTGTTGTCAGTAAAACAGCTTACATCAGAGACACTTGGAAAAGCACAAAAAAATGAAACAATATTAAAAACAACCTTTTTTCATCAAGTATGAAATGTACTGTTATTCAGACAACTTTCTACAGTAAAGACCCTCAGAAATTACCAACACTATGGTCACAGTAAGATGACACATGAAGGGAAGTCTGTTCCAATGCACCTTTTGCTTCCCAAGTTGCACATCCCTGCTCCTTCTGCCATCCCTTCTGCACAGAAAGCAACAATCATGTAACCCCAATCACCAAACTGATAGTGAAAAAACCCATTAATTTTTTGGTGCGCCATTTACCTATCAGACCAATACACAGAAGCAAAAACCCCACAGACACACGACTGCCAGATTCAGAAAGAATGTAGTGGAGGAGCTTGGCTTTCTCTCGTGGAGAGACCAGGGAAAGAAGGCAACCTGCTGAGTGTTAAGTGAAATCACGCAGTCAGTCACTCTCTCCTGACTGCAGATGAAGTCACTTTACATGACTGTCTGTCCCTTCTGCTTTCCACTGACACTTTGCCAAAAGTCACCAGCACCCAAGAGGCACAGGTATAACTGAAAGTACCAAACCTGGTTCTTCACTGGTGCTGCCAAAACAATCCAGCTTAGCTGGAATGTCTTTGTTAGCAGGATTTTTCCCACTTCAACTGCTTTAATTTTGGTTAGGCAGCCAAATGTACTTAGTATCACGCTAGCAAGTTTCATATGGCACACATTCCTAGTTGAAGGAGGGCAAGAGAGGGATGTTAGGAGATGAGAACAATAACTTTTAATCTGAGTCAGCTGCAAAACTAATGCAAATTTTTACTTGCAGCAACAATAAAAACAAAATACTTGGGCAGGAAGGTGCTTAAGGTACTACCTGTATCAGCATCAAGAACTGATTGATTATGTAATTCCAGTAGCTTATTTATAAATTAGCCTATGAACAAGGGTTCATGAACATAGAAATAATTATAGAAACACTAAAACGTCATTAGTGAATTGTCAGTACCCTTTAAAAGCCCTGCTTTGCTCACTGTTTACACTTTCTCTATCTTTGTGCAGCCCTGCTAAAGGTTAGTGTTCAAACTCGGACACTCGAGGCTGCTATGAAACCCTCGGCACCCACTTGCAAACTACAGGTTTACACTACAACAGCCCTGCTAACAGTCATGAACCAAATACAATAAATTCCACATCACCTGAGGCCTGGGAGCAATATAAAGTATTTCTGCTGCAATACAAACAGGGGTTTGGAGCAAGACTTCACTGTGACAAAACCACCACTATTTCTCCAGAAAGCACCAAGGAAAAAAAGAAAGAAAAAAATAAAAAGGCATTACTGGGGAAAAGAGTAATGTACAGCTTTGACCTAAATAGTTAAACTTTAATTGATTCCCAATGATGACTTTTCCTCTTTGGTAACTCTCAAGTAAGCTGTTTAATTAGAACAGAAGGACCAGCAAGTGTGAACACACTTCATTTCTACAGTAGACCTCAAGCACATATCTGAATGGGCAGTGCCCCCCACTACAAACTTCCATACAGCAATAATGTACTTACTAGCGAATTTTATTTAACAGAAAAATTTGAACAAACTTTTCTGCTTCTCAATATCTGGAAGCTACCAGAGTCAGTTCTGCAAGTTACTACTACTTTGACAATTTTCCCAAAATTCGCCTATATTCTTGGGCAGATGCTTCTATGTGCTTATTATATTTACAGTAAAAAGGCAAAGTCACAAAAAAATCTAACAAAAGCTATTGAAAGGGTGGTGAGGTATTAAAGCACCTTTTGACTCTTTACAACAACATGGTAAACCTCAAAAAGAAGAAACTGTCAAACAATGATTTAAGAATAAATTAAGCAGAATGCAAAGTAGTAATTATCCTCTTTTTATTGCAAGCAGTGATAACTACTGAGACATTTAAATTATCTAAGAAGTAATTTTTCTTATGCAAGTTATACCAACTAGAAATAAGTATAAAAAATAAATAAAATAGAGCACTTATAAAAGTTTTGGCAGTTCTTCATGTCCTCATCTCAGAATAAATAATACTCAGAACTTTCTGTTCTTTTTTACTAGCAAATTTGAAAACAGAGAAAGCTTAACAAATTTTTCCATCTTGGATTATTATAAGTTTTCATAAATACGAACCATGATATAACAGCATTTACAGTAGATTCATCTCTGAGTTTCCCCCAATAGATTATTTGATAAAAACTATGTCATATTTTATTTCAAAAGAAAAAAAAATTATTAATTCTACCCTTGCTTTATAACGTGTAATAAAGTGTGAAAATGTTGATGGGTTTGTTAGGTTTCCACATCCATGTTTAAGCCTGCCAAGTGAGGCTGCAAATTGATCAAAGGTTAGAACTGTAGAAACAGGAGCTAAGAGAGCTTCACCCAGCCCAGTTAGTACCCAGCTCTCTTCACTGAACAGCTGACATTAAACTATTTGTTGATTCCTGTCCCCATGCTTCTCTGTCACTGCTACTTTTTCAACCTCAACTATATTCTAACTCATATTTGGGAATTTAAAATTATTTTTTAGTAAGAATCTCTGAAATATGTTTTCCTCACTGAAGATATTGGAGCACTACATAGCACAATATCAATCCAAAGGGTAACTGCTGCAATTAAGTTCTTGGCACCTGCACAAATCAGATCCCAAGGTCTCAAGCCACACACCAAAAGAGTAAACTATATTTAATTAAGAACTATTTATGAAAAATCTGTACTAACACACCTGCACAGATTTTCTGGAAAATTTAAGCTACATCAAGAAAAGCTAAATACTACTGGGAAAAGAGGTATTATAAAAGAGTGTTAGGCTGCTAGGTTCAACTACAAATATATCATGTATAAAAGTGATAAACTGGGAAATGCACAGACCTGATAAAAGATAAAAAGATCTGTAACAGCCATTCTTCCCCCACTCTCCCACACACACTTTATTCTTCTGGCAGAAAGTTCCATTCCCAGATAAGAAAAAGCTAACAACTGGTTATGACCCCAAAGTTTCAGTTCATCATTTAGATAAAGTCAAAGTCTACAAGAACCCTGAAGGTGAAGTATTGAAACTTAAATAGGTTTTAGTGGAAGCTGGTGTCTAAGCACTGCATGCTGGACTTCTTGTCTGTGACCTTCAGAAAATCCATGCAATGTAATAGGATTTCAGTACTCTGTACTATTTGGAGCACCCCTAAAGCTCAGTGGTCATGCCCATGGAGAGTTCTACACTGTGGCCAAGAAGCAATAGAGGCATAAGTAACTGTGGCCTTGTTATCACTTAATGAGTGGATATTCTACAACCAAAATGGTAAAAACCTTTACTGCTCTCAGGGAAAGCAACAGCAAGCAAACCAGCAGCACATGTAAGCCAAGGGCACAATCCATTATACCACATAAGAAAGCAACACATGATACTCAATACTGTTGAATATCACCAGGACACAAAAAGAACAGAACTAATTTCCTCCTTCTACCCTAAGACAGCAGGAGACATTCAACAGTACAATAAAGTTATATCCCATCTTGTCCGGCTCCAGAATAAACCTGATTGGGCAAATTCATGTGACTTTACACACAGGTTCTTAGACTGGACACGAGTGAACATTTGACAACTCAGTAACACTCAAATTCAGATGATAAAATCAAAACAAACATTCTCATTTGGCTTTATGTTTGCAGTAAGACAAGACTGAGTATGGGACCATTATCAACTCTTTAAATAAGTAAGCTTCTAAGTTATTTTTTAAATTCAAAAATTATTCAGTTAATAAATTATAAACTAAACGTAGCATCAATGCAGTTAACATCTGATAGAGGAATAAAACTGAAGGAAAGTAACAGTCCTGCAAACATAAATGTTGTAAACAGCAAATACAACCATGCAACTGAAGAAACAAACTGAGATTCCTGTGCTGCCAGAGGTCAACACTATTGACTAGCAGTTGACAGTATGAAAAATTGTCTTCTAAATGTATTTTAGATGCAGTTTAAAAGAATGGTTTGTATATAATTTTAAAAATGTGACTGGCATGGAAGCCAAATCTTTATAAGCCTCTAAAAATACCAATTAGCTCCCTGAAATAAGAATTACTGCATATCCCTTATCCTTTCCTTTAAATTCAGTATATTTGTTTTCATCACAGCACGATTTGCATTCCACAAAGGTCAATATCACTAGCTTACATAATAGTAAAACCAACCTTGACACAGACAGCACTAATTAACAGACATAAAAACAACCCAAGCAGCCACATAACACAGACTAATCCTTACTGCTACAAATGCCAAAGACATCTCAACTAGCACTTCGTGTGTGTTTGTGCGTAGGTGGACCAATCAGTCCTTCATCCCAATCTTACACATGTAAACAAGAAAATTCAATACATGTAGAATAGAGATTACATCTTACCTTATTTAAATGCATGGGGGGAAAAAAGTATGGTAAAGCTCTATATACTTAAACCATTCTTCCCACTGAAGCTATGATCTGAAATTAATAAAATAATTTTAAACTCTTTCACTGCTCATATACTATCAGCCATACCGATAGTTTGGCAAGCAGGAAAATATGTCGAGCACAATTCATGACACGACCTAAGGCTTCCCCCAAACCACAGATGCTGCAGACTGACAGCCCAATTGATTGTCATCATAGAGACAACAAATCTGACAGACAGACTACTGAAAAGCTCCCCAGGAAAGAGGAAGCCTCCACAAAATTCACAATTTTGTCCCACTGTATTCACAGCCTTGCTCATTCCTACACCCGTTGCACTGATTGTACGCCAGGAGAAAAGAGGGCTCCAAGCAATCAAGGCAAAAGTTAGAGTAGTACTATGGCTTTTCATGCCTCTGCAGTGCCCCCAAACAAAGGACAAAGTCTCAACAAAGGACATGCTTAACGCCTCATTTTTCTCTATAGTGGATTTTGTGCCAGAAAATTCTTGGGAAAGCCTAAAATTGGGCTTGGGAAATGTAAAGTCTATGGGCAATAATCAGGACGCACCAAACACATCTGTTTTTAATTAGTGTTCTAAATTATCTAAGTGGAAACATCTTATATGGAAAACTTTCTGCTTGCTTTGTTATAAGGATTGATACTTAAATGTGAATTCTTCACAAAACTTTTCAGCAGTATCTTTTCATTTATCCATAACCACTGCACACTATCCAGTGTCCAAGTACAATCCTATCTCAAAATCAACCTCTGCTTGTAGGTTCCCTGAACATTTTTCAGTTTAGAGCTGCCTCCCCTCTCTCCCCACCCCAAAGTGTGTTTCAAGAAAGAAAGGAAGACATGTGAAAAACAGTGGACTTTTAGAGAGGGATTCTCAATCACATGCTTTGGACTAAGGAGTGTGTAATTCAAAAAAAGCCATGAATATATTTTATGCTTGCCTTAAAATTAGGAAGTGTACCATTGCATTTATATTCTGATAAGACACAGAATTCTCACACAAAGACAAGCAGACTTCTCACAGGAGGCAGTATCAAAACAAAAAATCAATAAGCTTCGTTTATTAAACAAATGTAGGTGCATTGCTAATGAGAATGACTGACTTCTCCACCAGAACTAAAGTTAACTTAAAGAGAATGCATTACAGCAATGCACTTCAGCACTAGCCAGAACTCTATCATAAGAACACATTCACACTCTACAAACAGGATTAAAAGCTGTCTGCCATCAAACAGATTTCAAACGCCCAAGCCTGTACAAAATAAACTGATTTCAACAAGATTCTGACCTCACAGTTCCAAGAATAAACACCTAATGATGACTCCAAAATTTAAATCAACAATAATCGTGTTTGAAAAATCTACAGATACTTTACTTTTATTACATTTAAATAAAAGTAAGTGCTTCATAAAGCCAGAGAAGTTCTGTTCTAAAGCAGGTGTGAAGTTTGGTACACAAAGTACACACAGAAGTGAATCACAGTGGATGGAGTACATGCATTACCCTACACAAATTACAGCTACCTAATTGTTTTGAGACATCCCCTTCCCACCCACCAGCTCACTCTGAAATAACTAATTCAATTTTCATTCGCTGGGTAAAGTTGTCACCACATTATCCACACCCACATCCGACTCATATAAACTGTCCTGTAATAAGCAGAATCCAGCAGAGGTCAGAAATGGCCCTGCACAGGAAATGCCTGGGTGTTTTCAACTCAGGCTCTGCAGATTACTCGTCTACATGAAGACAGCCCAAGTCTAGGGTCATGCTGTTGTACAAACTTTATTTTAAATCATTTTCTGCTTAACCTGCAATATCAGTCTTTGAAGAGTCCTTTGAAAAGGAACTTAGAAGCCTACTAATTTAGTTGCCCTACTAGCATTTTTATTTAATAATATTTCTGTTAAATCAAATTAATTTTATATACCTTCTGATTTTGGCATTCTCATGACAGAAAAACAAATCATTAATTCACACTAATAAAAACTCAATGGCATTGTTCAACTCCACAGCCTTGACCCAAACAGGAGCACATCACCATTTCCCTTCCATTCCATCAGTAAAAAACAACAGTTTGCAATATTCAAGAACTATCTCAGCAACATGACAGGTTTTTTGCACAGCACACCTGGAACACAATGCACCTGACTACTGCCTTACAGTACTAATTGATCACACAAGCGTTTTAAAAACGTTTCCTGAATGCCTCCTAGTGAGAAGTGAAGTGCATCAACAGGATGTTATTTTAAAATGAGAAATAATTGCCACGGAATTAATAACTTGGACTTATGCAATACTTCTACAGCCAGCTGGAAACACTAAACCATAAAGTAATTTGCATCCCCATCTCTCAACAGGGCACAGATGGAGACTTGCAAAAAGCCAATCTGCAGGTCAGCACATTCAGGAGGTGACAGCAGTTGCAGAAAGCTTTGAGGCATCACAACACTTTGTGAAGGCTTTTTTTTTTTAACTCTATCTTCTTACAAATATCGATTGCAATGCTGCCAGCAGCGATACTCCATGATCCTGCTGTTTCACCGGCACGCTAAAGAGAGCCCGATTTTAATCACGGCGGCTATAAACACAAGACACCCTTCCAGAGGGCAGCGCTTTTATCGCTGCAGTTCACAAGTCAATGAGCACAAGTCACGCTCCGTCAGCCTCCCGGGGGCTCCAGCTGCTTCCCCCTCCTCTCTGCAGCCTCCGGACCTCCGGCCCGACCCCGAGAGCCGGGCTCGGCAGTGCCCCGACACACCCGCCCCACTGCTGCGAGGCTGGGGGCGAAGGAAACGATTTGCTTTTAATTGCAAAGCGCCCGCAAAACACTGCCTTACCCACCGCAGCCACTAGAGATTTCTTATCGAAGCACTTTCTCGCTCTGTGGGCGCTCTGCAGAAGCGCTGAAGCAGCAGCAGCAGCAGCCGAAGGTTCTGCAGCGCGGAGGGGCCGGGAGCAGGAGGCAGAGCGTGCACCCCGGCGCTCGCAGCCCCCGCCCGGCACCGCTCCCTGCACGGAGCTGCCTGTGAGGCAGCGCTGGGTACTGACCTCCCCGCCGGCGGCGGCGGCTCCTCCATGGCGGCGGCGGCGGCACAGACCAGCTCGGCGGCGTCTCTCATGCATGCACCGGGGCCGGCATGGCGGCGGGCCCCAGTGCGCGGCGCGGGGGCGCAGCAAGGAGCAGGAGCAGCGGGAGCAGGGGAGCGGGTCCCTACCCGGCTGCAGGAGCGCGGCCGCGCAGAGCCGCCCGCGCGACCGCCATCTTGGGAACAGCCTCCCAGGGCAGCGGCGCCGGCAGCATCGCTACGGCGCGCCAGGAGGGACCGGCCGCGCCAGAGGCGCTCGCTCCGCCGCGGGGTCGCCGCTGTGTGCCGCGGCCGCGGGGTCGGGACGCGCCGTGCGAGCGCGGCGCTCCCCTCCGGCACCGCGGAAACTAAGTTTCCGCAGTTCCCCGCGAGGGGCCGCGTTCCTCCCGGGGCGGGGCGGTGATGGGGGCGCGGCGGGAGCTGCCGCCCCCTCCCTGGAGCTGGCGGAGCTGTCAGGCGCTGCCCGCAGCCGCTCGCTGCGGTGCCGCGGGCTCTGCAGCTGCTCGTTCCCGCACCGCTGGCAGACAGGGATCGAAGAAAAGCGTAACTGCTGAGAGGAACAGACTTTCCCTTAGCCGGTGCCAGCTCCCTGCAGCCGGGCTGGCCCGATGTCCAGCGGAGGCTGGAGCGGCCACGGCAGGATCCAGGAGCTGGAAGGCGTGAAAGACCCTCGAGGTGCCCTTTGGGGGCGTGCATGGAGAATGATCTTTCATCTTTTATACCCTGCTGCTGACAGTCACTTGTTTCAGTTTATGAACCCGGACTTTTTAAACCCTCCAGCAACACTTGTTATCAGCCTTGGACACAGAACCGGAGCCACAATATCCATTTGGAAATATAGGGAGGAAAAATATTATTTCCTGAACTGTAGGTTGGCAGGAATATCAATATCAATGTCGACACTCGTCAAAGGCAGAAAAGTGCCATGGTTGTTTAGTTATTAGGGTCGGTGAGAGGGAGCCTCATGTTCTGTGTTACAGGGCTGGAAGCACAGCAGCAAACTGCAGCGCCAGTGATGCCTGCACAAAGCACATGCATTATTTCTGAGGGGTGATATTTGAGCTTGGACTGGAATCCGTTCTAGTTTGTGCATTTATGCGCAGTTCCTTCATCAACTGTACAAGCAATTTGCACCTTTCTAGTCTGAAACTGAAGTTCAGTTGTGAAGTCACTGTTCATGAAATAAAGTTGTCCATCTCTCTGTCGAAGTTTAGAAAACAAGTTGAAGAGTCTCTTTGAAATAAAAGATTCTTTTTCTAAAAAAACTGAAATGCAGAATATACTTTTACTATATCATCTTAATAACATCTACCATTTATCATCTTAATAAATTCGTCCTTTAAAATGCAGGACATTATGCAGGAAGCCAGTTAGACTGTTTTCTAAAGGTCAAGAAAAATACCTGGATCTCTGTGACCCTGATGATCATGACATCGAAACATCAAGACATTCAGCATTTATGTCGAGAATTATTACTTAAGATACCTCATGTAATAGAAAAATGCAGTGTTAAGCATCTTAAAGACTTCTGCTCAAGTACTTGAGGCCAAAACCATAAAGCAATTCCAACAGCAGATACACACAATACATTCCTACTAATCTGTCATGGTGAACAAAACTTAGAAACTATATCTGAAGAGCACCAAAATCAGAAATTCTGCAGTGCTAACCTAATGAACTACTTGTCACCTCCATAAAAATCACACATTCTCTAAGGTAAAGCTGCTTATTTCACAGCATGCATGTGTTTTTAGCATGATCACAAGCAACAAAGCCTCAATGTTACTGATTAAATTTGAATATTCTTATCAGTTAGGGATCATTGTCTGACACCATCTCTGCAGCTGTTTGCAGGGCAGAGACGTATTTAGCAATCATAGCAAAATATTTCAACTTCTTTACTTCTTTTATCAAAACCATCAGTGCAGTGGTATGTTAGAAGCATGGAGTTCTCATTAACTAGGAAAAAAAAAATCTGATACTGCATTTTGCCATAGATGTGATGGTATGATGATGTGGAAGTGGAGGCATCCCAAGGGCCCTTGGCAAAGGGAGAAACAGGGACTGACCACTTCCACTGCTTTCTGTAAACGTTATGATAGTTTACTGAAGTGAATTAGGGGGTCACTGCAGCCTCTCAAACAAGGAGGTTCAGAAAAATCTTCCCTGCAGGCATTTTCCCCTTTCCCTTTAGGTCAACCCAGCATATTGGGTTGCATCACATTCTTGTAGTACATCACAGACGACATCCTAAAACTACAGATATTAGCCAAGCAAAGCAAGGCTGTAAGTTTGATACAGTGATGCTTCTTTATCTGCAATAGACCATACTGAGCAACCTGGCTTCTGGCATCAAGGACAAGATTGTAAGAGGAGAGGTTTATGAATGGCTTTACAGAGAACTTGGGAAGAAATCAAGAGATGCAGAAATATTTGGACCTAATTGTCCAGGAAACAGCAGATGACATAAGAGTCTCAGAGCCTATATAGAGATGATATTTAGCAAAGAAAAAATTTCAAGGCATTACCGTGATCTTAAAAAATCAATATGCAAAAAAAAAATTGTAATTATTTTTGGTTTCTTTTAAGGAATATCATGTATTTCAAAGACTCCCTTACTGCCAGTTTCCAAGTCTAAACATATCGGTATTTCATAGGTGCATGGAAATTGATAAATGAAACTCTGGTTTCACTACTGGAACAGAAGAAGGCACAAGATTAAAATACACATCACAATAGGTAGAGTCTATCTGTAAGAAAGTTGAGTTAAAATATTAGGAATGGATTTTATTGTCTGATATGGCAAAATCATGACCCCAAAATTCTAGGTTAAAAAAACAAACCAAGAAACAGGTAACTGTCAAACTAGACAAACTTATTTCAGTTTAGCTTCTGTTTTCTGAAGTTTTAGAATTAATTTTCTTCTTTTGTTCCATAAAACATCTGGCTTTGTAATTTAGCAGATGCTGCAATTGCCTAGGAATTGTTTTTTACTCTAGCACCATGCTTTTTATTACACTAGCAGTCCTAGAACTTGCAATACAAATTTGAGATGGCAATATCATCCTAATAACAAAAATAAGTATTTCAAATAGAATTTTAAAATTTCTACTGCAACTACCCTTGAAATTTGTATCTGTTCCTGGGGTATATATTCTTCCTCCTCATTTCATCGCAGGAATTAGACACAATTGTACATTTAGCTGTGCTTTTGCCATTTGCCATTTCTCCAGTTGTTTTCTATATACAAAAAATCCCAGTGCAGAAAAAGAAAGATTTGGTTCATGTGGTAATTAAATATATTATAAGAATATATTTGGAAACTTATCTCCTGGTACCTGTCACAAGGCCAAACTTCTAAACTTTTTTTCAAGTTATGAATGTTGCACATGATAAGGCACAACTTGTTTTGGTTTTTTTTAAGTCAGTTAACGAAATGTAGTAATCAGATTGTTCTGCACTGTGTGATTTTTTTACATGCAAAAAATCAAATTCTTGACAAAACCAGCTTTGTACATTTAGTTTTTCCTTCCAATAACTTATTAATTTTAATTATACTAAAAGCTATTTAAGAATAAAAGCAAACTTACTTAGATATTGGAAAGCAACCTGCTAGGTAGGGTTAGTCTAGATCTAGTAAAATGTGCTGAAGGTAGAATATTCATTTTTTTCTTGGTCATAGGTTAGATATGCTCTTCTGCAATGCGATGAAGAGTAAAATATGAACAATACCTGCACTTAATATCTAGAACACAACCTGACACCATTTCTATCTTATGTAAATATTGCAACCAGCGACTCCAGAGTCCAAATAAAATGCCAAAATGTAATTCTACCTGGACATATGCGGATTCCTCCATCTACAGTTTTGTTGGTCTCACAGAAGATCGAGTTGGGGGTGGCCTTGAAAGAAGCAGAACGCAGTTCTCAGTGTCATATAATCTGAGCTTTGCTGCAATAGATTTGATGTGTGAAGCTGAAAGAAATTAAGGAGTCACACTGTATATACCCCTGTTCAATCACCCGTTACCGCCGTGATTCATTCACTTGGGAAGCTCGCATGAGAGCTGCCAAAGCTTGTTCAGCAGCATGGTTTAGCACCCATGCTATAATAGGAGCCAGCTAACTTGACGGAGGTGGAATATTTCTGTCTGAATGCTGTCATCTCACAAGCTGCATGTCGGATTGCACAGGGCTCGATATCATTAATTCACCACTATTAAAGGAGTATTTGTTAGTAAGGGTAGCATGAGGTCAGGGGCATTCCTGTGATTATTGTTTTATCACTGCTATGGGCCTTTTTTTTTTAGGTACTTCCTGTCCTAAAAAGCAACTCTATGTAACACTGCCTCTGCCATTATTGAAATGGCATGACCCATATGAGAGAAGTACAAACTTCAGTTGTGCTTGAAGCTGTATGCTTTTACTCAGTGAGGCTGAGCATAGCTAAACCCACTGGCTGCTATTCAAAGATACAAAGGCACTGGACATAGAAATTATCATCTTTAGATAAAAAGAAACTGAAAATGTCGTCAACACTTATAACAGTCTGACTACAGCAGTTTGTGGCTTCCCAAGAACTGACTTTGGACCTACGAAAATAAGCTGCACTGAATTCAGTGCTACTTGAACTTGACTATCAGCAACAGAGTTAGCTTGCTTAAAGGTAGCTTGACTCCTGCTAAATCATACTTTAATTCTTTCCCAAATGTATAATAGACACATTCAGAGAACAGCCGTGGGACATTCATAAACAAGACCAAATGCTTGTCTGCATTTGTGTTCGCTACAATAATTTCATGTTCAAAGAAGCTCCACTGAAGAATTGGGGCCAATTCTTTGGAATCATATTTGTAGGCCCAGAGCATATCCATCTGTTTTCTGTGTGTGCCTGACAGTGCAATTTAGTCCATTGCTGCATGCAACTCTGCATGTTTTCAAGCATCTTGCAAGTTTGCCTAGTTGCTTATACTAAAATTTATAAAGTGGTGCTGCTTATTTCCATCATCCCACAAAGCATAAAAAAAAAGTTCTAGAATATATCTTTTAAAATATCTGGTGTGCAGCTGAGATTCTTTCTATATCTGCCTTACAGCAGCTGCGTTATCCCAGAAAAAAAACAGCTGTGAGATTTGTATCAAACTTCCCTGTCTAGGAAGACAGGAGCTGTCCATGTCTCCTCCTCCCAACAGCCCTTTTTATAAGTGAGAGTAATCCCAGAAAAGCAGTGTAGCTGGTATATTCCTTTACCCCAACAGCTCCTGGCAGTTGTATTAGCAGAATGGAGCTATAAGCAGCCATGAGAAAATTTTAATCTTCATTAAATGTTAATCCCTACAAACATTTATATACACATCAGTTCACTTATATAATAGGCATACTGAAATGAATGGGACAACCCTGGGAGAACAGTTATTCATACATATAAATGTTTATAGGATTCATTTCCTCCTTTTGCTCTGAATCATCTAGAATAATTTTGTACCCACAACTGCACAAGGTGAGTTTTGTGGCATAATCCTGTTGATGGCTCAGTTCTGGTGAACATCGATAGGAATTAAGATATTCTTCATTTGTTGCAAAGCCATCCTAACTAGAGCATAGTAAAATAGTATCTTATTCTGGACTCTCCGTTGTGTCCCATTCTGCAGTGCCTCCATTTCCATCCATTTCATTACTTAAAAAAGCTTGTTACCTCATTGTTAACGTAACTATCTTTATCCTTCTAAATACTTACACTGTTCCTACAGTATAAAACACTATGAAGAGGTAATCGCCTGCCATTTGTCATTATTTCAATGCTTTCAGGGTTTTTCATTCTCATTTGAATCTTATTGGACCCTATCTCTATTTCTATAATTGATTTGCATTTCATCTTCTTCACAGGTATTAATGCTTATTTTAAGGCACATCCATGCTAGGAAACGTAGCACGCAGCACTTGAAATAACTGTGGAATGATGTGAGCTAATATGCTGTCCTGGCACAGGAGTCTTTCCAGCTACAGCCAGCTGCGGAATCCAGATTATGACCTTTGTATTAGGGAGTTGAGATCCATGTGACATTTTCTGCAGAGCTGTTTGTTTAAAATATGGTTTCTATCAACATCTTTGGATGGATTTCACTGTGAGTGTCAGGATACAGTGGGCATTGTTAAATTTTAGGAGTAGCTATTTTAATTCTGAATTTCAGTCTGAAGCCTATCTGTTCCTCTGCGGTTGCTCTTCAGCTGTGGTGATAATCATAAATACAAAGGGGTCAAAATTTTCTTACTTTTTGTTCCTGTCCACAGAAAATAAAATGGTTGGTTGGGAACCAAGAATGGTCTTGTTGAAGCTGAGGATCTGTAATTGCTTGGTTCCTCCTCTCTTGCAGGTTGAATGCTATGGCATATTAGAGTCCTAATTCTGCTTATCTATGGATAATCTGAAATCCAGGAGAGAAATTTCTTTCACCCTTCATCTCAGCAGAGATACCTGCCAGTCAATTAGCCCTACTACTTGGCCTAGGCATTGAGGCTGTAATATTAAACAGACTAAACTTGGTTAAAAGCCTCCAGCCTTCCACCAATGCACAGATCTTGTGGCACACTGAGCTGTGAGAAAAGCGCTGATCTGCAGATTCAGCACCCAGTTTGCAACAGGGCAGGCACACATTATTTGTTCAGTGCTATTGGAGAAGCACTCCTGACGAGAGTGTGCTTGTTCGCCTGTCAGAAGCATTCAGTATGGATCAGTTGCAAAACTTTATCACGTGTTGCATAACTGTAACCTGCCTGAGATGAGATCATAGAAGTATTTATCTTCTAACTAACTCTTTAGATGGACATTTGGGCTATAGTCCATCTGTCTGAGGTGGTCATGGTCTTTATTAGGCATAGATGACTACCCACAGAATGAGAAGTTCTGTATTCTATAAGCTATGGAAGATGACCCTAATACATACTATATTTCCAAATGTACAGTTAAGGTTAATAGAAGAATAGGATGGCTATTCTTATCTGGATTTCAAATTTCAAGAATAACACTTCAGTTAAAACTTTTGCATTAAAATTTATATTTGTACCTTTATAAAACACCCCCAAATGACAGCTTAGTTCTGGGCTCACCTTCACAGAAGAGATATGGACATGCTGGAATGAGTCCAGCAAAGGACCATAAAGGTAGTAAAGGGTGTGGAGCATCTGAGATCTGAGGAGAGGAGCAGGAAATATTCAGCCTGGAGAAGAGAAGGCTCAGGAAGGATCTTACCAATGTGTATAAATACTTGATGGGGTGGAGTAAAGAATATGGAGCCAGGCTTCCCATTTGTGTCCTGTGAAAGGACAAGAAGCAGCGGATAAGCCATGAAAAATTCTGTTTAAACTTGACCTTATCAGGAGAGTGGTCAAACAATGGCATGGGTTGCTCAGGGAGGTTGTGGAATCACCATCCCTGGAGATATTCAAAACCTGCCTGGCTGTGGCCCTGAGGAACCTGCTCCTGCTTACCCTGCTTTAAGCAGAGGGTTGAGACGAGGTGGTCTCCAGAGGAACCTGTCCCCCTCAGCCATTCTGTGGCTCATCTCATAAATACCTTTGAATTACAAGTAATCTCTTAAAAAGAAAGTTCACTAGGAAATACAACTATTTAAAAGCACGCTGCATCAAAAATTTCTGGTATTATTTATAATTTCTTTTACAAATTGTAGTGGTTTTACATTAATTAATTTTTATAAAGAACAATTGCAGGTAAGAATTAAGTTATTCTAAAATATATAATTCACAATGCTGTTAAATAGCCACTTCTGCCTACTAAATTGTAACTCTCTGTCAGAAGATGCGCAATACCAAATATGTGGGTATAATCACGGCTTTGTGAGCATCTTCCTTTCCAAAACTGTGCCATTTCCTACTAATGAAGTTTTACAGCAAGACCAATGATAATGCCTTTTTTTAAATTTTATTTCGTACTTGAACCATATGAATTGCTTCAAGAAACTTCTAAAAAACAATTAACATCAACCACGTCTTTTGCTTTTGTACTTTAAGTGATACAAAATCCTGATATTCAAATTGTATAAATCATATACCATTGCATTTTACATGTCAAATAAACCAAGCCTGTCATTATTTGTATGTGGTCAGCTCTACTGTTCTGCAAAAAGTGAATGTGACACCCATAATCATTTGTACAAGCCAGATTATGAAAATCGTAAACTCGTCTGATTTCAGCAGTTATTTTCCCCAGGTGAGTTTTGCCAACCAAAAGATGAATGGCTCTGTGCTTTTCCCTGTTCATGGCACTGTACCTCAGTTGAGCTTTCTGATATGTTTTAATTATTGCACTACCTGTATTTTAAAATAACCTGTAAGCATATTTATTGTGGCAAGTACATAAAATCTATTTATATTGCCATTATTTTTCAGAGTTACATTTCATGCTATGTCTATTGCAGCTACTTCAAATCTCCTTGTTGTGTCCACAACAGCCTGCCAACCAGGGTGTTGAGTAAGAGGATTTAACTGTGAATGGATCTCTCTCCCTGAAGTAACTAGCTCAGATGGACTTCAGAAAGTGATGTTTTGCCTTCCTCATCACTTGTATAAAAAGGATACGGGCAGAGGTATCAGAATTACTCTGATGTAATGCAGTAAGTATGAGTGTCCTAGAAAGTCGTAAGCTGTAGGTGTCACATCATCAGAGTCTTGTTTCCTATGAACTGTCAAATGATCTTTATTTGAATTTAAAATATTTTTGACAGAGAAAGCAGTAACAAACATACAGCCTATTAAAAATACCACTGAATATCTTTCCTACTTGATCATCAGCATTTTGGTAACTAAGGTGAACTGGAAAGTTTTCTTCACATTATACAATTTGCAACTTCTAGCACAAAAGAGAAGTGAATCTGATTGCCAGCTTGACATTCAAAAAGCCTTGTAATTGTGCATAAATATGAAAGTTCAGTATAAAAGGCTTGTGCTCATATTGGCCATCAGAGTCCTAGAAGCTGATTATGAAAATGTGGCTGTTGGCATATCAAAACAGTCTGAAAATTACTATTTAAATGTTCAGTGTGTGTACTCAGAGCCATAAAGAATCAGCTATCTGACCTACAAGATGTTACAAAGCAAGCCTGCTAGGTTTTCTAATAGCCTTTTTCTAACATATTTCATCCTTTTTAAAGTTTTATTTTATTTTAATTTCGAAATGTAACATTTCTGTTGTAGAATATGGGGGTACGTTTAAGAAATATGTCTAGATAAATACAATTACAGCCATGACAGGGCACATCTAGGTGTGACATTTAGTGGTAGGTTCTGTTAGTAATCATAGTTATATCCAGCAGATATAGAGAGGATGGAACAGCAGAAAGAAGAGGATGCTGTTCTGGTGTAGCTTGAGCCTTATATTAACCAGGATTAAATATTGTTTTAACAATGTTTGCTTGTGCCGTATTTAACTGGTTTTTTTTTCAAAGTAAGATGTCTAACTTAAAAATAACTAATTGATGTTTAGATTATGTAATTTATTATGATGCCTTTATGAACCACGCTTCTCACCTCTGCTGGATTTTTTTCAGCTTCCACATGCTTGGTTTACGTGGCACTTTGTTCCAAAGCATTCTCCTTGAGAGTGATCTTTACTTCTGTGAAATCCGACAAGCTGGAAAAGGTTTTCATGGTGTATTTATAGTGGGGGAAACTGGCAGAGCTATGAATACAACTCCAGCAGTGCTTCTGATCATAATTGAATCTCCTCCCATTGCAACATAAAACTATAATAATGTGTGCATTTTTTTACCAGTATAACTACATCAATAATAGAGCAGCTACTGCCATGCATTATACACACCTATCATTAGCTTTCTGGGGAAGTGTCATTTATTGTGCTTACAAGTAGGAGAAAAGTTTATTCTTGTCAATAAACTAAGCCCCAGTTTCAGTTTCATCCGCCAGAAAGATGCATCTTTTTTCTTTGCCAAGGGCAAGGGACTCTCTGAGGAACAGGCTGCACGGTTTAGCTGCTGAATGCTTATCCAGCTGCAGGCTTCCCATCAGCCAAATGTATTATCAGAGCAGTACCCAGATCCTTTGGCTATAAACAAAAGCATGCATGTACTTTTTAGTGCCACTAGCAGCAACCCTTGATGTTCAAGGTTCATATTTCCTTAAAGTGCTAGATCAGAAATTTTTCCAACCCCCTAGCCTCCATCCATGTGAGATAATTAACACTAGCAATTTCAGTCTAGTTCAAGGTCTTTAAACCAAGCTGGCCTGATTTGCATTTTCTGTGTAAAATGGAAAGGCACGGAGGGAAATGCAATGCTTGGCTTAGTATCTGTGAACACCTTTGCAAGGGTAGGTAGGTATGCATCTAATCTGCATTTGGTAGGGCTAAAGCTTAAATAAAACGCTGGCAAAATCAAAGAGCTGCAAATTCAGCAGTGACCGGGTGAGAAATCCCCGTGGTTTTGCAGAAGGGTGAATTCGCAGCAGAAGGCCAGGCTTGTCCTGGGCCAGCTTGTGTGTGCTGCAGGCTGCCTTGCTCCTGTCTGTGGAGCGCTGACCCGCCAGGAGCCCGCAGGGGAACTGCACTGCAGAGCTTCTGCTCGTCTCTGCTTTGCCCGAGAGCTCCATCCCTGCCTGCACGGGCTGGGCAGAGTGCATGGCCCACGCTGACCTGGCTGCCAGGGCGCTGCGCTGAGCCGCACCCGCGCTACAGGCTGGGTGCCATCTGCCAGGGTAGGGCACACACAGGGTGACAGGGAAGGGCTCTGCCTCTGCTTGGACATCAGCGCTCAGCCGCCAGCAGAAAGCCCAGGAGAAATTGCTCAGGGACTCTGGTTCTTGCGTCGCATCTCTCCAGTAAGCTCGGAGGAGTATTCAAGTTACACCTGTTTAGGGAAGGTGTAACCTCTGACTTGGGCTGTCGAGCTGGCTCAACAAGCAGGAACGGGTCAGGGTGATGCAAGCCCTGCCCTTGCCCTTCCCTGCCAGACTATTTGTTTCCTCAAAGGTATCAGGCAAACTCTGAAGCTTTTAAGCAGGAGGGAGGGTTAAAGAGACATGCAATCGTCCTTGAGGGATGCAGACAAAAATAACCTGCCCTATTTTTACAGAAATGGATTTAGACAATTCATTTAGGCAAAAGGATGCCCCTGTAAAGCAAAACATGGAGTTCACAAGGGGAGGCAGAAGATAGAACAGGTATTCAGTGAATGGCTACTGAACCAACAGTAGATACTATGGTGCTAGGACAAATTTGTTAATTTTCAGCGAAGACCAGTTTGCAGTAGAAAAGGATGCTGGAAGTATTTTATAGAAGAAAAGTTTGCTAATCTGCACTGTTGAAAAGGTCAATATATTCCCCATGTATGAATTTGGTTTCGAGGTGTTTCCAGGAAAAATACAATAGTGAATAAAGAGTGCTTTATCCACAAAAATATATTTTCAAGGGCTCTTAGACATGAAAGCTCTTGTGACACTGATTGCTTAAAAATGGATCATTTCAAGGAAAGGGAGACAATAAACCATTCTTACAGGGTGTTTCAGGCAGTAGCAACATTGGCCAAGTTTAAAATTTGCTGGAGAGTAGAAGCTTAAGGTTACAACTGAACAAGCAATATATTATTTTCATTTTGCTGGACAAAGTTAGACTCATGTTCTGCTTATGAACTGTTTTTAAAATTGCAAAACAAAACAAACAAAAAAAAACCCTTCCAAATGCGTCACAAATTAGAATTGCTTGCACAAAACATTCATCAAACAAGTTCATGCTCATGCCTGTTGTAAGAATTCCTCAGAGTATTTGACATTTGTGCCACGAGGTTTGTGTGCTGTGTGACATTCATGATGTACTCCTGCTCTATGAGCAAGTGCCTCGCTCAGAAGGTTGTTGCTGTTCTGCCGTGGGCTGACTCTCAGCCCTGCACAGGGGAGGCTCTGTGCTCGCCTTACATCAAATCAGGGAAAACAAAGGAAGGTGGGAGATGAATGGTGCCTCCGTCCTCTGCTGCTCTGTCTGTTCAGTGCTGATGTTTCCATTTTTTATTAAAGAGATTTCAGCTGCTGTTATAACAGACAGGCAGATAAGCAAAGAAATTCTCTTGCCTCAGAGCATTAGGAATAATTTTTTTAAGTCACAGCTCCAGGAACCATGTGAATTAGAGGCAAATACAAGCTCAGATTAAATTATTGTCTTCAGTGTTGAAGAATAGTGCTTGAAGACATGATCCAGAAATATTCTGAAGTTTCATTAAGCAAAACCAAGTGAAAATAAAAAAGAATTTACATATACTTAGGCCAGCTTTCTCATTCTGAGGACCTGAATCATGACTTCTGAATGCCTGGATTAGCAATTCTGTATTTAGCAGTGACCAAAATATTCAAAAATAGCTTCTCACTATTTGTGCAGTCTATATTTATGCTTGGTAAAAGCCATCTAAGCTGCTAAAAAAGGGAACACAGACCTTGGCAGTTAGCAGGGCATGTCCACAAAGATCAATATGCAACACTGCCACTTGGATCTGAAGTTCTCTTCTGTTGCCTCTCAGCAGTGGAAGAGACTGACAGGAGCTACTCTGAGACACTCTTCCTCTTCTATCACTCATCCTCAAGTGTGATGCATAAAGCAACAGTATTCAAATTGATTGCAGTTCCAAAAGGGCAGGTTCACCAGGCAAAAGCTTTATTTTGTTTTGAAGTGGAAAAGGCCTGTGATCTCAGAAGCTTTGTATTTGGGAAACTGTAGAAGGTGTTCCTGATTGAGCACAGACCAGACAAGGCTTAATCAATTACCTTCATTTTCTGCTCTTTTGTGCTCAGGTCTGATTTAGTTGTTGATTTTATCCAGTCACATATATCTTATCTTTTAGACAGTTCATCCTTTGGGACAGAAACCGTAATTTCGTTGTTTGGGGTTTTTTTTGTAACAATACTGGATAATCTGGCTGGAGTTTTTCACTTGCTATACTCTATTTTGGCCAATTCCTAGTCTCACTGTTGTACCCAACACTGTAATAAGCAAATGAAGTACTGGGAATCAATTTGATCAGGCCTGTGTCTGGAAGATGCCTTCATTCCAGTATACAGGGTTTTAAAGCTGACATCTGGAGTGATAGAGGTAAGTTTTCTTATCTTCCATATGTGCCTTATGACATATTTGTGTACTTTAGATGTAAATTAAGACTATTATGTTAAAAATGTGCCACTCTTTTTCTGTTTGGTCAGTCTCTGCACTGTAGAAACTCTTTAAAACTCCTCCAGTACAAATCCCAAATATGTGTACTTTAATGTCCAGAATCAGAACCTGGCCCACACTTCCTCTCTCACCTGACTATGGCTTGTGCAAGTGCCAGCCACTCCCAGCTGCACCTCCAAGAGCACCAGCTCTACCCTGAGCACTAGCCCAGGAGAGTAGGACAGACCACAGGTAGGTCTCTCATTGTATTAATCAGTGCAAAAATTCCCCTCTAACCCACAAACAAAAAAGTTCTAGAAAAAGAGGATTTATGGTGCTTTAATCAGAACAGGGAGTCCTTGTGGGAAACTCTCTTTGTCCAAGACAAAACTGAGCAATATTGCAATACACTGCTCTTGTACACAAGCCTGTGCCCATGCTGTTGCCTCAGAGATGCTATGATGGAAATTTCTCCATGTCTCATTTTGATTTTAAAGTAACTTATTCTGCCTAGAATTCCTGCGTGTGCTTCCTTTCTAAAACTTGTACCATCCTATTTCTGTGGTATAAAACTCATATGTTGTGTTATTTGCTATTTATTGCTACCTGTACATTTCTCATCTGTATATGCCCATAATGAATGTTACCTATATTTAATGGGATGTGTTCGTAAAATACACTGGCATATGAAACTGTGGTAGTGAATCTAAAGACGAACAGGTTTAAAACTATGCCCAAGATGTTTTGGATTACTGTATTTGCTAAATGTAGCTATACAGTGATGTTTTATTAGCTCCTGCTTGACAGATTCTTGAACATTATTCAACAGAGCTTAACTTAACTTTTCATTAAATATACACAGGAAGGACATGGAAACATCCCTGATTTTTATCTCTCTAGTGTCCTTCAGGAATCAGCTACCTTTGTTCTGGTTTATGTGGGAGAAATTATCTTAGAATCACTCCATGTTACACCATTAGTGTATCAGTGAGAGGTTGAGACACATTGATTTATTCTGTTAGTGTTAAAAATTACAATTATGTATAAAATGAAAAATTATGCAGAGTGAACTATGCAATGACTATGCAATGTGAGCTGCCACAGCAGTCCTTCTGCATCAGCTCCTCCAAAGATCTTCTGTGGCCTAAGAAGCTGCTTTTCCTCCTCACCTTCCCCCTTCTCTCAGTCAGCAAGCTGTCCCATCAACAAGGCACTGAAAAGCAAACAGGACTGAGCCCTGCTAGAAGTAAAAGGGGTTTTCTATTCTTCTACAGCTTCTGTCTCTGTAGAATTTAAATCCTGCCCTTCAGTCAACATTCACTCCAGTGGTGTAAATGGTAACCACATGCAGTGTCCCATCCTTTCAAGACTACTGAAAAAATATAAGTAAGATTTTCTCAGTTGAGTTCCTTCAGCCTGATAGTGATATATATGTATATTTTTAGCTATGTAAAAATTGCAAACTAGATATAAAAAATTGCAAAATACCTGGTTGTACTTGGTTTTGATATTTGCATATTCTGTAGTTCTGTCATGTTAAATAAAGACAAAGAACATTTTATTAATGGTAACATCTATTATGCTAGTCAGTTGCCTAATGAAATGCTTTAGAGTGAAATGCAAAACCCATATGTTCATCCAGAGGATTTAAAAAATGTGATTATGCTAACACAGTCTGTTTGTCAGTCCATCTTCCAACCCTGTACCCAGCAGAAAAAGTCACAGTGAACATAGGCAAAGGAAAAAAATTATGTAAAAGGTCCTTGCTAGTGTTACATTTGTGCATCTGTAGGGACAAGGATCACAGTTAGCCAAGTGCCCTGAACACTCAATTTCTCCTTTGAGAGACACTGAGTTCACAGTTTTTTCTCTACAAAGACGCCTCTGAACTTGGATTCTTTCCTATGACGCTGAATGCCAGCTTGTTCCTTGAAAATGAAGGGATTTAAAAGGCCATAAAACTAGATGGACTTCTGGATAGACAGGCAATTAGAACAAAAGAAAGTTTGCATTATATATAGAGGCAGAACTTCTTACTCCATTTCAACATGTGCATGAGATAGTTTTATTTTCGTAAAATTATTTCATTGGTTTATAATGCCCTTCTTGTGTCCTAGAGACTCCTCTCCATGTAAAACTAAACAGCTATTAGAACGGCAGGAGGAGGATCTCATCAAAATTGTATGACTCATCTTTTTTTTTCATCTGCACTAACACCATATGACCCAGAGAAATTGGCTGAAAGCATGGAAGCCTTCTCTGCTGTTCCCAATATTTGCGAAGTGTTTGCAAACTTCTTTGTAAACTTTTTGTTTTTACTGTCTCTGTTGGACCTCTTGGTTCCCTGTCCCTTTTTTCTTTACTGCTTATCCCTGGCAGAGGAACACCCTGAGGCAGAACTCACTCCAGCAGCACAGGCTGAATGCAAGGCTGTTCTTGCTCATCACTGAAACGGATGGATGGGCTCATTGGTTCAGCTCATTCACCAAACTTCCCGGTAAGAGCAGCCTGTCAGGCTCCAGGAGCTGCAGTTCTGCACTCAAGCCAGGAGAAGCTCAACCTTTTTCTGTTTCATCTAAATGCACCACATGGTGAGTCCAAGTCATTTTCCTCGACCCTATCACAAGCCAAGTAAAAGCCAGACTTGCTGTATGTTTGCTTATCACTCACTCTCCAAGGAATGATTTGCTGCCTGACATTTTGGTGGGCAGAAGGAGCCAGCAGGGGCACCCCAGACAGACAGACACCCCCCCGGGTGAGCCATGCTGGGACAGGAGCCAAGGGACCAGCAGCAGCAGGACACTGGAAGAGAAGGTGATTCCCAGAAAAGAGACTGAGCCCTTCCCTTCCCACGCTGGGCTGCAGCTGGGGGCTCCGTAGGCAGTGGCAAGGCCAGACGGAGGTGACTCACGGAGGTGACTCAGGGGTGACCTGTGATGGAGCTCATCTCTGCCAGCATCTGCTCTTCTGACCAGAGTTATTAAGGATGACCAGCTAGAGGAACAACTGCTCTGGGGAATTCCTCAGTACTGATGGGAGCTGTGGGGTTGTTTTTGGGGACAGGGAGACTTCACCTCCCTTTCCGCTTGGCACACACCACCCTGCTGTCTGCTAGAGACCAGCACTGGCACCAGCTCTGCCCGGTTAAGCCATCCTGTGGCCTGAGCCCTCTGGTTGTGTGTGTGCAGAGCAGTCACTGATGCGCTGATAAGCAGTGAGAGGTGTGGGAGCTCACAGAAGCCTGGGAGAGAGCAAGCAGACATGTGGGAAGCAGTCCCACCTCTGGCCATCAGAGCATGGTCTCATCCCTACCAGCCTGTTATCCACACAGCCAGGGATGTGCTGCGGGCACTGACTGTACGGATGTGCTGTAGGCACATCTGCTGCTGCCGCAATCCCACCGCTCAGTCTTTTCTGCTGCCTTAGTCACATCGATCTGCTCTGAAAGGGGAGTCAGGTGGACTCTTATGATGAGCTGGATGAAAAGATTATCATCCCAGCTGTTTGCTGCTGCCTCCCTGCTCCAGTGCTTTTCCCGCCCAGCTCTTCATTCCATGACATTTGATGAACAAGAAAACAAACCAGTCCATTTATGGCAGAATGTGGAGGGATGGGTTAATGGTGGGAATAGTCTGAGGTGTGATCTGGTCTCAGGGGCAGCTGAAACATTTTATCCGGCTGCGATCTAAATCAGGTTTTATTTGGAAACAGCTGTAATGGCTTTAAAGTTCCCATTTCCTCGCTGTCCCTTGCAGTGTGGTGCTCGCTGCAGGTGACAGCTGCCAATCTCTCTGAGCTTCACTTGCAGGTTGCTTGTCTGAGTGCAAGGCAGGCAGCTTGGGCTGAACCACAGCACATGGGAGCTTTTAAAATTTGCCAAGCAACTTCTCCCAGAGCCTGGCATGTAGGGCTCAGATGATGTGTTCTTTAGGAGGATGACCCCTCAGAGCAGACAGCTGAAAACAAATGGTCCAATGCAGGCAATAGTATCTTAAAGCACCAAAGCTCTTTGTATTGTGAAGGTTAAGATATCCTGGCACTTTAAATTCTAGATTATCTGGATTTCTCCATGCACTTGTAAAAGGAATATTTTAATAATTAATCAAAGTAGTTTTAAAAAATCAAAATCTATTTTGATTATTTTGTGAACATAGAATGGGGGTTTTTATGTTTGCCCTCATATGGCCCTGAAAATTTTGAAGTTGTATACATTGGATGCATAAGAAATACTGCATCAGACCATCATCTTAGTTTTATTTGCCAGCAAAATCCTGTCAAAACACAGAAATTAAGTTCTTACTACACTGAGATAAGCTTGATGTAAGTAGCTGTAATATTGTACAAGAATAATATGTAGGCACTTTAGTAAATTTTTCTAGGATCCAGAGGACACTGACAGCTTTAAATGACCCAATCTGATTGCTTGTTCTCATCTAAAGGATAATAAATATATGTCCCAAACAGCGGGGAAAGAAAAAAAAAGAAGAGAGAAACAAAATTATTTTTTAACTTCCCCTGAGAAGCAGCTCCCAGCCTAGCCTAAAGCATCTCTGGTAATACACTACACCCTTGGGCTTCACAGATGAGGAAAGCATGAACAAGTACAAAACAGCATTTCATGACCAGAAAAGGAGAGCTCACTTTCTACTGAAAATACAAAAGTTCTTTCATTTCTAAGTTAAACTCAATTCTACAGTGGTCTGGACACTATCATAGAGGCTAGATACTTAAAATACCAGCTGCTCCACATATTCAGTAGGAGCATGCCTTGAGGCTCACCAGTAACTCACGTAACCATAACTCTCAGCAGACAGACAATACTTTTCATTTTTAAAGCTGTTAACAAAAAAACCTCACTAATCACAAATCAAGGAAGCAGGTAAGCATGTGTTGACACCCTTGTTTTACTCACAGGGAGTGCAACAAACACTGCTTTATGCAAAGTGGGTCACTTGGTGCTGGGGTTAGGCGTGCAGCACTCGGGGTGCCACCCCACAGGGGAGTCCGGACAAGGGGCACGTGCAGAGTACAGCAGCCCCCCCGCTCCTCCTCTGCAAACTTCCACCAGAGATGGAAAGGGAGGTGGTATGGCATTGTGACAGGTGTGATGTAAGGAAGACAGACAGAGCTCTGCGAAGAGTGTAAGTGACCAAGGGTTTTAGCCTTGCCACTCTCTTGTTCCCTAAACTTGGTCAAGATTTTTTTATTCTTTCTCTTCCACTTAATCTCCAAGGCCCTTTCTCCTGCCCTTCTGAGCTGTATGGCACCAAGCCCTGGGTCCCAATTACTGCCAGGAGTGCTCACAGCAATACTAGTCAGGATGATAGTCATGATTAATAGTAAACAGTTCTTTCAGATGTGACATCTTGTACAACAAAAGAAAAAAAAGAGCTACCAAAGCAATCAAAAACCCCAGGCAAGACTGGAACCTAAAGAAAGCAAACCACAAAAGTTTAAAAAAAACTTTTCTACTTACTGCATATATAATGGCCTGCTCCAGAATTGTGATGCGCCGAACATATACCAGGGTCCAGTGGCTTGGGTGGAGTGGCAGCGGGTAAAAAACAAACTGCAGAAGCAGCAGAAACAGATTTAAAGGTCACCAAGCTCATTCACTTTGGAAAACAAGTGAACACTGCATTACTGTGAACAACACTGTGCATACTGTCTGTTACACCACTCCCTATGACTGCTATCCTGCTCCTTTTTCACTGTCATTGCAATATATTTGTTGGTGGAGAGCTGTGAAACATCAGATATCAGAGGAAAAAATGCAGAGTAGCAAAGGAAATAGCTTTGCCTACATGTGCATGGTGGAAGGAAGCTGTGCAGGTACTGGCACTTCATGGAGACCATGACTTGCTGCTGGCTCCGTATAACATCAGCCAGAGAATGTATGAGGAGCTGGATATTGAGAAGATTTTCCCTACCCTAATAAAATACATTTAAAATGGAAGCTGTGTGTCTAATTTTCCATTTACTTGTTGAGAAAAAACTATTGTTTCCTTTTATGCTCCCTGCACTCCTCCTGAGCTGGTTTTGACTGGGATAGAGTTGATTTTCTTCGCAGTAGATGGTAAAGGGCTGTGGTTTGGATTTGTGCTGGAAACAGTGCTGATAACACAGGGATGTTTGGGTTATTGCTGAGCAGGGCTTACACAGAGCTGAGGACTTTTCTGTGTCTCAGCCCCACCCCACCAGTGAGTGGGCTGGGTGTGCACAACGAAGTTGGGAAGAGACACAGCTAGAAGAGCTGACCCCAACTGACCATAGGGATATTCCATATCGTATGGTGTCACGCTCAGCATCTAAAGCTGGGGGAGGAAGGAGCAAGCAGTGACCTTCAGAGTGATAGGGCTTTTCTCCCCAGGTGACTGTTACACGTGACAGAGCCCTGCTTTCCTAGGGATGGTTGCACACCTGCCTGCCCACAGAGAGTGGTGAACAAATTCCTTGTTTTGCTTTGTTTGCATGTGTACCTTTACCTATTAAACTGTCTTTATCTCAGCCCACGAGTTTTCTCACTTTTACCCTTCCAACTCTATCCCCCACCTCACAGAACTCCACTTCTGCTTGTCTGGGTGACGTTCTATTCTGTGTGCACGTGTGTATGGAGGTTTAAGTGCAGCAACTGGAGTGAGACCCCAGGTCATACTGGCAGATAGAGAGAGCAGTGTGTGTACATGGTGTGTGTGCATGTCAGTTCTGTATACATGGTGTATGTGGTGTGGGGCTGGTTTTCTTTCTCTAAAACATTTGCAAGTTAAATAAAACGTTAAGGCTTTTATAATTACTGGATACTGAGGTCTTCCAGATAAAATGGATGTGAAACATTGATTTTTGTCCTGCGATTTAATGCCTTTCATAGCATTTTCATAGCTTTGTCTCTTATTGTCCTTTTATTGCTAATGCCTCTCACTGCTTTCTTAATTGCTTAGTCTCCTTCTGCTTTTTACTTCATGTCTGCACCTCTTTTCTCACCTGGTTTTAATGATGCAGGAATCCTTCAATACACTTACCAGGGTCAAACCTTTGCACTCTCAAGAGTAGGATGAATTCAAGGCAAAGCTATTGTGAGTAGTTCTTAATTCAATAACCAGTTACTTTCCTAGGAAGAGAAGGAAAGTGCCAGTGATTCCATTATCTGTCTCACAAGCTGCAAGATAAGAAAAAGACCTTGAATTTTCTTACCTTTACTCATCCCTTCCTTGTCGTTACTCAGTTTATCGTTGCAGGCCAGTTTAAATTAGCAAGACGTCACTCATATCATGGGAGCGATCCAGCTCTGGAAATAACAGCTACAGTGCTCTGCAATGTTTCTGTGACTTAGTAAAAGAAAACAGATGAAAATCTATCTCTGGGTATCATGTTTAAAGTCTCCATTGCACAGCTCTCCTCCCCATCAGCAATGACATTTCAATCTTGAGTCACTTCTCTTTTTTCTTTCTGGTCCTTTTATTCATTTCAACAAGGGAGAAAGAAGCAGAGGGAAAAGAGAAAGGACTAGAGTCAAATTTCCATATAAATTTAGCACAGTGGAATGGACAAGGAAATAGCAAAGGACTTGGAAATTAACTCAGTTAGAAACCAAATACCTCCTGCCTACATGCGACATTGTGGTTACTAGGATTTTTATAATTTTGGAACTTGTCCTGTTAATGACTTTTTCCAAATAAAAAGTCATAAGTAGCACTATTCCATGCATCACAGAACAGCCCTTTTTTAAAGAAAATTTATGCAGATATATAGTTAAGATCAAGGGGTGGATTGGATCAGCAAAAATTCCATTTCAGTGCTTTTAAAAACAAAGCCTACTGTTACTTCCATCCTTCTGGCTGATCCAAAGACCAAGGCAGACTCAGTAACAAAACAAAATTTCAGTACTATCTTCTGCCAAATTGAAGTATGATTGCAGATCACATGTCTATACTTACATTATATGTCTTTTTGCTGCCTAAGGACAAAAATCTGCCTCCCACATTTCTTATTGAAGGCCCATTAATTGCAACCACAGTAAAATACTTCGTAAATTGGAGGTAGAACAATTAAAAGGTGTATGGAAGGTATAAGCATTTTATTTCTGTTTTTTTCTCTCAAGAAATGAAAACAATTTGTGGAGAGGGGAGATATTTTCATTGATGTTGCACATTCTTGAGTGGTGATTTTCAATCCTCACTGTCTTCAGGAATAAACAAATATAGAGAGCATGACAAAGTGATATAGTTTTAAAAAAGGGAAGTTAGCATGCCTGTGTTACTATCATACTTGTGCAGCCTTAAATTGAGGGTTGTCCTGATTCTTTGAAAGAAGAGGCTCTTCTTGCTTATAGATTTTCCATGCTGCCTGCTGCAGAAAAGACCTGAACATGCGTGTGTGTGTGTGTGCTTCCAATGGAAAAAAATGTACTTTCTTATTTTATTCTCTGTCCTCAGACGTGATTACTGGATGAGGAATTATAAGAATTTCAGAAAGATGTACATCATTTCTCAGTACAGTAGCATGTATGTAGAGTAAAACAGATATTTATTTGTGAAGTTTGACTCAAGATAACTTGAAACACAAACTGTATTTGTCCACAAACAGAAATATTAATAATATGCTAGCTGTTTTAATATCAGCATATATATTCTCAACAGTAGCTGTGTACACTGTTATTCTAAGGAAATAAATTATGGATGACAACTTTCAAGATCTGTCCACAGACTAACTTGAGTTTTACATGTGTGCATAAGTTTAGACTTGGATGCTATACCTTAAGTAGCAGGTATGTTCTTGAGAAAATCATTTTGTTAAACTCATTACAATGCTTTAGTAGAAGCACCAAAAAAAAGTTGTGTTACTTTGAACTGAGAATGTTGATATAGCACTGCAAATAAACCAGGTTTTATTCAGTTTCTCTTCTTTACACATTTACATTTTGAAGTGTGGTCAGTTGTCTGCACATATTGCCAATGATTATATTTTGACTCCATTGAAGTCTGTGACAACTCCCTTTGATTGCAGCAGCACTTTGATGATCTCATTTTCATGTACGCATTGAATGAAATGTACCAGTAGTTCATTCATTTGCCTGTTTAGTATTTTTATTTTGGTTTGTGTAGAGAAAAGAATTTCTTACTAGTTAATTATGTTACAATAAACTGATTGTAAAATGATCCACTATTGCCAGTATTTGTCCTCTCAAAACTTAATGAAATGGCTGAAACACTGGGCTACCTATGTATAAGAAAGAAGAAACATCAATAAAAATAGAAAGGTAGCACACAGAAGAGTCTGTAGTTGTATATAAAAAAAAGTTAATTAAAATGCCCAAAGGTTCTCTGCTTTTCCCACCCCATTCACGGTGAGATGGTGAGAATGTCAAAGTAGAAAGAGAACTTGCTACATATTCTTGGGAACAGATGGAAATGAAGCAAGCTCTCTTTCAGTGCAACTAAGTACACTGTAGGTGGATTTATCTGATCAAATGCAGAGATCTACAGTGTAGATGTCTCCTGACAAGTTCATCACACTGAATTCCGTTTGTAGTCAATGAGAGAAATGAGAATTCCCAGGATGTGGTTCATCCCAAAGTAGACATATATGTTTAGTCAGACAAACCCTTTCCAAATATCTATTCCTCTGTTGGTTGGAAAGGGAATCTGAATGGTGACTAATTAGTTACAGACTAGTTAGAAATCAGTATTCACCTAATAACTTTATCTGAAGTTAGGGGAGTTGAACTCTGTTCTACATTTCTTTTCTAGTACAAGTAGGAGGCCAAAAGATTTTACTGTGTATTCCCCAGGTGCTGCCATTTCATCTGACTATGTGCTGGGGCTCAGGGGAGAGGTATTGAGTTTCAGAAAATCCTTCTGTTAATCTGTCTTTTGGACAGTCCCTTCATCCTCCTCATTTGGAGTCATTTTTCCCCTCTAGTATTCCTAAGTTTCACTATTTGAACGTACTAAGTATAATTTAAAAAATCTTATTTTGGTTGTCTGTTCCAAAGCTTAAGTCCACCTTTTCTAGCCTTCTCTCCTACAACAGTGCAACTTTTTCTATGTCAGTCCTATGAGAGTTTTGCAACCTGCCCTTAAGACATCTTTTCAGCTGATCTAATTCCGAGCTTTCTTGTTGTGCCATTACAGATCACAGAATCACAGAATACACAGAGTTGGAAGAGACCCACAAGGATCATCGAGTCCAGCTCCTGGCCCTGCACAGCACCGTCCCCTGGAGTCACACTCTGTGCCCAAGAGCATTGTTCAAAAGCATCCTGAACTCTGTCAGGTTGATGTGACCACTTCCCTGGGGAGCTGTTCCAGTGCCCAGACACCCTCTGGGGGGAGAAACTTTTCCTGATATCCAACCTAAATCTCCCTGGCGCAATTTCAGGGCATTCCCTCAGGTCCTGTCACTGTCACCACAGAGAGGAGATCAGTGCCTGCCCCTGCTCTTCCCTTCACGAAGAAGTTGTGGACTGCAGTGAGGTCTCCCCTCAGTCTCCGCTTCTCCAGGCTGAACAGACCAGGTGATCTCAGCTGTTCTCATACATCTTCCCTCAAGGCTCTTCACCATCCTCGTGATCCTCCTTTGGACACTCTCCCATAGCCTTATACCCTTATATATTGGCATCCAAAAATGCACACAATGTTCAAGGTGAGGTCACACCAGTGCAGAGCAGAGTGGAACAATCACCTCCCTTGACCAGCTGGTGATGCTTTGTGTCTGCTCTGAGTCTTCCAAATTTAAATTTAAGCTTATTCATCAGGGGTACAGTGCCTCTTGACCCATCTGAATTTCTACCTACCCACTGCCACAGAACTGCTAGTTTTCTCTTGATGACAAAAAACCTATCTCACAGGCTGTCTTCACACATAATATATCAAGATAATTGATGATTCTTAGTGTACTCTCTCCAAGTGCCTTTGGAAATTCTGTGTCAAATCTGGATGATCGTGGTACTAACCCTTCTTCAACTTGTGAGCAATGAGAATGATCAGTCTCCTTTTCACACACTCACTATACATCTAGCTATTTTCCACTACATTTTCCATAACTGTTTTATTTGGATAAAATTAAGGTCTTGCACTGCCCTTTTTTCCCCTGACTACTCCTCCACGAGTGGAACACTACTCCAGTCCTTGAATGTACCTGAACATGGTCAAGCTTGCAGTCAATGTTAATTATTCTATCATAGAGCTGATCTATGGAGACCCTAAGTGCATGAGAGACTGGCTGGTGAAGAAATTTGACCTCTGAAGTCAAATGACAGGACTGTTGTGCATTTTGCAGTGTTTTCAGTCCTTCTTTCTAGAAAACTGCAGTTGCATAGCAACTATACATTGACGAGCCAAAGGAGAACTGAACCTTCTGCGCTGCTTTTTCTCCCTCTCTTCAGCTGGTTTTTCCCACCTGCCATGAGCTTTGTTTCCAGGTAGCACCCACCTCCCCAGACTAAAGCGTCTTGCCTCAGTTCATGGAGTGAGAACTTCCACAACTGAAAACCATTTTAAATAAGCCACTGGGACTCCAGGGAGAGCCTGCCTCTATGGAGACCATGAAATACTAGGCTTTGCAGGCACTTTCAAAAAGTTTTCAGCACACAGACTTCTGTTAGGAGATCCTATAAGAGAAGTTTGAGTTAGAGGCTGCTTCCCAGTTTACCTCAGTCCTTGCTTTTATGTTTTTACCAGATATGTAAGAGTTAAAAGCAGCCTTCCTGCTTGGAGTAGTATGTAGGAGATAAGATTTCAACATGCACAATTTTACAATGAACTTTGATAATTTTTTATGTTTGATGGCATGATACAACTCTCCAATCACAGGGAACTAGACTGAATGTTCTTTTCTGTCCTGTATTCCTTATCATGTAGGTAACCCTTTTATAGCTCAGACAATTGGGCTTGAACATTCAGAGACCAAGATTCTGCTCAGAGACATTGTCCATGATTTTCAGCAATATTATCTACATTTTAGTTAAGAGAAATAAGCATATTTAGTAAGACAAAAGTGTCGTATAACTTTCCCAGCACCCAATATAGACATTTAAATATTACTTTGTAACATCTTACTTTCCAGGTCATGTTAGGAGATTAAAAAATGGAGATTGAAAGAGAGGAAATTATTAACTTCATTTACCACATTTGTTTGCTGATGCGTAACTCTGGTGGAAATCAATAAAAGTTTATGCACTCACACACAGAGCTTCAAGCCTAGCCAGCTGGACCAAAATAGGGATTAGGAAAGCTGCCTTTCTCTTGCATTTCTATGCTTGGGAAATGTTTATTTGCCCTTACATTTGAATTAGTAAAGTTAAAGCCAGATATTTTCAGTGTCAAGTTTGTCAAGTCACGTTGTGGTTTTAAGATTTCCTGACCAGCTCCAGTTACTTCAATAGCATCAGATATATGGTAACTGAGAATTGCAAAAATCAAGGTTCTTTATTAAATTGTTCAACTCTTTTCTGAAAATGGTTATATGTAGATTTAATGAACAAATGTTAGTAATTTTGTTCCACATTAAAGACTTGTATCATACAAACAGAATCTGTAGGTATAATCTTTTTCTTTGGGAAATAACTTTTGGACATGCTGGCACAGGCATGAAAATGAGTGCCATGCTCCTAACAAAATTGCTGCAAAATTCTCTATGACTTAAGGAGGGGATTAAGACATAGAAACCAAGTGCCACTGAAGTAGTATCAAGCTTGAGAAATTAAGATGTAATAATGCTGGTATGAAAATGGCTGGCTGAGGTAGTGCTAGAGAAACTGCTCTATTTGGATACCCTCTTATTCAGGGTCACTTCCCTGGTTATCCCACCATAATAACTTTTGGGAAAGGATATAGTCTAGATGAGGATGTCTTCCTGATGTTCTTAGAATGAGAATTTTAAAAGTCTAAAACAAAGTTCTATTTTATCTCAGTTACAATGACATCTATTAAACGCCATTGAAATGTGGAACTGGTCCTGTATCTGCTTGTCTGTTGCTAAGAAATATTTCACAATTTAGCAGTCCTAATTTTAATCCTCCTTTTCTGAAATCCAAACTTTTAAAAAGCACTATGAGCAAAGGCACAAAACATTCATTCTTTTCTATGACTACATGATGATGAAACTTTCTTATTGCATATAAAAATAGGACCAAAATAGATTTCAGGAGATTTAAATATAATTTTCAGTTGCCTAGATCTTGCAGGATTTGTCTTTTAAGGAAATGTAATTACATTTACAAAATGCTAAGTAATCTGATAAACTTTTTAAAGGATTTATATTGCTTTTTAGTTTATCTGTAAAAGTTTTGGACATTTGGGGCAAACAGTTCAGTGTACACAGTACACAATCCACTTTTGTGTAGCATCAAAAATGTAAGTGTGTTTTCATTTAAACATTAAAAAGCCTATTTTGTTGTTGTAACTGCATTTTTAAGATATAGCAACAAGCATGTAAATCCATTTTGTACAATTCTGTAATAATTCAGAAACACCATGTGACAAATACATAGAAAACCTAAAAAATATAGCAAGGATGTGCTCTGAGTACTTTGGGTTATCAAAAATTTGTTATTAAATCTGATCATCCTTATTGCTTCCATTTATTGCAGTATTGTGCTTCTTAAATATTTTTGATTAATCCAGTTTCATTTCTAAGAGAAGTGTCCAAAAAGCAAATAGATCAATTTCTTTTTCTCGTTGTTCTAATCAATTTTCCTGCACTATTCCTGTGCTTATAATAGAATGGGCTTCAAACCATGATGATGAGTATTGTTTACGTTTTGAAATCAGCTTTTACACTTTTATTTTTAAGTCCCTGTCAGACAGTTTAAGCCATATTTTCCTTTTCTTGCAGCTGCTTAGAGATTCAGTTAATTATCACTTCCACTTGAGAATGCATCCCACCCAAATTCTCTTCTGTTCAGCTTGAACCAGCTAGAATGCACATTCCTGTATGAGAAAAAAACAAATGAGTAGCTGAACTGGAACTATTTTGAAGCACACAAGGAATTTGAGATTAGAGATTCAGAGAGTCACAGATGGCTCACAAATTCATTGCTTTACAGTCCTGTAAGGGGGTGTCAAAGCAGTGTTCTGCCTCACTGTCTCTGTACTTCCAAGGCCCTTCTTGATACCACATTTGATTAATTCATAACTTTGCATATATTTATCCTCATGGCTCTGCTGTGAACAAGGCATTTGCAAAATAAGAAGCTAACATGCAAGGTTAACCAGAAAGATCTAAAATGAAATAGTGCAAAGTCTCAAGGCATTGATTGGGAAGAACCCTCTGCTATGCACTAATGTTCATCCTCAGAAGCAACACTCTGTACAGCTAAAGGCTCTGTCTTTGCCCTGCCTTCTCTGTGTTGCTCACTGCCTATTCCAGCAGCATTACCGTGCACCACTCCCAGGGGAATAAGCATTATTCAGTTTGTCACCATTAATGCAAATGAAAGAAATACCATTTTAATGCAAATGCTACATGGGAAGCTGGAGATAAAGTCGCATACTGTCAGAAAGTGTAGCAGAACAGCTTGAACAAAACAACAGCCTATTGATCTTCACATGTTGTCCCCTCTCAGTTTCAACAGGGTCTTACTGTAGAGTTTCCTTTTATAAGTATTCTGTTAATAACTCTAATTTTATTTTTCTGATGGTGGTGGAATAACACGCACGTTTTTGCAGGACCAGGGTTTGAAATTTGCTGAATATGTTATAACGAGTGCAGAAAGTCAGTCAGGTAAGGCATATATAAAGTGATATTGATTCATCAGTGGTGTATTTTGTTTCAGTTTATCTTGTAGAGTGCAAAAAAAAAAGAAAGGAGGTGGAAGGATATTATAGAGGAATAAAAAACAGAACTCTGAAGAGGGTGCTATGCCAAGCTGGGTGGGTAGTGCTCTCCACACATCAAAGTGTGATCTTGTCATATTTGTCTAAATATTATGAGTGATCCTTTCTGAAATATCCATTAATAGTGTGCTTTAAGCACAGTTTATCAAAGATAGTTGCTTTTTACTGGGATTAATTTATAGTGAATCATTTCCTCCATGTATTTCTCAGTCTCACTTTTATCTCTTACCACAAAAGTAAGCAAGAAAGATATGCTTTTAAGACACTGTGTAATTTATTATATTTTGATTAAAATGGTATCATATGCTTCCAGTTTTGTGGTTCTTGTTCTAGCAAAACACTCAGTTGGAAAAAATACCACCCACTTACACATCCTTAAATGGAGACAGGATTTTTTTTGTTAGGTAAGAGATAGTCTGTGAGAAATGAGACTGAATTGATGCACCTTTTCTATTAATATCTCAATATTACTATATGAGAAGCATGCAAGAAGGTTTATTTGCTCTTCAGGTACATTCAAACAGGTATGATGTGTGTTACTGGAAAACCTCTGTTTTTTAGTGAGTGTCCTCACTCTGTATCTTCAGAAAAAGTCAACATTTCTTTATGTGAACCTCTTTAAACCCTGTAGGTTAGAACAAGAGGTATGACAATAAAAGTCAAATAGTTCAGCTGCATGAAAATACAGAGGATAACTGTTGTCCTTTGACACTAGTGAATTCCCTGTAAACTGTGGATATGTGTCTGGTGGTTCTTACAGGGGCATTCCAATGGCAGTGGAGAGGCTTTTAATGACAGCTTATCTTATGGAAAATATTCAGGCAAACACATCAGATTCATAAGGGGAATATCCATTTTCTTGGCTTTCAGGTTGCATGGATGGAGCCACAAACATTTAGAAAAAATAAAAACAAAAAAAACTTCACTTATTCTGTAATGGTATTTTCCTTTCTATTACAGCTTCAAAGATTAAATTTTCACTCATGTGGGGTTTGAAAAAATCTACTGTAGGAAATCTGATGGGAATGAATATAGATGATGGTGTTTTACAACTGATCCTGACATTACATTGAATTACTGTGGCATTTCAGAGTGTAAACCACGAGACTAAGATATATTTAAGTAGGAGACAACATTCGGTTCCTTCCGTGTTTGTTTTATTTTGAATCAGGGATTTGCTTTACGTGTGAATTTAGAGCATTTTTATTTTTAAGACTGGATTTATTCATACGAATCACTAAAATGTAGTTTGACAAAGTGCAGTTACTGTGCTTAGAAGAAAGGACTTTGGTTTGGCTTCTCAGAAGGGTAGAGTACTTCTGCTTCTCTGCAGCCTGTAGTACTTCTTGTCATACATTTTCCTTTTTTCTTACTTTCACTTTCTCCCACTCTCTCCAGTTTTGCTTTTCCAGCTCACTTTTCCCATTTTTCTTTTCAGCTTCTCATTCAACCTACCCAGTGCTACACTCTTGAGCCTGGTGGAGTAGGATGATGTAAAAGTCTCTACTAAAACCCTGCTCAGCAGCACTGACTGTTTATTGATCTTGTGTGCATGCTGCAAAGCTCTCTCAACCAGTGGTAGAAAGTAGAGACTTTTGTTCACTGGGGGATCTGACACTGAAGATTTTAAGTCGGCTGATTGACAAATTAGACAGTTCTATTCTTCCTTTTATCTCTAAGAAAATACAAGACATAAATACAAGAAAATACACAAGTAAAAATAGATGGTAAAATTAAACTGCTGGACTCCACATCTCTTATTTCATGTGGGTGGGGGGAAAGTGAAAATGAGGAGGGAAAAAAAATAAAAGGATAACAACCTTTTTTTAAAAAATCCTGGACATTAATCCCCGAAATCTTACTCATGAAAAATTAAATTTCAATAATTTTTTGAGCTGTATGTGAAGGTTTTGCATACAAACAAATGCAGCATGCCAAAGTGAAATTGAAATGCAAGTGCTCCTACCAAGTACCATCTGTTGCATGAAGTCATTCCAGACACCCTTAAAAATGCCTTCTGGTCTCTATTCTCAAGCATTCCTGTGACTGCTTATTAATCTGTCTGATTTTTCTAACTCACTTTTACATATTTCCTAAATGTTGGGGGATTGTTATTTCTTCAATTTAAACAATAAATTAAATTAAGGGACTGATTTCTCCTGTTCATTGCAGATGCTGATACATCAATGCAGAAGTCTGAATTACCATGGATCAGTTTCTTTCACAGGAAAGAAATGGCAAGCCTGGAGGTTGGTGATGCCACAGTGTCACAGCAGAACAGTAAGGGATTTCCCAAGTGTGTATGTTTGGCTTGCATTTTTTGTGTTATATTATCCAGTTGCTCTTACTTTCCACACAATTGCCTTAAAGTCCTTAAAAGTAGAAGAGAATGTGCTGGATTTAAAAAAATAAATAAATAAATAAAAAATCATGTTTCCAAATATTAAAAATGACCCTTCAGTTATTTTTTCACAAAACTCAAATTGCGGACTAAATGTAAATTAAGAAGATCCCTTTAAATTGCCTTTGAAGTTTTAAGAGTTGTCATTACTCTTCAGGAACATATTGAAGAACAGCAATTCAGACATATGGCAAAATAGCTGTCTGCTTTCCAAAACTCTCTTTATAAACATTCTCGAGAACTGCAATAGCTTTTAAAGTGCTTTAGAGAGCAATAGACGGAAAAATTGAACAGCTTGTCATTCATCAGTGGCCTGGACTGTGTTTTATATGGCAAAGTAATCACAATTGCTAGCAAGGCTACCATTAGTTGTAAACTGTAATGGCAACGATAAGACAAATGCAGTTGATTTAACTGACTCTTTCTCAGCTTTCTCATCAGTCATTTTTCCCCAAATCCTCCCAGTGTGTTGTTACTTCTTCCCACATAAATCTCTGTTCAATCCTGCCAACAACTCATCTCTCATTTTATGTTCCATCCTAAATCACACTTTTCTGATCAACAATTTTTTCTCTGTGTGGAATGATTCTGTTTGTGAAACTGTTGGAGATCTTGTCACTGTTCTGATTCAGGGTGGAAAAATTAATTGAGCTCTTTTAAATTCTTGGGGACAGAAAGACCATTCCCCTCACTGTCCTATCCAGTCATCACAGTGCAAGCTCTTATGTGGGGAAATGCTCACTGAATTGATTTTAACTATTGCTGGATGGGAGTCCTTACTCAAATTCACATGCATATATGTCCATGGGTCCTTCAACCTAAAAATTATACAAGACTTACCTTTTGTTTTCTCAATTTCTGATAAAGAAAAAGAGAACCTTTTTACTTTTATGGTAAAATTCTACTTATGAAAGAAATTTAAATGGGAATTCTTTTTAAAAAATGTTTGTTTCCACAGTTGCATGTATGTTCTCATTAATGTCAATAAGCAGGAATGCTCCATCATGGGGTATTACTTATCCAGTCAGAACATTTGTACAGCCTGCAGTTAAGACTCTACAAACACTGCTGGGTTTTATCAAGAAAGAAATGGACAGTTGCCCTGCTCACTGAAAAAGCCCCCAGACTTTGCCACCTCCCAGACTATCTTGGCACTGTGTGAGAGCACACTAGCCAGCATGGGCCAGGGAATGTGCTAACGTTTGACCAGCTTGCACCATCACGGGATAGTGGGCAGGTCTGGGCTCTAGTCACATTTCGTTTACCAGGACAGACGTAGTCTTTGTCCCCTCTTCAACAGAGGACACCCTGATACTGAAATGACTACCTGTTGGGCTGGAAGGGCTGGGATTATTGCACGAACAGTCCCGCATTGGGATGAGTGAAGTACAAGGAAAAGACTATATATACACAAATATTTATAGAGGAAGTTAGTAGTACACCCAGTTCAGGGCATGGACACAGATCCATCTGCAGATCCATCCCTCTGAGATGGGTTGTAGGTGCAGTTGCTGAGGAGAAGATGATAATTTGTGCAATTTTCTGAATCAGCAAGTATGATCCTGGCACTGTGGCAGGTTATATCTGAGGTCTGGCAAGAGTGGCAGATGGTTTAGGCTTGGGGAGTGGGCTATGGCAAGGGAGATGTCACAAGGCACAACCACAGATTAATGCAAATAAATTCAGAGACAAACAGAAACCCTAGTCCTTCCTCAAGTTCACAGGATTAAAACTCTCAATGAAGGGGAAGAGGAAGGTAAAAGTCTCTGGAAAAGGACAATTCAGCTAACAAAAAATCCCCTCTGAGTAGTACAAAATAAAGAAGTTCTCAAACTTAGTCTTTTTTACACACACTTATTTATATGCAAAATTATTTATAATTGCCCACCTAGACAGTACATTGCACCACTGACAAGTAGGAGGGAACAGAGACTGTGCCATAGTCATTGCTGCCCTTCAGAGGATACATCCTCCTGCCTAATGTGCTTACCTTCAGCACTTGTCTCAAACTCCAAAGGAATTTATAGAAAGTAGATTTTACTGCAATGTGGGTAGATGGTGAGACAGTAAATGCACTAAAAATAATTTAGGAAATATCTATGTCCAATTTCCAGATAATATAGTGAACTGAGTTTAAATTCAAAGTTTCATCCATATTCCTAGCCTAATAGTGCCTTCCTAATAAAAACAGCCACTACACTTCCCTTGCAATTAATTCCTCAGTTCTTCAGCTCTGTAGTATGAAGGTTTTCATCCTAACCCACTAACTATGATTAACTTTTTCTATCCTTATTGCAAACCTGTAGAAAGTACATTGTTCTTACAAGTTTATTTTCCCAATTATTTGATCCTGTCAATATATTCATTGATTCACTCTACTATTGTTTATTACTGTATTTCAAGTTTCTGATTGATTCTCCAAGCAAATCAAAATATTGTTAGTCTTTGTAGTTCAGTTCTTTGCTTATTACTCAGGTGATATATGCTTTAGCCTCCAACTGAAATGTAAGAGGTGAAAGGTATGTACCATGCAGTGGGCAGACCACTTGGACGCCCAGAGGTCCAGGCTAAGAGGTGCTTTAAGTGCCTGTGTGTGTAGAGTGTGAGCAAATGAAGCTCATGAGAGAATGAGTTTGAATGGGTAAAACCAACTCCTTTGACATTTTGTGAAAGAAATCACCTTCTCCTTCCTTGAGTTTTATTACACTAATCTCCTGCAGTGCAGGTTACAAGGCAGTGCCAGAAAAGCACTCACAGCTCCTACGGAGTGCCTCGCTAGTGCTGTCACACCAGCTCAGAAGTCAGTGTCTTCTGTGGATTTCAGTAACCATGAAATACAATACATGAACATACTATCTCAGACAACCTTGGGAGTGTCTCTTCCAGACACTGTTAAGGCTAATTACTTTAGCTGCTGTATCTTGTTGATGTGGCTACCCTGCTTTTTACTCCAGAGCAGACTTCAAAGCTCTCTTGGGTGAATCACACACCTGGCAGAGGCAAGTAGAAAGAACACAGGCATGACTGTAAGTGAAGAAATGCAGTCTGACTCATTACATTGTGTTTTCAGAAATAACCCCGAACATTGTTCTATAAAAATATGAAAAGTAATTAAATTAATTGAAGAATGAAATTGCATCAAATAAAAGTCCAGTCTTAGCTCCTGTCTGTGTCTAGAGCTTTTATGCCTTTATAGAATCACAGAATCATAGAATATGCTGAGTTGGAAGGGTCCCAGCAGGATCACAGAGTCAAACTCCTCACTCAGTGCAAGACACACCAAGAGTGACACCATGGACCCAAAGCATTGTCCAAACACTTCTTTGACTCTGTCAAGCTTGGTGCCATGACCACTTGCCTGGGGAGTCTGTTTCAGTGCCTAGCAACCCTCTGGGTAAAAAATCTTTTCCTAATATCCAACCTAAACCTCTCCAATTCAGTTTCAAGCCTTTCCCTTGGGTCCTTTACCTTCTCACCACAGAGAAGGGATCAGTACCTGCTCCTCCTCTTCCACATGTGAGGATGTTGAAAAACACAATGAGGTCTCCCCTCAGTCTCCTCTTCTCCAGGCTGAATAGACCAAGTGACCTCAGCTGCTCCTCATACAGCTTCCCCTCAAGGCCCTTCATCATCTTTGTTGCTGTCCTTTGAACACTCCCCAATAGCTCAATGCTTTTTTTATATTGTCGCACCCTAAACTGCCCCAGCACTCGAGGTGAGGCGGCCCCAGTGCAGAGCAGAGCAGGACAATCCCCTCCCTTGCCCAGCTGGCGATGCTGTGCCTGATGCCCCCCAGGACAGGGTTGGCCCTCCTAGCTGCCAGGGCATTGCTGGCTCATGTTCAACTTGCCATTGACCAGGACCCCCAGTCCCTTTCTGTGGAACTGCTCTCCAGCCCCTCATTCCCCAGTCTATATACACAACCTGGGTTGCTCTGTTGCACATGCAGAACCTGGTAACTGCCCTTGTTAAACTTACAATAATTGTGTGATAGAGAGAACTCTTGCCTGGCCAAAGTTCTGGATATGCTATTCATTAGCCCTTGTACAGCTGTGGTTATACATTCATTCCACTTCTATGCCTCCTTTTCACGCATTACTGGTTACCAATGTACTTCCACTAATATATTTACCTTCTTTCTTCTTCAGGAAGACAGTAGAGAACCTTTAGTTTTTCTTGTTCAAGACAGCTTTGTATAAAATAGACCCACATCTTGGGGTCTTGGTTGTGCCCTGCCAAAAAAACTTTCTGTCTTTGGACACTTTGGATTAAGAATGTGGTGGGAGCCAACCAATCCTGGGAATTGACTGCCCTCTCCTGGAAAGCAATGTGCATATTCAAAATACGAGATTTCAATTGCTACAAAGAAATTATACTAAAAATTAAGGAAAAATATCATCCATTTTAAATTAAATGAACCGTCTAGTAATTAGCCAAAGTGATAGCTTCTTCCCCCCTTTCAGTATGCTCTGTATTTCAGTGCATTCTACAACAAAAAAAAAAAAGATGAAGCACCCATTCAAAACACTCCCTTTTCTTGTGCAGCTGAATCTCACACCTCTTTCTAGATCTCATAAAGGTTGTATTTGTTCTGGGTCCTTTGTGCTCTCAACATTTTCACTGGCCTTGTGTAAAATTAGTGACCATACTTCCAGTTTTCTCTCAGGGACTCCCATAGGTTGTGAAGACATCCAGCTAAATTATGGGAGAGAGATTCTCCTTTGGCAGGCTTTGGGCTGTGAATGTCTTTTAGACAGCAATATGTGACTCTGGTAGTCTCAGTCCTCTGAAACTTTCCTAACAGCCATCATGGCAATTGCCAAGCATGAGGATTATTTTCCCTTCCAGAGGCTACGCAGGCAAAAGAATATAGTCAGCAAAGAACCCTTATGTTTTAGAAGTTTCTTATACTTGGCAATCAGCATTAAGCATGATTTTGTCAGGGTCAGGTTTGGTGGAAATGGAAGGGCCTTTTTCTTCAGTTTTGTGTATGGCAAATTTAGAACTGTTCCTGAGTCTCAGCACTGGAGGACACATGACGCAGTGGCAGATGAGGTGTCCAGCGCAAAGACTTCTCCATCAGGCAGGTGGAGGCAAGTCTTCAGCACTGTTGGTGACAAGCAATTACAGTGCAAAGCAGAAATTATGTCAGATCCTTAGTATCCACCTTGTACCAGTGTGTAAACATCAGAGGTAGGATTTAACTACCCAGAAATAGATGATTATGTTCATTTAGAAATCTTCAGGTTCTTGCTGGCAGAAAAGTTACAGGATATGGAGACCCTGTCCTTTCTCAAGCGGCAGCTGGAGCCCCCTCAGAATTCCCTAGGGAGTCTAAAATAGCATTAGATACTTTGCTTAAGCAAGTCACAGCCCAGCCGTAAATCTTCTGCCCTAATTGGAAATAATTTATATCACAGTGAGGCTTGCAAAAGTTGTCCCATTATCTGTCAAGATACATAAATAGGATTTATTCCTCCTTAATTTAAGACATGCAATGGAGGAAAACAAAGCTATAACACATTTGAGCCTTTGCCATGCCTTATAATACTAAAGAACCATCAGATCTCAGTATAGTTATTTTAATATTTTGTCTTGCATTGCCACATTCATTCTTGAGTAGCTCATTCCAATCACAGTTGTCCCTGTACACAAACAATACCACTCCCAGAATGCATCAAAAATGGCATTGCTTTTCTTTCTGAGAACATAATGAAGCATCATCTTTAAGAAGAAGACTGAAAAGCTGTCTAGAAATGTCAATACACCCTCTAGAAATGTCAATTTGTCAAAAAAAATCATCTGCATTCATAACCCCAGGAATAATTTTCACCCTGTGTTTAAGTAACTAGTAGTCTGGACTAGATTCAAATACCCTTTGCACAAGACTTTCATCCTCTGGATCTTCTCCTTGGAGAGCACAGGATCGTTAGAAATAATTTTTTTAACTTCTCACTGTTTGAGTGGTGAATTTTGCTATCTGTGATTTGCTTACATTAATTCCTTTTTTTAATTTATTTTTTGTTAATTTCCCTGTAGAGTCAAGAAAGATATCAAAAGCCAGCCTGACTCTTATTTTAATTCTTCAGCATTTGTTTTGTAAATTCCAATGCCAAATTTTTATTGCTTACAATGACATGTATGGACGGAAGCACACTGTTTCATCACAGCCCTAAAGCCAGGTTAGCTGTATAACATTATCAGTTAAAAGATTGCTGTTTTTTATCCAGTACCTCGCTTACTATTTCTGCTTCAAATCAGTAGGGCTGAAAAAGCTTTTGAGCACATGCTTTGTTTTTTCCCACACAGCATATTCTGTACAGATGAAAAAGAGGAATTGAATAGCTATTCCCTAAAAATACACGTAGGGGTTACAAGATTCATTATAATAAATGCACATTGGTAGAGTAGAAAGAGAATAATGGTGTAGGACAGATATTAATACCTAGCATGTTTTCAAAGAAAACAAAATCCTAACAGTTCTTACCATTTTGGCAAGAGCTAAGCAGATGTTATGTATCAGAGAGAACATTAGTGCAACAGTTCACTTTCTAGCTGAAAACCAAACTTGCAGTTTTTATCACTAAAGTATCCACTTAACACATGTAATATGCATTAGAAGATATACTCCAGAGACTTTCATTATCTTATTTGATTGGATAATACTGTATTTTCAGCATTCCTATTATTAGAAGAGTAACAGTAGTTCAACATGAATTTTGCAAGTGTCTTGACTTCTTTATCTCAAAAAGATGCAAGACTAAAAGTTCTCTTGTTGCTTGACTTACAAAGCTTTCAAACTCAAAGCATTAAGGCATTACAAAATTAAATATCTATATCACTCCCCTAAAAATATCACCACTCTTTCCTCTTAATCACTGTGCACTTAGTGTCTATGGTTTCACTCATGCTGTGCTTAATAATTTTAGATGTATGTAATGGAAACTGATAAAACTCTTAACTAGGTCCTTCCAAAACTTGCCTTGTTTCTATATTGATTTTCCCTGTCATTTTTACTAAAATGCTTATTCTGAATAACAAAGACTAACAGTGCATAGGTATTCCTTTTTACTTCTCATATAAAATCCTACAAAATGGGGAGCTAGAGAGAGGGGGGGGGAAAAACTCCGAACAACTCAAATAAACAAAAAGTACTTTGAAAGCCAGAAGAATCTGACAAAGCATGATTTACTTACCCAGGTAGTTTTTACTATCATTATTCACAATTCAGTAGAGAACTAGATTTGTTTAAGATTACTAATCTGATTTGGCTTTCTATTATTTTTTTTTCACTCTATTTTGTCTTCAGGGACAGTGCACTATAACAGCCTACATACTTCTCTCTTTTATACTGGTTTAGAAGGCATAGGTTGCACAACTTTATCATTTTTCGTCTATAGTCAGAAATATCTGACATGTCAGGTATTATACTAAGAATTCTATACCTTCCCCATAAAACTTTTCTCCATGGTAGGGGTAAGGATACCATCAGTAATTAGTTTTATTAATTAATTAATTACTTTATTAATTACAATTCGCTGCATTGTCAGTCTCACCCTGCCTGTGAACTAATATTTCATGGTTTTAAATGTGAAACATACAGATATTTTTAATAATTATTTTCAAAAGTTTCTGGTGGCTTTTGATGTAATCAGACTGGTTATCAATCAAACTGGTTGATAGGTTACTCTACCTATAAATCTTAGACCATGTTCTTAGACCACCATTACAGCATGAACAAGCAAATAAAAACCCTTCACCACCTTTATCTGCAAGGGGTGGAACCCTGAGAATCAAAGGATTCTCATTCCTCAAAATGATTCCCACATCTTCAGAAGATAACTGAAGGGATAGACTTTTGCACCTTAATGGTTCTCATTTAGTTAAGGTGACAAAAGTACTCAAAAGCAGTAGTTAAGGAAGAGTTCGTAGGAATGCAGACACTGAATGCGCCCTGCCCAGCATAAGCTGCACACTTCGTACGTTCTTTACCCCAAAGCCCTGTTTTCATGGATGTCTTTACTGATGTTGGGTATCTAAGCCTTCTAAAGAAGATCTGGCCATAGCATACCTATGACTTTTTGCTTCAGAGGTACAGAGATAAATTGCTAATCTGACCACTAAAAGTGTGTACCAGAAAAATGCATGAAAAAGCCCAGTTTTTGCTCAGTGTGAGGAACAATTTGTTGAACAAGCCTCACAGCCAAGCTGTTGAATTTTAAATAGTGTTCTGATCCAGCTGCACACTCTATTTGCCAGACATATTATCACAGCAATACCAAATACCCTTGACAGCGAACAAAAGCCTAGATGCTGCTTTAGTAGGAACCCTCTTTTCTCTCTTCTTTTAGCAATAGGTAAGGTCGTCGAAATAAAAGGTATTTTTCAAATGTAAGCAACAGTTTATCTCCTTGTGAAAAGGGCGATTAAAGCTAATATGTTTTCTGGAAGGATTCCCAAGACGGACAGCTAAATTCATTTCTAGTTTGCCAGATCAAGTGGCTTGTTTTGCATTGTTAATGTGAAGCCTGGCTGCAGAATAGAAATCACATTTGCACAATGTCTGTGAACATCAAGGCCTCTTTCCCAGGGTACCTAAATATGCATTGAATTTGCAAATGTTGGGCTAAATCTTTGAAAGGCATTTGCAAGTCCCTAAATCTGCAGGTTTTGCAGATGAATTGAGGGGCTGCACTGCTTTCTTTATCATTTCCTGAGCACTCTGTCCCTGGATGTGTTCCCATACATGGAGGTTTGATTGTAGGGGAAGAGGAAAGGAAAACATCTTCTGTAACTGACCAGAGGGACATTTTCTGGACCTGTCCTACCTTTAGGTAGATAGGTCTCTCTTCCCTCTCACAACAGGCAGCCAATTTAGACTCCTTTTTACACAAATACCTCCTCCTAGTGTCTCTAGCCAAGAAGTAACAGAGCTAAAGATTGCATTGTTTCAGTCTGTTCTGTGAAAAAAGCACAGTGTCTCAAGAAATAAATCTGCATAATCTAGAGTCTAAAACTCCAGAAGTAGAGGAGAAGCAAGAGGACAACCTGGGCAGCAGCTGCACAGAGGACAGAGGATCGTGGTGTTTAGAAGCTGTTTGCTAACTCATCAGGGAAGAACGTGGCATGATCTTACATCAGAAAAGGGAAGAGTATAAAAATAGTTCATTACAGCATGGATTGGCCAGCATGTCATAATATAAAGGCCACTAGCTTCTGCTGTAGGAATTTAATGTCAAATAAAGTTGTTTCCAACGAAAATAAGGCTGCTATTAAAAGGGACTGTATACAAAAGCATATATTCTAGAGTGGTTTTAAAGGTGAAATAGTTTCAGCTCTTGTGATTTCCTAAAAACTCATTCTTTACAGGAAAGAGAATACTAAATTCTTTTTATCATTATTTTTCTAGGAAGTCCAGTTGCCAACAACACAAGCTAAGTTTCGGATTTGCTGGAGAGCAGAAGCTGAAGATGTTGGAGATCCCTTAACTCTTAGTTACAACTGGACAAACAGTACATTGTCTTCATTTTGCCAGACAACATTAGCTCCTACCTCTGCTCTGAGCTGACTGCTGACAGTTCATTTAAATTAAATGTATGTTGCCATCATACTTGTTTGGTATTTATTTTATGCTAGTGAATCTCAGTCACTGACAAGTGACCCGTGACAGCACATGCCGCTGATCACTACCACATCTCTCAGGGAGAAAGGAGAGTTTTGGGTGGGAAGTATTCTTCTCAGAGGAGAAGGAACAAGATTTCCCTCACAGGGAAGCTTAGTTTAGGACAGAAAAATTAATTGCAACACAATACCTGAGAAATATGAAAGAAACAAAGTGAATGTAGAGCTATGTAGTCTACACATTGTGCATGTAAAATATTGTCCAACATTGTAGCTTGCTTTGCTCTTATGGTCAGTTTTGACATTTGCTTGAAACCAAATAAAACATGTACTAATAGATGTCATAGCAGATTTTTATCTCTTTGCTCAGTGAAATGTCTCCACAAAACAAGTAAGTTTTTCCCGAGGGCTGTAAGAGGCAATTGCGCCACTTTCCCTTGTGCCAGTCCAGCTCCCTGCCCAGCACCATGCAGGAAAATCACAGTAGACGTAAGCACGGAAAAAATCAGGAGAAAAGGTCCTTGTTGGTGATGCATTTGTTCATCTGTGGAAGCAAAGAAAAGAGGTAGTTAGGTGTCCTAAACTTTCAGTTTCTCCACTGAATGAAACTGCATTTGCAGATTTTTCTCTACAGAAATGCCTCTGACCTTGGACTCTTTCCCACTGAGCTGGACAGCAGCTCGGTCTAGGGAGAGGCGTAGAGGAGAGCGATATCTGAGTAATGGTATGGGTGCAAGATGGAGAGAAATAAGCTCCTGTTTCCTTGTCGCTGTCAAGCACCACAAGCCCTGGCTGTCCCTGTTCAGGCACACAGGGCTCCCCCATGGCTCAGGACACTGTGTCAGCCGCTGGCTGGCACACGGTGCTGCAGCAGGGCTGGTCTCCAGCTTTGCTGGGATAAGGGGCAGCATGGCTGGAACAACCGGAGCACAAGTGAAGGAGTAGAGGCTGGGGCCACATGTCACAGGAGGGGCCACAAGAGTGTCGTTCTGTAGAGGGCTATGAGACACAGCAGTCATCACATTAATGTCAGCTCAGATGTTTGTTCTCAAACAGCTTTTGGAGTCACTACCATCATATGCCTGCTTGCTTTAGGAACGCTGATATTTATCATTAATATGAAACAAATATGTATCATTTATATGAATATGAATTGTGTATTATTTATGTGTGTTTTACTTGAGGTGCACTGAATATTGTTCAAACTCAGTATTGCATCCAGTTGTCTGAATGCACCTCAAAAAAGACAGCCATTATATCTGCTATATTATGTAAACCTAACCCATCCATGCAGAGGAACTAGTAGGAACTATGAGGCTTATACTATTCTGGGTTATTTTTTGCAATTCTGTTATTTGGTGCCTTGCTAATTTCCCACATACTGTAAGATGTGAAAGAGCAATACTAAGGCAAAAACCTCTGGGTTAGACATAGGAAAGCCTTAACAGTAAGCATAGCTCTTACCTGCTTTCCTGAGAATGGTATCCTGGCAGGTTTTTAAGCTGTGGTTGTTCATGAAGCAGTCAAGAAGGACATGGTAGAGCTGATTCTGTTTGAGGGAAGGGAGACTGATTAGGTGCCTTCTGGGGACTCATTTCCACTTCAGTTGGTATAGAAAAGGGCACTATATTTCAAATTAAAGTTTCAGATGTTGGTATCCACATGCAGTGGAAAAAAATATGGGAACAGTTGCAGGAGGAAATAAGCTCTAGGCCTGTGCCTCAAACCTTCCTCAAAGGTGGAAAGCTTTAGAGATCTTCAGTTTTGGAAGGAAGGCCTGGACAACCAGCTGTTGATGACTATGGACAATGGCATCATTCCTCTGAGAACACTCTATGAGAATAGTCAGTCCTTTGGGTGGTTGTCATTCATAGACCAATAGTCAGTGTCATATAGACTAAAGTGAGTATCAGTCTCTTATTTCGCAAGGTCATTTAAGTCAAGATGATTTTCTGAAGCTTTTTGTTATCTGGGAATTTGTAATCCAGCTATTCGAAGTAAAGAACTTCCAGCAAAGCAGGGAGTATGCTGGTAGTGCCTGTGGCACTGGTGCTGAGAAGCTGAGTGTATGAGAGCCTGAGGCAGGAAAGCAGCTGCTGGGTGGGAGCCAGAGCCCAGCTTGGCGGATACCAGCAGGACACAAACTCTCCCTCATCAGCTGCAGAACTGGCAGAGGCCAGGGATCAGGCCTAAACAAGTCCGACTTGCATTTCTCATCACAGCTGGGAGGCACTCCAGCTGAAAACAGCAGAGCTGTCAAGGTGAGGCACTGCAGAAGTTCCAATTACGTTGTGAAAAGCAGGGGCAAACCAACTGTGCTTCGTGTGCCCCTGGGCGGGGGAAGCTGTCACTTGAATGAAGGGATGTTGCTTCTAGGCTCATACGGGAGATGCCTTGAGAAAGGAGATTTCTGTGTGTTCCCAGAGTGATTTGGAAGAGATTTTTCTTCTTTCTTTGAAGAGAGTTATTCTGATCAGTCAGTGTTCCTTGCGCAAGGATTCAGTGTGCTGTACTTTTCCCAAAGGAAACCAAAGTGCTGTAAGAGATGACCCAGAGCACTGCACTGCAGCCTGCCAGCTGAGCAGGGCACATAGATGTAACCAAGGTGGGTAATTGGGCACAGTGCTGCAGGAACCTGAGTATTTCAAAAATCATGAATTCAAGAATAATCTCAGTTGGATCACAAGGATCATTGAGCCCACTTCTTAAGGGAATGGGTCTGGAGTTCCTGGAAAGACATTTCCTCTTTTCATGTCTATGAGCTGTGAGAGTATATCTGAAGAGAAGGAAGGCAGAAGGTGCAAAAGCCATTCTACAGAGAAAGAAGGATTATTGCTGATGGTTTATGGGGAGTTGCACTATAGCTGTGTTGAGGAATTGCTTAGGTGTCACAAAACTAATGCACAGAATGAGAAGAAAAACGCAACAAAAAGGATTATTGAGTTCAGCCATCGTGACATAAGAACATGAGCAGATCTAAAATGTTTGTCAGATGTTTATCAAACCTATTTCTGAAGCTTCCAGATGTGAAGATCCACCAACATCCCCGAGCAAAATTTCAGGTCCTGCCTAAGCCTCCTTTTCTCCCAGTTAAACACCCCCAGCTCCCTCAGCTGCTCTGAACAGGACTTGTGTCCCAGACCTTTCACCAGCTCCAGTGCCCATCTCTGGACTTCTTCCAGAGCCTCAATGTCCTTGTAGTGAGGGACCCAGAACTGAACACAGGACTTGAGGAATGACCTCACCAGTGCCAAGTACAGGGTGATTAAAACTTATACAAAGCCTGTCTAAAAGCCCTCTGATTCCGCTGATGGAATTTAGTGAACCAGTGGCTGGAAGTAGCTCCGTGATTCACTCACAAGTCTTCTGTTCAACTCTTAAAGAAAATACACACTCCAAGACAGTGCAGCAGAGCTGCATGATGTTCTCCAGCAAAAGTACAGAATGAGCAAGCATGTACAAATCTCTCTTTCTCCAAGTTGAAAGCCTAATGAAAGTATTTTATAGTTTGATACTGGACATTAAAATCCTTTTCTTGTTTGTTTGTTTTCATTACTGTGCAGTTCTTTATCTGTATTTTTCCAAATTAATTTAAGAAAATTATTTTGAATTTATTCTCACTTATTTGTTTTATCCATATTTATTTTTCTTTTCAATTGAGTCATTTCTTCTCTTTCTAATTTTCCTAATTTTGATGAAACCTGTGCTATTTCTCACAAAATTGTGAGTGCTTTTTTTTGCTTCTAAGAGGTGTCTCTATTTTTCACTGAGTCATAACCTTTTTTATGTTTTCAGTACCTTACAGTGATAATATTGCATTTGGCTTTTTTACCCTCCCTCTTTCTCATTCTGTTTTTAATCTGCATTTCACACTTGCATGCTGTCTTTCCTACGTGGAGTATTGCATTGAGAAAATATAGCTTCTGAACCTATTTGCATAAGTTCAAACCAAACAACTTGAAACCTGTTGTATTGAGGCAGGAAAGAAAAGCAGAAACTGAGAAAGAAAAGAGAAGAATATTTGCATACAACAAATTTCCTGATAAGCTAGTGCTGTGATATGAGGCAGCTTGTGCACAAGCATCACCTGACAACGTACCCTGAGCGTGGACTGACACCTTTTTTCATGCTGTCAACCCATTTTTTCCAAAACCTATCGTCTGCTGCACCCTTCCGGACACAGTCAGCACAGCATGTTCTCCAGAAAATCGCACACAAGATAAAGTGGGATTACAGCATAGTTTTCATCAGCAAAGATGTGATTTTATTTGTTGCTAGTAGAACATGGGCATAAGAATCTCTCTGCTTTTGATTGTTCTAAGATTTAAATTAAATCCAAGAGAAAAGACGTTTCCATGCTATTTTCTAGCAGATCTAGAGTGGTTTCAGACTTCTGCGTCTGTAGTCTGTGGCATTTGCTGTCAGAGGACAGAGCAGGTAATGCTGTCAATGATAGAAAAAGCGAGGCTTGGCTCCCCATGCTTCATATCCCTGCTCATCATGTCCTCCTGCATCTCTTGGTGACCCCACCTCTCTGCTGTAGTAAACCAGGAGATCCTCAAGTCCTGCCTGCCCTTCTACCCGCCGCCCCGAAACAGTCCTGTAGTCCTGCTTCTTCACAGTCATGCCCCCAAAACGTCTCTGTGAGTTACTCCTGGCTTCCCCGAGACACGCTGTCTCTTCCACAGCCATGTGTGGAAGAGGATGCTGCTTGGAGGGTACAGACCTGCTGACCAGCCCAGCAGAAATGAGCGGTGTTTGCTTCCACCATGAGTGCCTTTGTGGAAAGCAAATTTTGGGTTCTTTTCTCTGGGCAGCCACTGATTTTCTGAAGCCTTGAAGGAATATCCCTCTGCCAGGTATGGTAGAGGTTGAACGATCTGCTCAAACAGTGACTGTGGAGGTTGGGATGCAGATGAGCTGTGGATGTGTTGGCACAGAGACACAACTCACCACTAAACAGTTTCCAAGACCAAACACTTGTTTTCCTGCTGGTGTCGCTCCTGCCTATTCTGACTACAGCTCACACACTGGCCAGCCCCTGAGAGCCCTCTGCACTGTCTCACAGCTGCGGCAAAAGGGCCACTTCCCCACTGCCTCCTCAGCAGCCCAGGGTGCATTTCCCACTCTCTGCTCATCGATGCTCACAGGGATGTGGCTGTCTCACATGGCCTTTCCAGACCACCATTCTCCCAGCATAGAGGGGAATATGGAGGATTCCCACCTTCCTCCTGTCATTCTCATCTGCCCTCCCAATCTCAGCTAAAGGCTACACAGACTGGGCAGGCAAGGCAGTTGAAACTCCCGAAGGCTGGGAATGCCTGGTTTGCCTTAGCTGCGCCCCTTGGGGCTGACAGACATGACAGACATTGCTGGAATGCATGGGGCACCCTGCATATACCCTGAGGTCTGGGCAGACTTGAGATATCAGCGGCTTCTCCTGGAGGTCACAGGCACATCATGCACAAAAGCAAAGTGAATGCTGCCTTCCAAGTCATGAACAACAAAAACTAAACCAGAAATGGAAAAAAGCTGAGGGAAGTAATTTTCTTTCTTCCAGAAAGTGCATCGGAGTTTGTTAAAAACTATTCTGATACAGATTTAGCATTATAAGGTCTGTTTTGGGGGATTCACTTACACATAAGCATAAATCAGAAGCAGTTCCAACCTAAAGCAATGCAAGTCTGTGACTGAAAATACTATTGGGGCCTAAAGCTGAATATCCAGGACTACATAGAATTAGATGTGTGGATTGTGTCTTTTGCCATACCTTCCAGCACTATGATCCCCATCTTTACCTTGGCAAACTGATACCAAGCAATCTGAGAAAAAAAAATAAAATAAAAAACATGTCCTACAAAAGAAGAAAGTGCGTTCACATTTCCCAGTATCGAGCAGAAATTATTGAGCCTGATTTGGTAATCCATCCAATTCAAGGTTGTTTTAACAGCCACACCACAGCAAGGGGGGCACAGCACAGGAGAATGATTAACTTAATCCTCCTGCCTTGTTTGTTTGATGCTGCCTCACTCCAGTGCAAGTCAATAAAACTTTGTGCACCAACACACACAACTTCCAACACCCGCCAGCTGGGCCAAAATGGGGATTAGCAAAGCTGCCTTTCTCTTTCTGTTCTTGCTCAGCTCAGGTAAGAGTCCTTTGCCTTCTGCTTGCCTAGGTGAGACTGGGGCCAAATGCTTGCAAGTTCCATGCCGTGAAGGCAGGTCCCTAAATCAATGTGTCATCCATTTGCTGGACAATGATGGATTTGGGCCTTGCTGGTCAGAAGGAGCTGCAGTTGAACAAAGCAAAACCTGTGGTTGCTCCAGGGTTGTGTTCATCAGTGACACCAGGAGAGCAGCAGGCTTGGTGTCTGCATGGGCAGCTAATGACTGCCAGCAAACATTTCCCACATCCAGAGATGGGGGCACCCTTGGGAAACAGCTTGTACAAAACCCATAGCAGTCAGTGAGAAGTTATCTCTAAAATTAGAGATAGGCTTTGGAACAAATGCTAAAGGTGAAGCTGTGTTTACTTGCCAAGCATTGTTAAGCACAGTGATACTGATTTTTATCCCTTATGATAGGAGTTTAAAAGTTTTGAAATTAAATATTTTAAACAAATGAAAAATTAACAAATTCCTTTATATTCCAGCAATTTCACATTTTCTGTTGTCAAACACTTACAATAAAACGTTCTCTCTTGTCTTCCTGAGAGCAGTAGGTAGAAATTTCCTCTTCAGTAACTTAGATCACCTTTTCCAGGAATATGTCCAGAATTCTTTTTTTACAACTCCAAGAGAAGATAGGTGTTCTGCTAGTGGTAATATATGAACTCCAAGCTTATCTACAAATTATGTAAATAAATATTCCATGTGTAGTGTACATTTCAATCAGATTTCAATCAGATACCATACTCTCTTGTACTTTGAAATTAAATACAATTGCATGGCACTTACATGACTTTTTAAAAGTACTGTTATATACATATCAGTATGGTTTTTATGAGTTTTTAATAGTTTAGACACTTAAGGTCAGAATAACAGGGACATATCATTGTATGATTGTGCCAGGTTATAAAAGACAACTGATAAAGTGAGGGTTTTATTCATTCATTATTATCAGCTCTAGCTGACTTGCTTGAAAGTGATGGTCCAAAACTGCCTTAAAATCAATTTTTATGTCTTTGGGATTAGTACTAGTCAAATCTGGAAAGATGCATATGTAAAAGAAGAAATTAGTTTGTTCACATATATTTGAATATTCTGTTCAATTATCATGTGCAATGTCTGGGTTTATAAAGATTTTAGTCAGACTAATACATTCCCTGATGCATTTTAAATATATTATATTCTGTTCTTAAGTTTACATTTTGCAGCATTTTTCATGCAACCAGCATCACCTTTTCTATTATCTAAGCTTCTGCCAATCTGTGTTGCCTTTTAGCTTATGCATGTCATCCAAAATCCCATGTATTCATTCTGAAGCAAACTGTAATAAATATCTTTTTTATTTTTTTCTTATAGTCACTGAAAAGAAATTGTATCCAAAGTAGATCTCCTTGAAGAAACATAGAGCTTTAAGATGAGTCAATAAAGTTTGAAAAGGAGCATTTTCCTGTTCTAGCCTTCAGTTAACTTAGGAAAAAACTCAGGAGAGGAAGCACTTGTTTACTGACTCCATCGGGAGCACTCAGTAGGCTAAGCTAATGGTGCTCCACATAGTACTGCCATAACACTAGGATTAGATATGGGAAGCCTCAGTGTCAGGCATTTCTTAAGACATGCGAGGTGTACAGCATTGAGCCAACTCTGCAAAGAGACACAGAAAATGCCCTCAGGGAATTAATCATCTTACTTTCATTAGTGGCCCAAATACCTTTTATTTTGTACGAATGTGTGTCATACGGAGGTAGGTGATGAATGACCCATATGTCATGGGAATTAATAACACTGGAGTGATGTTGCAGTGAATTCAGCCTAATATGAGTGCATAAATGAAAGATTCACAACATTACGTGTGAGAATGTGGTACAAAATTACAAACTTCCTCCATCTGTCAATAATAATCTAGACTGAAAAAATGAAATAATTAAACTGTATCACTTGTGTAACCTTGTAACCTGATGCTGGAGATGGGAATAAGCTCTTGTAGAAATTCAGAACAGAAACATGGAATCTCTATAGACATAAAAACGATCAATTAGATGGCAAATTCCATTGCAGGCAACAGTATTTTAGAGGTGTGTTAAATGTATTAGCAGGTACATTGTATAAATCTTATGCATATGTAGCTTTCAGATAGAACAATACTAATTGATTTACTAATTTAAGCTCTTGGGTTAATTTGTTGTAACAGAGATGTAACCTGAGAACTTCATTACTAAGTCTGTTCAACCCATTACAATAAAACAATGATGGCCATTGTAAAAGGCTATACAGTAACTTTATGGCTGAGGTTTCTTGCTCTAGGGCAAGATATCTTGTGACAAACAACTAGGCTGTCAAAACTGTAGGGATTCCACAATCCACATGACAGGTCATAATCATGCATCCACCTAATAATTTATGATTCTTTGAAATTTTGACATAGGTATCACTTCCATTCATCTTTCTCTGGTGTTGACACCACTTAGTCCCTCTCTCTGTTCCACCTCATCCTTGTTTCACATTTCTTGCTTTTATCTTCAATCTCATGCATAACTCTAGTCAGAACTGCCTCCATGTCTTTCTTTTGCTGGCTTTTTTCCCATGACATTGCAGTCATTCAGCGTGATTGTGTCAGGAAACAGAAATTACCTCAGAGTTTATCATCTTTTACCCAGAATTACACAAAATAAAATGTGTCTTCATCTGTCCGAGCTACACGGAAAATGGGACTGAAATCCACATATCTATTTACCTACAGAACTCTCATTTGTAACATCTGGTTCCTTTCTTTCCCTTCCAGTGAAAGGAGACATACTGGATGACTATTTAAGAACAGATGGTGTTTGGCTTCTTACTCGAAATAAACAGTTTTACAAAACAAATAATGAAAAAGAATGTGCGGAGAAATGTGAAGCAGAAAGAAACTTTACCTGCAGGTAATTTCTGTAGTTTTATAACTGTGCCATAGTGGGTGTCTGCGTATCAATGATATGTTCCTACTGTTACTCAGAGCCAACATCCCCATTCAGCTGCAGCTCTGCCTACAGCAGTGGCTCCCATGCCTGTGCCTTTAGCCTGTGACTTGTCAGCACCATAATTTACCACAAGATCAAGTAAAGAGTGGATTTACAATGCACTTCTCATTTTATAGTAAACATCCACATTTCCATTTTTATCCAACATTACATGGAGAACTGCTTAAGCCTCTTTAGCTGGATGCTGCCTTGTTTCACAAAAGGAGAGTGCAAGGTTTCTAACTCATTGTAGGGACAGACACTAACGTCAGCAGCTAGAATGCTGTTGATAATGTTTTGCCAATGCAGTTCCAGTTCCCCACACAACTACTTATTCACTGAGTCATATATCCTGAATAAGTGAGCCACTCAAGAGTAGTAGATAACGTTAACCTCTTACTCAGTGTCTAAAATATTAAGTGCAGTATGTGAAAGATAAAAATGAATACCAGACAGTGCTACCAAATTAATAATTTATAGGAAAAAAGGTATGAGTTGAATAATTTTAATTGAATTTAAAATATTGCTTCCTATGTCAATATTGCTTCCTTCTTAATTTCAACAGGGCTTTCCTATTCACCAGGAAAAAGCTACAGTGTTTAACACTGGCTGAAAATGCTAAAATGACGGTGATGTTCACCAGCACGGATGCACTTCTTTATGAGAAGAGAAGTATGTGTTCAGTAAGATGCTACATATTTACTCATAAAGCCTATTCTAATGGCATCCTTCTGTTCTCTGCTGCAGTGCTGGAGCAAATTCCTGTATAGGGCAAAAAACTAGTAGAGAATTGGGGGTCAAAGAGGAAGTAGCCACGTTACTAAAAATGCTGTTCAAGAAGGATCAAATACCAAGGCCTGGATCCATGGTGGTCTCCATGTGCCATTTGAACTGGGAAGTTACTTGTGTTCCTGCCAGACCCATTTATACAGCCTTCACCTCCTCTCCCCGGGTGTCAGATGTGTCCAGCTTTATTATTTAGACAAGCTAAAATAATTTAGGAGGAACCTGGCAACATCAGAAAGTCCATGGCTATTGACCAGAGGTGGACGTGCTGGCACCTGGGTCTCAGTGTTGAAACAGCAGTGACTAAGCTTTTGGTGGCTCCAGAAGCACCTTGGCAAACAAGGTGGCAGCTTCCTTTTAGCAAGACACACAGCACAGACATTTTCAGTCCCAGTGACACACTGTGATGGCAGCAACTATTGCAAGGTGTTCCAGCAATGCTCAGATTTTCCTATCCAATTGGTCCCCTGACCTTGCTTGAACATTTCCTTTTTTTTTTTTTCCCCGAGATTTGGGGAGATTCTTCTTGTGCCGGCAAGAAAGGGGAAAAGGAAGGGGAAATCAAGATCACTCCCCTCAATAACTGGAGATTTTTCAGTGTCTGTTGCCAATAAAAGAGCCATCGACATGATTTGCATTCTCTCTGCCTTGGAATCCAACTAGAAAAATACCTGGGAGAGTCTGAGGTTAAGATGAATCAAAGTTTTGGGGGCCACTTATTGTACAAGAGTATTTTTTTCACCCACACTGCAAATGTGTTTATGTCCTTTCAAACAATCTCCAGCTGCTGGTGAAGACATTTTTATTTATCCCAGTATTATGATAATATAAGGTTGCATTTTCTGCATGTCATAAACAACTGTAACTTGATATAGCTATTCTCTTGATTTTATTAGCTTTACAGCAATGCTTCAGAAGTTTTTCTCTTTAGATGTCTAGAAGTTGTACATCATTTCTTTTAAAATACATTATAGAATCATGTTTGCACGCACAAGAAGTTCAAAACATGAGTAAAACATGTCTCATCATGTACAGATGAGCTTCTGTAATACCTGCAGATTTTCACTTCCAAGAACTGAATGTTGTAATACCATTGAATTAATGAATTTGATTCCATTTCAGTTTATCTTCTAGAGTGTAAAAGAGGGATTGGGATGGACTACAGAGGAACACAAGCCAAGACTCAGAAGGGTATTCCATGCCAAAAGTGGGCAGAAAAAATACCCCACAAACCAAAGTATGTCCTTATTTACGTTTCTTTGTGTTGTTCTGAACTTCTTCCAAGCTTCCTCATCTTTGTATATATAAACAGATTTATGGTGCAAGTGATCAAAGCCTGCTGTCAGGTGACTTTTTAAGGCAGCTTTATCTTCATCTGTCTTGTTACTTTTGACGCTACTGCCAGAGAACTGGAATGATCTAGATAAGAAAAGGATGCATTGTCAGCTAGAGAAGTTGTGTCTAAATGTGAGGTGTCTTAAGCAGATGAAATGCTCTTTCTCTCAACATGATGAAGATTTTGCTATTGGTGACAGTGGGGTCATAATTGCTCTGCTTTCTATAAGGTGATATCTGTCCAGCTCTATGGCCCCCTGCCTGCCATACAGTCAAAAAAAACCAACCAAACAAACAAACAAAAAAACTGATTAGATCAGCTGGATGCACCTATTAAAGACAGCAATTGTCCTTTGAGACTATCATCATCCTTACAGTCTGTAAACACACTCTTTATTGGCAGCGGGGACCTAGGGAGAAAGCTAGTATTGGAATGTTTTATTCAGTTTTCATTTATGGGGAATCTGTTTCTTTCATTTTTACTGTGAATAAATGAATAAAATTCACAGCTAGCTGAGCAAGTTGGACATTTCCCTTCTACTCCGCTAAAGTACGGGAATTAAAATAGAATTTTAATATTATTACAGTTATACACCTGAAAAATACCCCAGTGCAGGGTTGGAGGAAAACTACTGCAGAAATCCTGATGATGATGACAAGGGACCCTGGTGTTACACAACAGATCCTGCTAGGAGATTTGACTACTGTAACATCTCAGAGTGTGAGGACCAGGTCACACACAGTGGAGAAGGTATATTTACTTTTCAGAGAAGGGATGTTCAAGTAGGTAATATTATTCCTGCTACTTTTTGGTGCTTTATTTTTACAGGTTGTTTTCAAATTAGAATTTAAATAAAGCTGAACTTAAGAAGTTCTCAACACATAGGTTGTTTCCATAATTGGCTTGAGTTTCAAAGTTATTTTGTAAATATGGAAGAACTAAAATTTTTTAATCATTTTCTGATATTATTTGCTTTGTCTTCGTCTATCTTGTTACTTTTGATTCTACTGGCAGAGAACTGCAATAATCTGGATAAGGAATATAGTGCTCTTACCCCAGTAATTTATTTAATGTTAACAAGAGTAAAGGTTGACTCAAGTGCTGCGTTACACACTGAACTCCCATTGCTAACAGTACATATAGATACATGACAAATTCCTCCCTCCAAATGAAACATATTCCTAAAGCATCATTAATTTGGCCAGGCTGTAATGCATGGTATTCTGAATTCCTTTCACTGTCAGCTGGAGCAAACCCCACTTTTCCTTTCAGCGTAGTCTCCCACAAATAGGCAGGTGCATTCCTTGCTTTGTTTTCCTTCTACCTAGGACCCACAGGGGAGTGCATGCAGTGTAATGGTGAGGATTACCACGGAGAAGTTTCAAGAACAGAGTCTGGACTTGAGTGCCAGCACTGGGATGTCCAAGAGCCTCACATGCATGGATTTACCAAGAGACAGTGAGTGATGCTCAGCACTGAATTCATTCCCACAGAACCTGGGACACCCTGCCTGCAGACAGCCTCATTGCTACATCTGGCCATAGCTGATTCACTCTTTCATTTTCAATGTGCAGCTATCCGGAGAAGGATCTGAAGATGAATTATTGCCGCAATCCTGATGGTGAACTTCGGCCCTGGTGTTTCACTACCAGCCCGAAAAAACGCTGGGAATATTGCAACATTCCTCGTTGCTGTGAGTGATTTCCTGACATCACTCCAGAGGGTAGCTCTTCCCATTAAAATTACACAGGGAGGGGAAAGACAGGAAACTACAGTTCTGAGTAACCTAAAGTTACCTTTGTAAAGCAGAGGAAGTGCACATTAATAAGCAGAATTATTCACTAAATTTCTGTTATGTAAAATCATGTATGGTCAGTGAGGATGCAGGTGTCACAAAGTGCAATAAGGCCAAAGATGACACCGGAAACTAAAATTTGCCTTTAACCACTTTATTTTTCAACTTCCCTGGGAGGCAGGACGGTCAGGTTAAAGCAGGTGATAGTTTCCTGTTGATCTGCTAACTCACAAAAATCATCTAAATTGCCATGTGGCCATACTGTGATATTTTACCTGGGTCTGGTCAGCACCACCAGCCCTGCCTTTTTCTTAGCAAGGGATGAATCCTGAGAAACAAGTTCAGGACTCAGGAGAGAAACCTGATTTATCAGTGGGCTAGCTTAACCTGTTAAACTGAGCGCACTAAATCTGGATATTTCCAAGGCACTGAATTAAGAGATAACATTGCCAATTGTAGAAGTGGATTGCACTTCAAGAAATAGATTTTTAAAGTGTATTTTTTCTCTCTAGAGCTTACTTTCTTATGCATCTGCACTTGCCAGTACTCTAAGCAGTGGTGTGTGTTTGCTAGATGTAGTTCTCCTCAGCATGCTTAACTACAGATGGCAGAATAGCTATTTATAGGCTTCTGTATTATAAATTGTGACAGTTTCCATAGCATTTCCATCCTGTGCTTAAAACTTAAAGTTTAAGGAACATACCACCATTTTAGGGTCATACTCATGTCCTTGGGAAATTCCTTATATTATAGGTATGCACGGTAAATTCGTTTCCCATTTGCCCTCTGCAGGTTCTATGCCTCTGATCATTACTCTTATTTTCTTTGCTGTTCCCCACATAGCAGACCATTGCACTTTCATTCTTTTTTCACTAATCCTTCTGCCCCTCTTTCCCAATACACTGACTCCAGAGGCTGCTTTGCTTTCTCTCACAATTTCTTCTTGGCCCTTTCTGTCCTTCCACACTACCTGTGTGTATTATATTACTGTACTCCATTTCACTTGGGTTTACAAGACTGTACAGGACTACTTACTGTCTTTCCTGTTCTGGTCTCAGGGGACTGCAGGCACAGGGTCTGGCTCGACCCAGCAAACTTATTTACTGCCTGCTGTAAAAGGGCAGACACAGGATATCCATCTGGCAGTCTGGAGGCTCATAAAAATGTACTCTTTGATTTTGACATGGCTTTTAACCAATGTAAACTCTGTTGAAAGAAAAAAAAAAAGAAAAAAATGCATCTTCAACATTATAGAAACAAAGGGGTTTATATGTTTTTAAAGCACTTGTTACCAGCATTTTTCCCTCCTCTCTTCCCCATCCTCTCCTTCCGTCCCATCCTCTCCCCTCCGTTCTCCTCTCCCCTCCCCCTGCTCTCCTTTTCTTGTTCTCTTTTCCTGTTACAGCTACACACCCACCAGTGTCCGGCCTAGGCTCCCAGTGTCTTTCAGGGAAAGGAGAAGATTATCGAGGAAGGATAGCCATCACCGAATCAGGAAATGCCTGCCAACAGTGGGACACACAGTTTCCTCACAAACATGGCTGGATTCCTGACAGATATCCCTGCAAGTATGCTGAGCCTCATCATTGTAACAAATACCAAACACAGTTATTCCCTATCCATATAGATGCAGAGGCAAGAGAAGCATAGGTTTTCCTCGTTTATGGTAACTTGTATTCTTACTGTTAGTCAGCACTCATTGCTTCTGTTCAGGTCTTGTTCTTTACTTTTTTCTGCCTCCCTGTTGTTTCTCATGTATTTTTCTCAGATGTCTCCTCCACATCCTGCTGCAGAGCTATAAGTAGTTTACTACTTTTATGTTAAAAATTCCTTGGCTGTGTTTTGGCACATTTTCAATGCGTAACTCTTCTGAGGAGAGATCCTCCAAGGACAACATGTTCCTTCTGCTCCAAGGTCAGGGGAGCTGGGTTTGCAGAGGATTACCAATGTGCAGGAATAGCTGGGACTGACCTGGCTTACAGCTCTATAGCTTGATCCTACAAGTTTTCCTAGGTATGTGAAACCCTGTCCACTATAACAGGGAAGAGAGCAGCATGCACCAGTGCTCCTATGCACACACTTCCAGTCTGTCACATCCAGCCTTGCCTGGTTCTTACTGTAACTGTAGGTACATCAGTGGCTTCTGTTTTCAAATCAGATGTTACTGCTGTATCTTGGCCTCAACAACAAGAGCAGAAAGTGTAAGCATTGGAAAAGCTCTTCCTATATCTTCAGCGTTTAAAGACCAAGACTGTTGATTAGCCCCAAAGCAGTGATGCATGAGCTAATCAATCTCCAAAAAGAAGAAATATAACCACTGAGTTGAATTCTGCATGCGGTAGCTGTCAATAGTCATGCACACAACTCTTCTGGATTTCTATGAGTAGTTTAAAGTCAGTATTCCTGTTTCCTGTTTTAAGGGGCTTAGAGGAAAACTACTGTAGAAACCCTGATGGAGAGAAGAAGCCATGGTGCTACACCACCAACAGCAATGTTAGATGGGAATATTGCACAATTCCTCCCTGTGACAGGACAGAACAAGGGATTGCTGGTATGAATATTGGAGTGTACTTGAGATAAGAACTTTAAAACAGTGAAAGATTTATTGCTTCATATTTTGAATGTATTAAATTTTATTTTCAGTCACTTTGTCACTGTTAATGTTTGTCTGCTTGGCATGTTGGAAAATCTGCCCAATATTGAACTTTCAATGGTTAAGGAAATACAGGTAAGGATGCAAATCACTAGCTGACTCAAAAGAAGAATTACAGGATGAAATATTTACTTTTTTTAATTCCTTTTTTCCCAAAGGTAGGCCAATCATAGCAAGTTCACTAAAAAAGGAAATGCGGGTTTAAAGAGATGAAAAATTGCTAAATAGAATGAACTCCCATTTTTGAAAATTAGTAACAAAAGAGAGAACAGGAACTTACAAAGTAATAAAAATTATATTGAAACATTTATTCCTTTAAGCACAAAAAATAACAAGAAATTCTTAGCACAATCAAAATGATAATAGAGAGCTTGAAGTTTAACATAATGTTCGTTTGATGAATTTATCATGGGAAAAATTACCAGTATCTAATCTTTGAGGATTTTTCATGAGAACTTTCTTATCTTTAATTCTAACATGTTCACATATACCAAAATGAAACTGACTGCTGAACCCTTCACTGAACAATATCTAACAAAAGTTGTTAAAACAGAAAGTTTTCTCAGTATGTTTGGAAATGCCCTTCTGTTGCTTCTGATTTCACTGGATGCTGTCTGTATAAACAAGTCATTCATTTTTGTCATCCAGTGAGTCTGAGGCTTTGTTGTGCCTGCTCAGAAGAACATAAAATTGTGATGCTGAAGTCCCGTTTCTGTTGTTCACCGCAGATGTGCCTGTACGAGTTCCCCTGACAGAGGAGTGCTACCGAGGCAAAGGCCAGAGTTATCGTGGCACAATTTCTGTCACTGTGTCAGGAAAGAAGTGCCAGGCCTGGAACTCCATGGTCCCACACAGGCATATAAAAACCCCGGACAAATTCCCAGATGCGTATGTTTATCTCACCTTTTCTAGCCTACTATGGCAATAACTATTGCTGGTCATATTATCTTTGCACATCCATGCTTTAAAACACTGCTAGGGAATATATCTATAAAAGAGAACTTTTCTAAGATACAAAAATGTTTTCTTTTAGTCTCCTTTGTAAGAACTGTGTTTTCTTGTTAAGTAAATTCTGAGTAAAATACTGCTGTGTCCCTTACCCTTGAATCCAGTCTTCTGTAACCAACACCAGGACACTTGCATCCAGAGACTGGGCATCTGTTGAAATACGCATTTTGTTTATGAATTTGAGATTTTGTTGTGATTTTTAATTATTTAATCTGGCGGGACACAGCATTTATGATGCAAAACACAAGGTCAGATATATCATGCTTAGAAATACCATCTAAGAGCTCTTTGCAGTTGGAATTGGGCACCAGAATTGCATACACTGAAATTTCCCCTTGATTTATCTTCTTCAGACTAACAAAACTGAACCAGCAATGACTGGACCAATGCTACGCTAATCAAAATCACTAATGTGTCAGTTTTTAGTAAGGGTAAGAAAGCAACAGGATTACAATTGTGAGGAAATCCATCACGCTTGGTGGATTATAAGCAGGAAGGTTGAAACTTTTCTAATTTTTTGCCTTTTTAATGCTGTCACCCTAAATAATTTGAAATATTCAGTTCTATTTTGGCATCCAAAAACTGGAACATCCTCAGAGGGGATGATATCTTTCAAAAACATTTTAAAAAATAAAAACCAAGCTGTGAAAATATGAAATTCATGTGTTCTGTCATATTCAGAGAAAAAGCATTTTGATTCTTTTTTATTCTGAGACCATGCTGTGATTCAGGATGCAACTCTGCAAATTTGCAATTCTGCAAATTATTGAAAAAATCCTACTCCCCCATGCCCCAGAAAGTACAGACATGGGAATGGTCTCACTGAAGCCAGTACAAATGAGGGTTTGGGAGTGTAAAAGGGAATTGACTGCATAAGCATTTATTTGCCATTCTTCTGAATATAAGAAAGAACGCTTTGACATTAAAAAAAAAATTGGAAAAACCTAAGTGCCCACCAATAGTATGACTCTTCCTGCACATTTATTACTAATTCACACATTCTCACAATTGTGTATGCTTATACATGCATACTCAGAAATTAAAATAATTGCCATATGGGGCAATTATTTAGGTACTCAGTACATTGAAATATTACAGCCAGAGTACAAGCTAGTAGTTCAATTATGTTTCCTTATGCACAAATGTATTCAAGACTCCAATGTACATGTGAAATGTAACTCTTCACTAGCATCACAGCCACAAATGTGTTTGCTGGTAATAGGTTATCTGGCCATAAGTAAAACCAATAATAAATGGATGTACACAGTACATCTTTTAGTCAAGATATTCCTATGCTTACTTTCAGTCTTATGCAGTGTTACTATTGACTTTATATGTGCAGGGATTTGAGAGACAACTATTGTAGAAACCCAGATGGTGACAGCAGCCCATGGTGTTTCACCACTGACCCCAACACGATATGGGAGTACTGCAATCTCAAGAGGTGTGATGATCATACCCAAGAACCTGCACCAAACGACTCCCCTGCACTGATGGAACAAAACACTGACCTGACTACAACCACCACATCTGGTAACAGCTGGCTATAAGTGTCACCTCCTGTAGAGTCTTGTGGGCAAAGGAAATAGCAACCTATCAAAATTATTCTTGAGTGTCATGGTTTAACCACAGCCAGAAACTAAGTACTATGCAACTGCTCACTCATTCTCCCATCCCTTCTTTGGTGGGGAGGAAGATTTTTTAAAAAGTGAAACTCATAAGAATGGTTTAATAATTGAAACAAAATTATATATAACTATAATAATAATAATAATAATAATGATAGTGGCAATAATAATAATTGTAATGAAAACAAGAGAGAGGGATAAAATCCAAGGAACACAAGTGATGCACAATACAACAGCTGACCAATGCCCAGCCTGTCCCTGAGCAGCAATTAATGGCTCCCTCCAGTGAATGTAATAAGCATGTTGTTCTATGGGATGGAACATCCCTGTGGCCAGTCCAGGTCAGCTGTCCTGGTCATGCTTCTTGTGCACCTCCTCACTAGCATCTCCTCACTGTGCACCTCCTCACCTTGAGTTAGAGAAAGCACTACTTAGCAACAACCAAAATATCAGTGTGTTATCAACATTATTCTTATACCTAACCAATATATATCAGTGCTAGGTTTAAATGCTCAAGGTAAGGATAATATAATGGGGTCTACAAATTCCTTACCCTTAGTTTCTATTAACCAAAGTATAGAGTGGAAGCCAAGGGAAGGTGAAAAAAAGTCTTATGCCTTTCATTTTCCATGTGATTGCACTGTGAATGGCATTACAGAACTGCTTTAAAATTCTCCATCTTAGCCTTTTGTTATTCTATAGCTTCTTCTGAGCATCACTGTGGAAAAGTTCCAATGAGGAATGGGCGAGCCTGTGAGAAATACAGCATGTGCAATGCGTCTTCAGGATCTTGGCCCTGGCACATCAGTCTCAGGACAAGGTACTTGTATTCCAGATTGTATCACCATCCCTGAGCACCAGCGTTTCACAGGGAATAGACATTCAAAAAAGACGACAACAAACTTTTTTTTCTTTTTAATCACAATGTCCACAGATAGCTAGTTACTGGCTCATTAATCCCAAACTTCCCACTCTCTCCTGAATCTCTAGAGGGCAAATTGGAACTGCAGACATTAAGTACACCATTATTTACTGAAATGAGGAAGGAATAACTCCCACTGAGAATAGTGACAGTTAATGGCATTTTCCAGTGAGGGATTTAAACCCAGGAATATAGCCACTAATCTGCAGTATGTACAAATGTATTTTAATCAATGCCCTTTTCACACAACATCTAGTCTGGTTCAAATGTAAATTGATGCTGTGGCCACTCCTGTTAAAAGCCATAGGAAGACCACGTATAAAAATCAATTATGCATAGCATTTCCACAGTCACAGTAAGAGTGGCTGAACAGGAGATGAAGAAGGGCTTACAGAAAGGCTAGTGAAAACTACCATGAAAGTTGTTGACAGTGACCACAATAAATATTATCCCAAGAGGACTTTAAACTCCATAGTTAGGTTTATTTAAAGAACTAGTCCAAAGCAATTCCATAGATCAGAAGGATGTCTCCTTTTATTAATTGCTCCCTAGGAGCCATTATACCACATGTGAAATTGTTAAGAAATGTAATTACTGTCACAAAATTCCTGAAAGCAAGAGCACCTGTTGCAAAAATTTCACCTGGATATCAAATTTGTTCTCATATCTCATGTTCTGGAGCAAATAAAACTTGTCCTTTCAAAATCTGCATTTGATTTCTCTTGCCATTGACAAAAGGCAAAATAGGACTCGTAAAAGACTGGATAAGAGGTATGTTGCTAGTTTGCTTATATCTCCCATTGTGCACAGCATTGATTGCAGAGAATTGACTATGCAGTCTTTAACAAATACGATTTTCTTCTCTATTCTAGTACCAACGTGCACCATTGTGCTGGCACTCTAATACATCCACAGTGGGTCCTTACTGCAGCTCAGTGCCTGCAACAGTGAGTATCCACTAGAATGAGTGACAGGTGTTTCCTAAATCTGTATGAGAAAATCAACACAGGGATGCATCCAATAAGGCACTTCCTTTACTCTTTATTTCCTCTCTTTCCTGTCATCAGGCTGATTTTTATCTTCTGCTCTTGTCTTAGTCAATGATCAGCAGAGTACAACAGAGGTTTCTTCTGTCTTTGGCCCTCTCCTCCACCCCAAAGCATGCGAAAAAGGGTGCTAATGATGTTCTGGTGCTAACTGCACTTGCAAAAACTGTGGCTAGCAGCCCTCAGGACTGTAGTAGTTATTAACATAGCCAGAAAGTGTCACATTATCTACAGCCCATGGGATTTTCCACCATCATAAAATTCTAATTGTTAACAAAGCCACATTTTCCTTCTCACCAAGCATAAATTATAGCATCTATGGTCAGAAGCAGCAGCCTGACCATCTTGTTAATTGCAGTTCTCCAGGGGAATCACAGTATTTTCTAAGAGTGACATTTCTGATAACATGTATGGATGTATAACCTAGCCACTGTATTTTCTTCCAGGTCAACAGAGCCTTCTGCTTATAGGGTGTTTCTTGGAACGCAGTATCTCAATGCAGCAGAGCCATCTCTGCAAATCCAAAGTGTTCAGAAAGTATTAAAGGAACCAAGTGGAGCAGACATTGCTTTGCTTAAGCTGAACAGGTACCATTTCAGTCCAAGTTTTCTACCCCTAATGCCTTTATTCTGGTCACAAGTTATCTCAGCCCAGAGTTAGCTCTCAGGGCTGGTTGTGGATGCTATGAGAGAGTGCCAGAGTTCCTTGAGGTGCTAGCACAGGTATCTGTTCAAGGCACCCTCTTAGAGCCATCTGTACGGTTTTAAGGCATTACCAGCTTCTCTACCCTTCCCCACACCATTTCCATGAAAAGCCTTCTGAGTATGAAGACTGAAAAAGCTGATGGTAATTTTTCTAAGGATCTTTTAATTGTTCTTTATTTGTTTTACAGTCCTGTAACAATTACTGACCGTGTAAAACCAGTTTGTTTGCCTGCAACCAATCTGATGGTAGAAAGAAATGCTGTATGTTTTCTATCTGCCTGGGGAAAAACAAGAGGTAAAAGATGTTCAGAGTGATCAAAAACTTAGGAAGGTTTTCAAATTCTATTTCATTATATGTGCAATCATGAGACCTGAAAAATATATTTTACATATGATTTCGCTAATCAGAAGCCATCAGGGTACATTATTCTTTTTATTTTTTTCTCTCAGAGCTTGCTTTTTTTCCCTCTCATTGCTCACATAAACTGAATTCACTAAACAAGAGAAAACAGGAAGAATTAGACTAAAGACTTTGCCACCTTGTATCTCTGTCTGCTTTGGTCTTTCTTCTGCTTCCATATACACTGTATTTGCACCAGTAAGGACAATACTCAAATAATGTCCTTGCCTTTAATTTTGATCTTCAGATATGCACTTATTTTAACACCAGAATGAGGCCTGCACTTGACTTCCTGTAGTCTAAACATTACTGTCTGCATAGATGTCTGCAGGGACCTGCATTCACTCCAGACTGATAGGATGGATAGTGGTGCATTTAACAGCTGGACTCAGTGATCTCAGAGGTATTTTCCAACATAAACTATGCTATGATTCTCTGATATAAGGGCAAGTCTTAAGACAAGCCCAAGCACCAGCCCTAGACCTTGTATGATAGACAAGATGGCATCCCAGGAGCCATGAAGCCTTTAAGTCAGAGCTTGCTCAGATCCAGCCATCTTTGAGACATGAGGAAAATGAGATTATGCTAAAGAGCTTTAATGTCAGTAAAACACTCACTTGAAACTTTTAATGCTTTTGAAGCATTAAAAATCAACCCTGTGGTCTCCTGTTGCCCAGTTCTCACGCCACCTATGCTGAGGGTTGAGAATGCACACGTCTCTTTGACCAGCTTTTGCTGCAGCAGGAGGCAATTTCTCATCCCTGCAGCTTCCAGCAGTGATGCTGGTGTCTATCCTCATTCAGCCACAACTCTCACTTACACATTTTTGCCTTGCTGGGCTATAAGCAAGGCATGCCCTTTGCACCCATTTGCCAGACCCACCTTTTTAATAATCCACCTGTAAGACAAAGCCAAGGGATTCTCCTTTTGGTGTGCATCCACAGAATTTTAAAAAAAGGAAAGAACAAAACATGTTCCTGTCTCTGAATCTCACCAAAAGCTTCCATGCAAGTTGCAGTACTTTCTTCCTCTTCTTGTGTCATTTAGCTCCAAAATTGACATTATGAAAATAAGTACAAGAATAATCACTCTAATATTAGTGTAACTGTCAGCATTATTAAGAAACACTTTTCTCTAACATAGACAGTTATCACTGGGCTTCCTTTCACCTTTTTCCTCCCTTTTACCTTGCAAGTTTTT